>CM053596.1:180031953-180043180 GCA_028646575.1 Pseudocheirus occidentalis | reverse complement strand
CAATCTGCTCTTTGAATCTGTTGATTCTTTTTCTGGAGGTCATCCAAGGAGTCATGAGTACTTTGGAACTGTAGTTGGTTATTGTGATTAGTGTCATTAAAAATCTTTCAGAGTTGATTATCTTTATAAAATTGCTGTTACTACATAAATTGTTCTCCAAGTGCTGCTCACTTTGCTTTGCAACAGTTCAAGTCTTCCCACATGAGGGGTGTGCTTTCAATCCAGTGCTCCCAGAACTCTATCTCTCTTCAAGTGTCCTGATCAGAGGGGCTGCTTTTTCTCTCAGGTTCTCTCACAATTATATTTCTTCACACAGAATTTCTCTGTGTTCCACACAAAATGTCCTTTTTGTATCTTTTTAAGCAAATAAAATATCTACTTAAGAAAGGAGCAGAAGTATATAATTAATATGAGCAATTCATGTTTTTGAATTTACTATGCATTTACTAATATAATTAAATTGCATGTTTGAATTGTTATCTTTAGTAACTATAGATAAATTAAGTATTAGGAAAAAAAAGAAAGGAGTAGGAAGAGGGGAGGTAAAGGAGGGAATGATAGAATTTGGAAATCAAACCTTTTTTTAACCTGAATATTAAAAATTGTTTTCGCATGTAATTAGGGAAAATATTTTTTTAAAAAGAAGGGCATGGCCAAGTAGGCAGGGGACCAACCAGAGGTTAATGAGTCTTCTAAATGGAAATCCAGTGAAGAAGTATTAGGGAAGGAGGACTGATTGGCAGCCATATGCCTCAGGATAATAACTTTTGACTAAACATTAGACTGCTGTCTAACACTTGTTACCAAGTCATACAAATTTCAGATTATGTTAATAATGTTTATTAAACACATACCATATGCAAGGAATTATGCTAAGCATTGGAATTGGTCAGGTTTTTTGTCGGTGGTCATGGTAAGGTTGTGTCGGTTTTGGTTTTGGTTTTGGTTTTTTTACTAGACTTGTAATCTTATCATCGTAAGAAATATAGGAAAGCTTTCTTGACAAATGCATATCAGCGCTCTCTCTGCACCTTAAGAGTATGGTTTGTCCCAAGAATCTTATACTGGAGTTTAAGCTTTAATAGTTGTACAAATAGTAATATTAATTATCCAGTCATAGTGTAGTGGGCTTTAAGCTCTAAGCTTTAATAGCTTTAAATTGTACTAAGACTTTTGGGACATTCTAATTAGGGTATCTGACATACACTGGCTGAGTGATTCTGGGCAAGTCATTAAGAGATCAAATGACTTGCTCATAGTCGTACAAACAGTATATGTCAGAGGCTGCAAGGGGAATGGGAATTTGAAGACCTTCCCTGCCCCTTAATAGACCTGGGGGGAATTTGAAGACCTTCCCTGCTTTGAAAGTAAACTCTAATCCCTAATGGGCTCAATGTAGTCACATGGAGCCTGTGGTGGGAGGAGTTTGCTGAAGAGAGGCAGAGATCACAGGAAGCTTCCCTGCTGTGAAGTTAAACTCTGCCCCTGATAGGCTGAATGTAGACACATGGAGCCTGTGGTGGGAGGAGTTTGCTGAAGGGAAGAGCAGAGCCACAGGAAGCTGAGAGCCAGAGCTAGAGAGATGGTTGGAGAGAGAGGAGCTCAGACAAGGAGATAGAGAGGTTCATGAGTAAATATTGATCTTATATTGGTTTGTGGAAAGGCTAAAGGATGGTGTGGCTCTCTGTGTTGTTATGGTTTATTAGCTTCTTTGCTATTTTAATGGAATAGGCTTACTGGTTTTGGGATTCGTTTATCTGGTGTCCGAATGTTTCACTTATGTCCTCTACATGGAGAATCTGTTATATTGTGCAATGGAGCACTCTGTGGGACTATTTATAGTCACAATCAGTGCTGTAAATATTGTACTGGCACTATAAAGGCAGGACTTGAACCTAGGTCTTCTAACTCCAAAGTCAGCTCTCTATCAACCATGCCAACCATAACTCTGAAGTTAACAAAAACAAAAATGAAACAGAGCCAACCCTCAAAGGGCTTACCAGTCTACTCAGAGTTAACTCATAAGTTGGTTAAAACTATTAGCAAAGTTAAGTGTAGCTTTCAGGTAATAATTTATGTAATTCAGTCAAGGAGGGAAAAAACCCAGATACTTGTTTGGCTTAGAAATTAAGTGTGCCCATTAGGTTAAAAATCTAGCCAAATAATTCCAGAAAGAGGTTAGTGCCAGAGTAACACTAGGGTATTCTAAATTTATTTAAGGCTTCATTTGCATCACTCCTTAGAGCTCAAATAAAGAAAAAGTGTCATCATGAATTGAACGGATTCTGTGCTTAAAAGTAATATTATAGCTTTCTAAAACTTTGAAATGGTCATAACTTTAGAGCTAACAGGGACTTCAGAAGTCATCAAGTTCAACCCTCTCATTTTACAAATGAGAAAATTGAGACACACAAAGTTTAAGTGATTTTCTCAGCATCACATAGCTGATAAGTGTGTGAAGCAGGATTTGAATACAAATCTTCCTAATTCCAAGTGATGTACACTAGCCAGTAGACCATGCTACCTCTCTAATTGTCAGAAGTGGAATTTGAACCCAGACTTCAGAGACAGAACTCTTTCTTCTGAACTACACTGCCTTTGTAATACATACTACATGAATAAGTGGATAATAATAGCTAGCATTTATAAAACATTTTGAAGTTTGTAAAGTTCTTAACAAATATTATCAGATTTTATTCTTACAACAATCCTAGGAGGAAGGTGCTGTTATTATCCCCACCTAATAGATGAGGACATTAAGACAAGTGGAAATTAAATGACTTGTCCCAGGGTCACACAGCTATTAAGTGTCCAAGGCCACATTTGAACTCAGGACTCACATCACTCTATCCGTTGTACCACTTAACTGACCTACGTATAAAATATAAATATGTGCCAATTCTATTGAGTATAATAAATGAATTAGGAATCAAAATTTATGGGCAGAGAGGAACTATGGCTGTCCTTATCAATAACACTGATGAATATTGATTCTTACTCTCTCTTACTCTCGGTCAGACTGAAAACTTATATTGGATACATAGTACTCTTGAACTATTTCTCAAACTTACATTCACTAAAATTCAAGGGTTGGTTCCCCAGAGTCAGCTATTCCTTCTGGTTATAGGGCTAATACTATAGGTAGCCGCACCTACTATTGTAGACCAAGAGCCCCCATCAATATAGTTTCTGCCAGTAGACATGATTAGCTCTTAGCAAAAGCATTTACTCATATGGTACAACAAAAAATTGTAGTTATACACCATTCTTTGCCAGGGTACACTCTCCTACCAATAACACACAGAATAAGAAGAAGGGATTCAAACTTAGAGTATGTGGATAGTAAGGCATATATGTAGCTTATATGTAGCCAGTTAATTACATTCCAGGTAATGGAGGGTCCAAAAGTATTTTCTCTCTTACAGAAGAGTATGTCCTTCTCCAGAGCCTGACTCCCAATTGCCAGAGATTCAAATTTCTTGAAGCTTCTTAGTCCTTCATGAGACTATCTCTCCATAGCTATGTCTGTTCTTCACTAGGTACAGACAGAGTCGCCTGCTAGTCCAATAGCTCCACTTCACAGCACGGTATTTCCTCATATCCCTTGTTCTAAGGGTTTCTTTTCTTTATCCCTTCTAGTTAATGCAAGGGTGCTTGATTATGGGCCTCAGTTTTCTCATTTGCAAAGCAAAAGGTTGGTATTAGATGTTCTCCAAAGCTTCTTCTGTCTTCAAAATGGTATTTTTTTTTGTTTAGGAGGCAATTTGGAGTTAAGTAACTTGCCCAATGTCACACAGCTATTTGAGATCAAATTTGAACTCAGGTCCTTCTAACTACAGGAGCAGTGTTCTATCCACTGTACCACCTAGCTACCCTGGCTCCTTCCATAGGTACATGAGCCCTACATAATCCAACACAAAGATGAGACCTGGAAGGAAGCTGAACTTTAGATAAAAGTTAACTAAGGACAGCTAGGGCCTAACCCATTCTTAGAAAAGCATAGCTCCCCTAGCAAAAGCCTTTGGGGCTCAAAAAAAGACCCCAATGGCAGAAGAAGACTTCATCTCACCAGGAAGCAACTGCTTTTCAGCTGGAGTTCACTGGTGTGAAACTGTATGGAGAGAGAGTTGACAGGAAAGAATGCCCTGGCAAAGATACATCATTGAAGTTTTAAGAAATGGAAGATTGAAACCATGCATTCAGAGTAATATGATTATTAGAGGCAACCCTGGCATTAATTTCCTCTTCAATCCTCACATGGGCAACTGCAGATTGCTGTTGTGCAGATTTCTGGGCCTGACTGTACCCTTGTTCTTTATGTGGTTTTCCTAGCAAGGAGGCCTAGTTTTATTCTCAAATCTAATTTAGTATCTCTAATAGTTCCAACATTCTTATCCCCAGTGAGATGTGCTAGCAAATATTTAACAACCAAATCTCTGGAGGGAGGGAGGGGAAACATATCTTGAAATACCTTTAAGTTTAATCCACATTATTGAGAATTTTTTCATTACTTATTTGGGTCTAGACAATCAATAAAATGATAAATGAAACCCTGGTTTTTACTTTTTGCCAATTTCTGAAGTATAAATACACTGAAAATTTAACAATCAGCTCTTTTAAGGCAGTTCCAGGCAACTCCAACCCACCAGTGTCCCTAGACAGTTTTTTAATTTTTTTTCCAGAGACAATTGGGGTTCAGTGACTTTCCCAATGTCATACAGCTAGTAAGTATCTGAGCTCAGATTTGAACACAGACCCTTCCAACTCCAGGGCCAGTACTCTATCCACCATGCCATCTAGTTCCTACCTCTAGATGTCTTCTAGAGCACCTACTTAGATATCACAGTTAATACATACATATTCTTGGTTTTGTTGCCAGTGTCTGTTTTTATTGCTATTGTTGTAGACCTACTACTATTATAATTTTTATTAATAATAATTCAAGAAGATAAATTCCTCCTTCTATCAACTCTAAATGGGTTTAAGTAGGGAAAGGGCACTCCCAGTATTTGAGAACTCCAAACTCTCAGACTGAAGTTAATCTCAAGAAAGCAAAAAGACCCCAACAACTAGGGAAAGTGGTAAAGAGATTTCCAATGTGACTTAAATGGACATTTGGAACAACATCCATGTCAGTTTAGCCAGTCATAATAAAGATGGTGTATGGACCTTTTTAACCCAAAATTTGCACATGAGGTAAGGCAGGAGGAGGAAAAAAATGAGTCATGCTCCTTCAGTTCCAATACGAAACAGTAAAATCTAACTGGAAAAGGAGTAGAAGAGGTGACAAAGCTGAGACGCTGGTACAGGATATCCAATGAATGCATCAAACATGTATTAAGAACCTCATGCATACAAGGTATTGGGAATGCACAAAGTACAACTGTAGATATAGATGTAGAATCTCTGCCTTCAAGGAACTTATAATGGAACAAGAGTGATAAGAGAGTATATAAATGGCACTTCTTCAAAAGACCTTTGATTTAATAGCGTGAACATTTTCTCATCCAACAGAGATTGCAAACTCTACTGCCAACATCTTCATGAGTTCCTCTGACTGAAAAAAAAAATCATCACTTGTTAACCAACCATCTAATAATGAGACTCTCTGAATTTATCTGGGATAATCATAGTAATAGTTACCATTTATACAGGACTTTAAACTTTGCAAAGCATTTACCCCTGTTATCTCATTTGTTCCTTACAACAACCCTGTGAGGAAGGTATTATTATCATCCCCATTTTAGAGGTGAGCAAACTGAACTAAATAGTGTAAGTGACCTGCCCAGGGACACACAGCTGCTAAGTTTCTGAGATACTATTAGAACTCAGATCTTTCCAAGTCCAGGACTCTACCCACTATACTACCTTCTTGCTTCTTGGTCCACATTGAATGCCCTTCCAGCTTGATAAGACCTGCCATAAGAACCCAGAGCTAACAACATAAAGGAGGCATCTGAAGAGAACTTTGAAGAACTTTGTCTCCTATTCTACTAGGAAAGTTAAAACTCCCTGTCATGAGCTTCCTTTTTTCCATTATTCTATACCTCAAAAGCTCTCAACATCACCCCCTCTTGTCTCCCTTGTCACGCTTCTTGTCGATTTCAACTCCTTGATCCCACCCCCTTCCATCTTTTCTGGGACCAACATCCTTCGAGTAGTCACCTCTTTCTTTAATCTTCATTGTTTATTAACTGACTCCTTCCCAGTGACAAACACCCTAAGATGCTTTGTTAAAAACAAAAACAAACCAAAAAATCTAATGATAGTTCACCTGGCTCTGCCATTCCCTCAGGCTGTTGAAGCTGACCTAATGAGAAGGATACACTATAGTACTAGGAGGTAGGAAACGCGGGTTCAAATACTAATGCTGACACTTCTAGCTACATGACCATGGGCAAGCAATTTAGCCTCTGTGAGATCCAGTTTCATAATCTACAAAAGAGAGATATTAAAACCTATAATACCTTCTTCACAGGGCTGTTGTCAATTACTAATGCTATATCTCTACCGTCACAATTTCCCAGAAGATATCATCTGTATCACTTCTCAACCTTATCATCTGACTTTCAGTCTCACCACTCACAGGATCATAGATTCAAAACCAATACAGTTCCTAGAAACCAACTCCCAGATAAGGAAACTATTGCTAAAAAAAAAAAATTAAGTGACTTGTTCAGAGTCATACATCTAAGAAGGGTCTGAGGCAGAATTTGAAGTTGTCTTCCTTATTCCAAGCACAGAACTTTATCTATGCATTACCCTACTACTTTCAAAACTAAGACCAAAACTATTCTCTTCAAGGTTATTAATTAAGCATTTCTAAAATACTCATTCTGATAGCCTTTTCTCAGTTCCCTTCCGTCCTCGCTTCCTGATATCATTTGAAACAAATGACTACCTTCTCCTCCTATGTGATCTCCTCCCTGAGGTTTTGTGACATTGCTTTCTCCTAACTGACCACTCCTACAAGATCATCATTGCTTTCTCAGCCTGGAAGGAAATCATATCCTAGGCCTCTCCTTTTCTTGTTATTTCTATGCATGTGATTCTCACTTCTATAAATTCAGCCCTAGTCTGTCTCCTGAGCATCAATCTTGCATTACCAACCACTGGTTGTACATTTATGTGTGGATATCCCAATGACATCTCAAACTCAAAATGATCAAAATGGAACTCATTGTATTTTCTTCTAAACCTACCCTCCTCCTGACTTCCCCATTTTTAATGTGTGTTCCACTATACTTCTAGTTAGACATGTGAGTAAACTTAGAGGCATCGTAGCCTCTTCCCTTTCTCTTACACCCAATATCAAATCAGTCGCCATGCCTTACTAAGTCTTCCACCACAACATTCCTCATGTCTGTCCCCTTGTCTTCACTCACAATGCCCTAAGTCAGACCTTCATCACCTCTAGACTGAGCTCTTTCAAAGCTTCCTTCCTAATCCAACTCCCATCTTCTCACCTCAGCAAACAATCTCAAACCGGCTACCAAAATAAAGCACAAATTTGATCATATGTTCCTTTGATCAAGAATGTTTAGCAATTTCCTATTACTTATAGTATAAAATACCATTGTTTGGCATTTAAGGATCTTTACAATCTGGCTTCTAGATTATTTCACTTTATTCCCCATTCATACCCTAAATTCTAGCCAACTGGCTTGCTTTTTGTTAACCAAATTCAAATCTATCACCCCTCTGACTTTACATAGACTGTCCCTGATGACCAGAATTATCCCTCTTCACCTCCAGCAAAACATAACTTACAGGTCTTCTCCTATGGGGAGCCTTACCTGTTTCTTCTTAAATGTTCATGCTATCTTTTCTCAAATAATCATTTCTATGCTTATCTGTTTACATGTTGTCTTGCCTAACAGATTATAAGCTCCCTGATGGGTGACATTGTCTTTCCTCTTCTCTCTGTATCCCCAGTCCTGAACATGGTATACATTTAATAAATAGTTATTCATTGGTATAAGACTTTAGTCTCTGACTTAACCTGTAGTTAGAGGTTGTCCCAAGGAGGAAAAACAATCTTCCCTACCTTCTTTGTAGAAGTGGGGAACTATGAATATGCAACACTGAATTTTTAATGTCAAACTTTTTTCAATATGATGCTTTGTTTTGCTGAACTGTCTTCTTTCCTACTTTTCATTCTTTTTTTAAATAATAGATGTCTCTGTAAAAGAAAGAGGAGGCCAATTTGACTGGTGAGATGTGGTACCTCAAAGTTGTTTTGATTTGCATTTCTTGAATCAATAGTGATTTAGAGCATTTTTTCATATGCTTATAGATATCTTTAATTTTTACCTCTAAAAATTGCCTGTTCATGTCTTTTCATCATTTATCATTTGGGGAATGACTTGTATTCTTAAAGATTTGACTTAATTCCCCATATATTTTAGAAATAAGGCCTTTATCAGAGACACTGGTTGTAAAAATTCTTTCCCAATTTCCCACTTCCTTCTTAATCTTGGTTACATTGGCTTTGTTTGATCTAGAAAGAACAGAGTTTAAATGGAGACTGAAGCAATCAATCTACATGCTATCATTCTTTTCCATGTTTGGAAAATGTTTCTTCTTTCCCATTGTTCACTCCATTGGTTGCAAACCTTCTATACAACCAGACTAATGTCCAGTGTGAAAGTATTTGCAGATCCTACACTTGATTGCATGACACCATGGGGGTGGGGGGAGAGGGTGGGGAGAAAATTTGAAACTCAAAGGATTGTGGAACTGAATCTTGTAAACTAAAAGTAAATAAATCAATTTTTTAAAGAGAAAAAAAGAAAGAGGAGGAATATATTGGAAAATATAAGTGATATAAAGAAGAAAAAATCAATAAAATTTGGGGTTTTTTTTAAGAAATTTTAAAAAGCAGTAATTATCAGAAACATGAAACCTGTCCAAAGTAAATGTTAATTAGATAATACCACAAGATGATGCCAACACCAATCTGTCCCCTAAAAATAATGGTCTCTCCCATGTGATTTTGGATCAGTTAAGAAAGACATTGGTTCTTCCCCAGGTCAAAGTGACTACAAACTCCTTCTATTTCACCAGTCCTGTGTTCTGCCATCAAAGGGCATCTGCATGATCATACAGTGTCTGCCCTAAACTTGTCCTGTAATTCAAAAGAGCTAAAAGCATCAAAAAGAAAACTCCTGCCCAAACTGCTTCCAATCTCTGAACCGTCCAGCACAAGGCACGGGGAAACAAAGCCACCAAGTGGCCTGTGGTCGTGAAAGCTGGAATCACTTAGAGAAACAGATGGGGTTTCTGAAAACAGAAGAGGAAGAGCATATTATTTGGGAGGTGCTTCCAGGTGTAAAGCTCAGAATCAGCCAGGAGGGAAGCAGATTAAAGGAGCAATGAGGGGAGAAGCTGGGGAGGAACATATGGAGTAGGCGGGAGAGATGGAGGAAATGAAAGGCAAGATGAAGGCAGGGGCAGAATCATAGCTTTGAAAAGGAAGGAGAGGCTTGAACTTGTAGAAGGAAGAATTTCAGAAGCCAGGGCAGATTCCAGCAAGGCTAGAGGCCACGTGGCCAAGATGTAAGAGAGGAAAGTTATCTGAGCAGTGGAATTTTAATGAAATGAAAAGGTAGATGAGAGAGAAGAGATCAATGAGATGAGAAAGTTAACGGAGCGTGTAGGGGTACAGATGAATTCTGAAGTGAAGGCATTGAAGGATAATGGTGGGTGGACAGCAAAGGTCCAAACAAACTATGGCCAGATGTGGATTCTGATAGGACTTAGCTTGATTGGAGTGATTGAGGGGAAATAGGAAACACAAAGATCTTCACTACTGCTTACAGACAGGGTCTTGCTCATGGGCCTACCATGAGCTCAGATGCCTTTTCTCTTTTCACCCTGGGCTATTCCCTATGAGAGAATTCATCTGTTGGCCTCAGGGGGAAAAAAATGTATTGACAATGCCAAAGTAGATATCATTTTCCTATATTAATCATTAGACAGCAGCATAATTTTGAAACTGGAAAACTGACTAAGAGAAGGACAGAGAAAGTATCTGCACAAGAAGAGTTCAGAATCTATTCTCCATCTAAATTGAGCTCAAAATTGCTCAGGCTTGCGTGTCCCCACCCTCTCTCCTGTCGTTAGGGTATAAGAACAAGATGACATAAAAGCAATGAAAGCACTTTTGGATTTTTTTATCTCCTAACCCAAAAGGTCTTCTAAAAGAAGATGCTATTAAAACACTTAAAGGGATGTCAGACCTGATGAGAAAATGGGGGAAATCTATGGCCAGCCTTCACGACTTAAATAACTGCTGAAGCATCAAAAAGCTAAGTCGGAACTGCTCAGTAATGCCTGGTGCCCAGTTCTGAAGCATTAGGCTTTCTCTTCAAGAATAATAAGAACAATCAATTAAACTCTCAAGTTGATTGAACCAGTTAGAGCAGTTCACAAAATCAGGATCACAGAATTTCAGAGCTGGCAGGGACCTGAGCAACTACCTAGTTCAACTCCACCACACCACCCCCTACCTGCCCAGCATCTTACTGGACAAGTGGTCATGTAGCCTCTGCTGGAAGATCTCCACTAAGGGCAATCATGGGTAGTTCTTATTGCTAGCAAGTTTTTCCTTATACTAGGTCTGAATTTGCCTGGTATCAAATTTCTACCTGTTTCTCCTCTCCTGACTTCTCTGGGTTAATACAGAGTGGGGTGCTGAAGCTCATTTATTTATATATCTCATCTCACAACTATTAGTCCTTCATTCACAGTGTGGTAAGGACTCCCTTGCTGCTTCCCCTACCCAACCATGTGCAGGGATGCCCAGGCATAAGTGCAGGAGAGATAACTTGGTCATGTCCAGTTGGGAAAGAGGAGTCTTACAGTTCTAGGGAGTCATGCACTCCAGAGAGAGACAGAGGAAGAGAGACAGAGACAGACAGAGGCAGAGAGGGAGACAGAGAGACAGAGAGAGAGAGACAGAAAGACAGACAGACACAGGGTACCTGGTAGAGCCACAAAGGTATGGAGAATCATGGTGGAAGCCACATGGCCCACAGAGAAGCAGGTAGAGCAAACAAGGAATCAAATGTGAGCCATGGCTGAAGTGATCAGGGACAGCAAAGCTAGAGAGGACCAACTCTGCTAGAAACTGGACTACCACAAGGACTCAGAACCAGAGGGAATGTGCACCAGGGAAAGATAGAGTGAACCAAGGAGCCAACTCACTTCTCTTTACGGAGGACCT
>CM053596.1:180012343-180031453 GCA_028646575.1 Pseudocheirus occidentalis | reverse complement strand
TATTATTGTGCTATAAGAAATGGGAAGGAGATGGACTTCATAATTACCTGGAGAGGCTTATACGAATTGATGCTAAGTGAGAAGAACAGAACCAGGAAAAATTTGTACACAGTCACAGATACATCATATGTGTGACGACCAGCTTTGAAAAACTGGACTCCTCTCAGCAACGCACAGTTAAAAGACAACTCTACAAGTCTTAGGACGGAAAGAGATGTCTACATTCAGAGAAAAATCCAGAAAGACCAGAGTTTAAAGGGAGACTGAAGCAATGCATGCTATCATTCTTTTCTATGCTTGGTTTTTGTTTCTCTTTTCTCATTGTTAACTCCATTGGCTATAACACCGATATAACCAGACTATTGCACAGTGTGAAAGAGTTTGCAGATCCTATACATGATTGTATTGCCACCATGGCAGGGGTGAGGGGTGGGGAGGAAGGGGAGAAAAATCTGAAACTCAAGTGATTCTGGAACTGAATCTTGTAAACTAAGAGTAAACAAACAAGTAAAAAAAAAATGAAATCACAGCATATAGTTCATCTGTGACATATCTTTTGTCTAGGAGAGAAACTTTTTAAGGATGGATTAAAATGACTAAAGCTTTCATACTTCTTAGTTTTTTCATGCATGTTTAACAAATACGCTGTTAATAAAATGATTGTATTTTGTGAAACGTACCAATAATTAATTTTGTAAGAATATATTCCAAGTACTTCTCATGTATGGAGTGAGACACTTTCACCAAAAACATTCTTCTCATTTTAATTCTCAGCCCATCAAAGTAGAGCCAGAAATAGTTGATTATAACAATTTAAAAATTTTATTCATCAATTTGGCCTGTCTAGTGCAGCAGTTCTGTTGTTTCAGTGTATGAAAATGCATTACATCTATTTAATTCTTTTCCTTTTTAATTAATTCTTAGATGGCTATGAAAATGCAAAACGTCTTTGTGATTTGTATTATGTTAATTCTCCAGAACTAGAACTTGAAGAATTAAATGGTAAGACTGTGTATAACATTTTTTTCACTAATAGTAGCACATTTATTTCACTAATGATTAGTGTTAGAGATGATAAGGAGAATTTTATTGATTTTTTTTTTTTTATGAATCTGTTAAATGAAAGTTATCACTCTTGAGCCATAGATTTTTGGATTATGTAAAACAAATACATAACAGCTCACATTTAAAAACAATTTACATCTTGCAGAATATTTTCTTTGCAATAATTTTTTAAGTTAATTAATATGTATATCATTCTGTAGCTTCATAGAATTTAGAGCTAGAAGGGACAGATGAGGAAATTGAGACTCAGAGGATAAATAGGATCATTGGGTCATATATTTAGAGCTGGAAGGGACCTTAGAGAGTATAGAGTTCCTTTTGAGTTTGATTCTGTGACATTGGTAGGAAGTTCTCTGTGCTCATGGAAATGTAGGAGAAGAAGTTATGGAATTGATAATAGAGAAGTGACTTACAGATTTTTGCAAGTGTCATTAACTTTTTTTTCATTAACTTCTTAAAACCATCTAAGTAACATACAATTTAGCATGTTAAATATAATCTTGGTGATGCGAAGAAATTTAGGTAGGCACAAAAAGTACTGACCTTAATCCTTAGGAAAGAGGGCCTTAGATGCAGAATTGGAAGACACCTTAGAAACTATCTAGTTCAGACTCCTCGTTTTACAGATCAGGTTAAATGACTTTCGGATGAATCACTTTGGCTTATTATTTCACTTCTGTCAATTAATGAGTGACATTTTCAAAAGACATAGTGGGAAAAAGCACTAGCTGTGGAATCAAAGAATCCGGGTTCTAATCCTACTTCTGATACATGATATATAACCTGAAAAAGTCAAATACAAATGAGGTTAAGTGACTTTTCCAGGTTACACAGCTCATGTTAGAAATAGGATCTGAACCCATATTCCAGAGCCTTTTCTTACTGTCTTTTGAGAATATCACTCATTGGTTGACAGAACTGGAATAAAGACACAGTGATTCATAATCTCTTTGTTTTCTCTTCAACCCTATTGTTAATTTTCATACTAGTTATTGTCATCTTGATCCTAGTGAACATTTGAATGTTGAAATTATATTCCATAATACGCTATAAAGGTGATATGATATTTTCGACCAAGATTCTTGTAAATACCTGAAAAAGAAGAGAAAAATTCTGCCTTAGTGAACTTTTTTCATTATGTCCTATTTTTTTACTTTCTGAGTTTATGTGTACTGGCCAAAAAAATCCTACCAAAAAACCAACCCTCAAAAACAAAAAAATTTGTAAGCCGAAATTTATGTTTTCTTGCATTCTTTAATAAAAACTTCTCTTTGGGAAAGCAAAATGCTATAATTTTGAAGATTTAGTGCCTTTAAAAAATTTTAGCAGGGCTAGAGCAGTGGTTCTCAACCTTCGGAAATGCTGCGACCCTTTAATAGTCATATGTGGGCATATCTGCATGTGGGCGGACCCGCCTGGAGATGGACAGAAATGTGGTGTCTCTATTTCTAAGACCATCGGAAGTATGTGTTTTCTGATGATCCTAGGTGACCCCTGTGACCCCTGTGAAAGGGTCCTTCAACCCCCATAAGGGTCGTGACCCACAGGTTGAGAACCACTGAGCTAGAGGAATGGAAAAAGAGTAGGGGACAGCCACTTTTGTTGGGTTATTTGGGAATGTTCTTTGAGATTGCTACAGTACTAATGTTGTCATTGTCAGTTGTGAGTCCCATGAGCAAGGAGTTTCAAACATTGCCATGAAGAGGGAGCTATGTAACAACTCTTCAAAAACAATACTACCTTTCATAATGTTTCTTCCTTGATTACACTGTTTTGTCTTTTTTAAGATGCTTGGGTAGATTCAATTCTGTGGTTAAATTTTTCTTTTTCCACTCTAGCAAAATCACCAGGACAGCCCATGCAAGTGGTTTATGTACCATCACATCTCTATCACATGGTGTTTGAACTTTTCAAGGTTTGTAAAGTAGGATTACATAAGCTTTGTATACTTAGATTTTTTTCTTAGGTTTAGGAATCTTACTCAATTTCTGAAACCACTTGAAAAGTAAAATGTAATTCATTAAAAAATATATACCCCACTTATCAGAAAGTCAGTGTTCTGAAATGGATAGCATAGGAGAAAATAAAACTTTTCTCCCAAGTTGTTCTTTACTCTTACTTAAAACTTAATTCTTAGTAAGCTTAATTAACTTGTTTCTAACCCATAGCAAATTAAAAGCAGAAAATTAGCAGCTTATACATAGGGGAGGAAAGACCAGGTAAAGGTCTTTACTTGGGAGTAAAGAGTGATTCTTAACAGCAGATAAAATAGTCATTCATTAGAAGTGACAGGTGCCAGCCTAACATTAAAGGAGACAAGAAAACTAAACAAACTATTGTAATGGATAGTGCTAATTGTCAGTTGACATTTAAGTAGAGCTACAAGGTTTACAAAATGCTTTTTTTGTGGTAACTCTGAAGTAAACAGTATATTATTATCCTCATCTTATAGATGAGCAAACGAGTATAAAAAGGTTAAATGATTCGTTCAGACAGCTAGCACGTGTGGAAGCCAGGGTTAAAACTCAGTTAAAACTTCCCACTGCATGAACAAATTCATAGGATTTAGAGCTGGAAAGACTCACTGAGATCGTCTAGTCTAGCTTTCTCATTTTATAGATAAGAATACTGAGGTCCAGAGAGACTGTGTTAAATGAGAGGTGAACTGGGCTACAAACTTAATAACCTATTATTCTAAACTCTTAAGTTCTTTCTATTCAATCATGCTGCCAGAATGACCTTAATCATCAAGAAAGACGTTAATTTTTTTCAGTGTCCTCTGTTCAGCCTAGTAGGGACATGTATTTTACAAAGATTTCTAAAAGATGGTAGATAAGTGAGAGATTCCTGTATTTAAGTTTTTTCTGCTATAGCATTTTAGTGTCAAGGACTCATCTTTTGCATATATTGTATGTGTTTTAAGAACATTTGAAACTATTTTAAAAATTTACTGTTATAGTTTAATTTCCATAGGATAAAAGGAATAGGCAAGTTTTTTATTATTCATTAACACTTATTTACATGTTATATGAAATATAGAATTAAGCAGTGTTCCTAACCACATGATAAAAACTGACTAATGCAAGATGAAAATAGAGAAAACTTGAAAATATGTGTGTATTGCCGTGATCTAGGTTTTGTTTAGGAATGTGCATTATTGTTGAATCATTTATCCCTAATCTTTAATTGAGATGGTTTAGGATTTTGTTCTGGAAGTCATTGTTTATGAAAAACAGTTTCTTATTTTTGGATATTTTATTTTATTTTTTATTTTTTGCTTTTGTTTTTTTTGGAGGGGGCAATTGGAGTTAAGCAAAACTTGCCCAAGGTCACACAGTTGTTTTTTTTGTTTGTTTGTTTTTACATGCCTGAGGCTGGATTTGAACTCAGGTCCTTCTGACTCCAGGGCTGGCACTCAATTCACTGTGCCACCTTGCCGCCCCTGAATATTTTAAGACATTCTAAATCTTACCTAAATGATAGGAACTATGTTTACAAAAATACAATGTATTGACACATTGGATATAGGTGGGGAAAGCTCTTTTACCTAGTATCTAGTATGATTACACAGTAATTCTTTGGCAGAATTTTCTACTTCAATATAACTTTTTAAGAGTTTTAGAAGTGTATTTATTGTTTATAGAGAGCAATCTAAAACTATCCTTCCCTGTCAAATTTCTTAATGAAATTTTTTTTGATGATCCTTTGAAAATACACAGAAGAATTCTCTGGGTCATTTGTGGTCATGTGTTATTTTCCTTTACTGGGATTAGAAACTTCAAGGAAGCTTACAAGTTTTGGAAAATTGTAGCTCTTAACATAACTACTATTTTTCAGAATGCAATGAGAGCAACCATGGAACACCATGCCGACAAAGGTGTTTACCCTCCTATTCAGGTTCACGTAACACTGGGTCATGAGGACTTGACTGTGAAGGTAATTGCTATTTTAAAATGGGGTGATTAGATAATGCCAAAATGAACAAGGGTTTGTTAATTTCAAGGGGTGAAATTTAAAACAAATGATTAAACCAGAAAGAAAATATTTTCACTTATGGCCAGTAGTCATATTTTATAAGCATTATCAAACTGGAATTACCCACTAGTTCAGGCAGAAGCATATAAGAATATAGACTCAACATCTCAACAATAATCTGGGGCATTCATGACAAATCAGTTTCAAATGTATGAGTCTTTATGTAGAATTGTATGTAAACTATAGGTTGGTTAGTTCCTTTGCTCTGAGCCTTATAAATCTTAAGACCCCTTAGATAAATGTGAGTTGCTACTTTTATTGTTAATAGTTGAATTCCAATATAGACAAATTAGCTTTGTGTAAAGAAACTTGACCTGTATACCTTTCCTTCTAAACCTTACTAGTCACCTCAAAAGATAAATGTGAATGCCTCATCACAGCTTGCTACCATTATTGGAAGAAACTTTAAAATGTGTGGTGAGTTTGTAGTTACTTGTATGTTTTACAGTTTATAGTGCCCCGTTGTATTAGATGATGCCCCTGAGAGTGTTTGTATCTGTGGGATTTTAAAAAACCTGGTATCTCTTAGTTCTTTCCATACAGATATTCTAGCAGTTGTGTTTGTGGTTCTACCTTTATGATTCTACAGGGTACAGAATGCTTCTATTCCAAATAAAACATTGTAGCTGAAGTTAGCCAGCACTGGTTTAAGTTGTGTTCTTGCAAGTCATGATAGCAACTTTTCTTACTCATTTTGCTATTTTTATGGAACAGTAACTAAAAAAAAAAATCTTATCTTTTTTTTGGAAGTCTGAGGAGATGTTCTTTTTATTTTTTTCTTTTTGGAGGGGGAGGGCGGGGCAGTTGGGGTTAAATGAATTGCCAAAATTCACATGGCTAGTAAGTGTTAAGTGTCTGAGGCAGTATTTGAACTCAGGTCTTCCTGACTCCAGGGCCAGTGCTCAAGGGGTGCTACCCCATTGAAGAGATGTTCTAAAACAAAATTTATATTGGATATAACCTTTCATCTGCTTCTTACCTTGCCTCTAGAATTCTTTTTCATGTCCAAATTTGTTTTTTTTTTTTAAGTGTACCACGTACAACAAATTTCCATATATTGCCTTAACTTGTGTTAGGGACCTAAGTCCTAAGGCTTTTAAAAATTTCATATGTCAAGGACGTGATTTTGTATGGTGGGAACTCTGTCTGCTTTTCCAGAGTCTAACTTGTCTCTTAGAGTTTGAGACAGAAGAACTGTGACTCAGGTTCACAGTTTTGCCCATAGCTACATAGCTGTTTCTCAATATGTAGAAGTTAAATGACAGATGAGTTGCCTAGGGTCACTTAACTTCTTAGTCCATAGAGGTTAAATGATTTACCTTTAGCCATACAGTGAATTTTTAGTCCACAAGCTGCTGAAATTTCTCGTATTTGTCATTCCTTTTTCCACTCTTCTGAAAAATTTTGCAGTCCAGAATTATGCAGTATGTTGCTCCTCTGGTTCCAGCTCAAACTATCCTACATTAATACCCAGTGTAAGTAATCTGAAGTGGAATTTAATTTAAGCTACATTAGATTATTACCACCATTGAGTTCTATTTCCATGCCTTATGATTAAGAGTTGACCTTGGAGTCAGTTGGGACAATATTCCACAGTATAGATCACTTATTTACTTGAATGTATCTAATACTACTGTCCCTTACTACTGCTAAAGTGTTTTTTTGTAGTAAATGCTTAAATTATGTAATTAATATGCTCAAATTTTATAGGTGGTTTTATATAGATTTTCAAGTTTCAAAAGGTAAATAAGCTCATCAGTTTTTACTTCCACTTCTACTACCTAGTTTTCTCCTTTCAGATTTCTTTTGTTGCTTTTTAGTTTTCTGTCTTTTCTCATGCTTTCCTTATTCATTTTCTAAAACAACCTCTTGCCAAGTTGCCTTTTTATTCAGAGCTAAACTAAATCCTTTCAGCAGCATTATGAGTAAGTGTAGAAAATATTGTTAACTGTAGTAACTATAGAAAGAATAGATGAAACCAAACAATGGGACCTGTGTATCATTATCTGCCTTGTTGCTTCAGTTGCCACTCCTAAAGGATGTGGACCGTTTCTATGTGTTTGTTTAAGATCAATACCTTGCTGTCTTTGGGGGTGAAGGGGAAAGAGGCAGCTTTTATGTATATTTTATTTAGTTTCTGAACAACATGTTGATTACTCAGGTAGCCAATTGCAGATGAATTAGACATACTCATTGTTTACATTATAAATTAACTATTCTAGGTTAAGGAATAATATGAAGAATCCTTTGTATATTTAAGTTCCTAGGACCCACTTCATTAATTTTTAAGACATTTCTACTCTCTGCCCTATAGGTATTTGAATCTGAAGCTCAAGTGTTGTTTCAAATTTGTTCTTAGCTCTCCTACACCACTTTTCATATATTGGGTCTTCATAGGTCTTACATTCTCTAAAAATTAAATAATGAGTTAGGTATAGTATGATATTTAAAACAAATTTACTAAGACAACTATGCTGTGCAATCATGCACAGTGCTTTCTTATTTCAAATCTTGTGAAAAATGATAAATTCCTGACTGACATAATTAAAGCTCGTATTAGTTGTGAGGAAAAAAGATTAGGTTGACTTTTAATTTTATTCATATGCTCCCAGTTTGTTAAAATTTAAAAACTAAAAAGACTTAAGGAATTTGTATATTCTCACAGTAAAATTGTTCACTTTGTTATGCTATAGGCAGAACAGTGTTACAGTTATTCTTCAAAAAACTATTTTAAGTAACATTCAGATAAGGACCCAAATTCAGCATTTTATCAGACTGTAGCAACACTCTAATATTTGCATAAAATCATTGCCTTTTAATCTTCTTGGGAGTAGGTTTTATTGAATAGGAATTAACCAGTTACAACAGGCACACAAGGGATTTTCTTTTCCTTAGTTGTTAGAACTTCCAGGAAAGACAATGTCCATATGTTCTCCTATTTTGGATCTGGTTTACTAGATGCCAGATTTAAAAAAGCCTTTGTTTCAAAAGCTATATGAATCTGCCACAGTATATTATATGCTAGGTTAATACTGTTTTTCTTTTGTAAGAAAATACCAGAAAATGTTTTTTTCTCATAGATGAGTGATCGTGGAGGTGGTGTTCCTTTGAGGAAAATTGATAGACTCTTCAACTACATGTATTCAACTGCACCCCGACCTCGTGTTGAGACATCTCGAGCTGTACCCCTGGTATGTAATCCTGTAATAATGAAATATGTTCTAGTGATGTTCCTTTCTAACCAAGGTAAAAAGAGATGGGTTTTGAGAGGCAGTCTTTAAAAACTATTCAGTATGGCCACAAGGTGGGGTTCTACACAAGGAATAAGGGAAGTTTATTCTGTAAAGAAAACAGTGCCTGCTTTAAAAAAAAAATCTTTCAGAGTAAGTTTATATATTGAGAAAGATAAAATTAATAGAAATGATTCTGTTACTAGATCTCAATCTAAATCATTAGATTTTCAAAGCCAAAAAGTGGTAAATCATATTCTAGTGTATTTTTACATATGGTATGAGAATAAATAAATGCTTGTTGAATTGAATTAAATAAAGTTCTCCTCTGATTCCTCATCATAGCATGGAAGTGATTCTGGATACTTGAAGGTTATGCTGCCAGAGTACAAACATTAGAAGGTTAAACCAATCTGGAAAATCTTAAAATATGTTAGTCACAGAGTCATCGAATTTGAGAGTTGGAAAGGACCTTAATAGCCATCTCATCCTAACCGTACCCTAAAGGAATGTGTATTGTAATATAATTAACAGCTGGTTATCCAGCCTGTGCTTGAAGATTACTAATGAAGGGTAACATGCCACTTCTCTAGACAGCACATTGCACTTTTGGACAGCTCTCATTGTTAGGAGATTTTTCTGACATGAAATCAGTTTGTTTGCAAAATCTACCCATTGTTCCTAGTTTTGCACTTTTGGGCCAAAGAGAACAAGTTTGCCCCTTGATACATAACGGAGCTTTAGGTGCTTGAACATAGATATTCTGTCTTTCCTGAGTTTTTCTTCAAGATAAACATCCTCAATTCCTTCAACCAATCATTTGACCTGAACTCAGAAGTCCTTTACCATTTTGGTTGCCCTTCTCTGAGCACTCCACCTTATCATTGTTTTTAAATTGTAGTGACTAGAACTAAACATAGTACTTCAGATGAGATCCGAGGAGAGATGATTAGAGAGGGACATACATTAATTCCAAAAGCTAGGCATGTTGTAATGCAATTTAAGATTACATTAGATTTTATGGCAGCCCAGAAAAACTCAGGAAAAATATATGTCTCATATGAAAACTAGTTTAGCTAAATTCAGAAAATTGACTACTGAGTTACAGATTTTTTAACCACAACAACTCATGAAGACAGTTTGCTAAGGCATAGAACTTATCTGCACTAGATGAAGTAGAAGAAATACAGTGATGGTGTCATGCACCCTTAAATTACTGAAGTATATTTAGGGTACTTTGCTAAAACAGGCAAACATGAAATAACGAAATCTTTGGATTCATGGACCCCTACTGAAATCTAGTAGGAGTAATCATTGGCAAATAATGAAAGGGTCATCTATGTACATCTGCTAAAAAGTTTAAAATTTAGGAAAGGTGAGTCCTATTCAGTTTTATCACTGATTTAATAATTTGAATTGAGTTTTCTAAATTTTTATTTATTGAACTATGTCAGTGATATTTTCACATTTGCTAAAGTTTGGGTTAGATACATTGGTGATTAGTATGTTTCTGAAATGAATGATTTGTAGTATTGGAACAGACCTTTTTTTTTTTTTGGGTCATGGAGTACCAATAATGTTTTTCTGTAACATTACCAGAACAAAATTCATTGTAAGATTTTGAATCCTCCTCGGGAATTTACCAGAAGGACTTTATTACAAATTTACCTATATTGTGGTCCCATATCATAGTTTTCTTGTATTGCATTTATTCACTGACTTCCTTTATGCCAAAGTAATTCCTAAAATTCATTTAGGAGAAAATATTGACACTGAAAATATTGTTACTACTCGAAGGCTCAATTGAGTGTGACATAGTTAAGATTTTAGTTAAAATCAAACCTTTTTGGAGATGGAGCCTAGATGATGGAGTACAGGCAGCAACCCAGCTGAATTCTCTCAAATTCCCTTCCAAACAACTTTAAAATAAATCCTCACATCAATTTTTGGAGTGACAGGGCCAACAAAGGGTCAATGAGACATTTTTCCCAGCCTAAGACAATTTAGGAGATTGATAGGAGAGGGGTAGGTGGCCTGTGACAGCAGTGGCAGCTTCAGAAGCTTTTAGCTCAGAGATTATAGGGGAACTTGTTCTGACACTGGATGCAACTAGTGCTTATTTGGAACTCTGGTGCCCTTAAGCAGTTCTGGGTTATAGTTCAACCATGGAGCTCAAAGAACTTGTGGTTGATCACAGGGGAGCAGAGGCTCTGGTCATAGTTCCAAAGTGAAGAGGAACACTTGTGCTTGTGACTGCAGGGAAGTAGGGGCCCTTATTAGGTATCAAGGAAACCCATCCTGATTTCATAGAACCTGTGGGTAATATAGAAATTGAAAGAATCACCACCAGAAAGAGATCCCAAAATAAAAATATCCAGGAATATATTTTCAAATCCCAGAGTTCCCAGGTAAAGGAGAAAATATTGTAAGTAACCAGAAAGAAGCCATTCATATATTATGAAACTACAGTCAGGATCACATATAATGTAGTGGCCGTCATGTTAAAGGAGTGGGAGGCTTGGAAAATAATATTCCAGGAGGCCACCAAGATTACAGCCAAGAAGAACCTACCTAGCAAAACTGATTGTGGGACTGGGAGTGGGGAAGGGGAATTGAACATTTAATGAAATAGAGAATTTTCCAGCATTCCTATGAAAAGACTGGTGCGTAATAGAAAAGTTTACTTTCAAGCAGAGTCAGAGAAACATAAAAAGTAAATATGAAAGAGTAATCATGAGATTCAATATAATTAAATTGCTTACATTTGAATCTATGTGAAAAGTGATATATTTAACTCCTAAGAGCTTTATCATTATTAAAGCAATTTGAAGGACTCCGCATAGAAGACATGAATATGAATCAGTTATGTTGGGATGAACTTTGCCACATCTCATAACCCTCCCCTTCCGTCCAAAAAGTGAAGAGATGAGATAGGGAGAAGGGGGAAAGGAGAGATAGAATAGGGAAATTTTTCTCATAAAATAAGTTTGCAAGGAAGAGCTTTTATAGTGAAGGGGAAAATGAATGGGGGGTGGGGAGCAGGCAATGCTTGAACTTCACTCTCTTCAGAATTGGTTCAGAGAGGTAAGAATATAAATATATGCACTCTGTTGGGTATAGAAATCTATATTATTCAATAAGAAAATGAAACGGGGGATAAGACATAGGGGAAGGGATGCTAAAAGGGATGGCAGATTAAGGAAGGGAGTGGTCAAAAGCAAAGCAGAATTTTGAGGAGGGCAGGATAAAAAGGATAAATAGAAAAAAGGGATGGAGGGATATACACATTAATCATAACTGAATGTAAATGGGATAAGCTCACCCATAAAATGGGAGCAGAGAGCAGAATGAATAAGAAACAAGAATCCATCAATGTTTACAAGAGTCTCACTTGAAACAGAGACACACAGAGCTAAAATGAAAGATTAGAGCAAAATGTAATATGCTTCAGCTGAAATAAAAAAGGTAGGGGTAGTGATCATGGTCTCAGATAAAGCAAGAGAAAAAATATTCATAGCAGTTCTTTTTGTGGTGGCAAAGAATAGGAAATTGAGGGTATGCTTGTCAGTTGGGGAATGACTGAACAAGTTGTAGTATATGATTGTGATGGAATACTATTTTGCTGTGAGGAACGATGAGGGATGTAGTTTTAGGGAAAAAAAACATAGTAAGACCTATATGAACTGATACAAAGTGAAATCAGAAGAACTGGAGATTGTTGTGTATAGCAGGGTCTGCACAACCTGTTGCACATGGGCCATTTGTGGCACACCAAAGGATTTTGGGTGACCCACGAAAAATGTAGAGGCAAACATCCTTTGTATGTGGAAGAAGTCCTTTGGCATGCCATAGGTTGTGCAGGCCAGGTGAAGAGCAGCAGCAGTGTTGTAATGATGATCAATTGTGAAAAACTTGGCTAATCTGATGAATATGATGATCTAAGACAATTTCTGGGGACTCAGGATGAAAAAATGCTATCTACCTCCAGAGAGAGAAGAGATTAACTCTGAGTGCAAATAGAAATTAAATTTTCTGGTGTTATTAATTTTTTTGGTGATATGGCTAACATGGAAATGTTTTATATGATTTCACATGTATAATTAATTTATCAATTTGTTTGTCTTCCCACTTGGGTAGAGGAGGGCTGTAAAGGAGGAAGAGAATTTGGTGCTCAAAATTTAAGGGAAAAAAACCGAAAAATAAATAATAAATTTGAAATATAAAATTCGCTATACAGATAGAAACATAACATTTAAGATTCTTTATAGTAGTTCATATTAGGCTTGAAGGCCATGTATAGGAAAATTAATTACCATAGAGACTATTCTTTTTTTAAATCCTTAGGTTAATTCAAAAAAGTTGCCTAATATTTTATTACTAGTATACTTTACTGGAAGAAAACTTGATTTATAAATCTAGGGCTTAAAAATGAGGTGATAATTCAGATGAGAAAAAGGTGCTTCAATTTAAAAAATCACAGGTTCTTTAAAATGATTATTAATTCTGGTGTGAAACTTTCGATAAGAAGCATTGGGTTGCACAGTGGTTAGAGTACTGGTCATATAATCACCTGAATTCAAATTTGACCTTGGATACTTACTAAGTGTGTGAACCTGGACAAATCATTTAACCACTCTGAGCCTCAGTTCTGTGTCTGTAAAATGGGGATATTAGCACCTACCTCATAGGTTGTTTTGAAGATCAGATGAAATAATATTTGTAAAGCATTTTATAAACCTTAAAGCATTATATAAATGTTATCTATTATTAGTAGCAGGATAAATTTCATCATGGATGTGAGAAAAATACATATATTTTTATACATAAAGGCATTGTCACATAATTCTTGAAAAGGTTTGCTTTGAATTTTAAATTGAAAAAGATTGGGTTATTATATTGCATGTAGCTCACATAGTTTGGAAATCAGCACTATAATCTACAGACAAGAATATTTGTAGAACTTCTTTGTTTTCCTAATATATTCTGTTATTCTTTTCCATTTTATAAGCGAGTTTATAAGTCCTGAAAGCAAGAAACATCCATCTCAGGATGACTTAGAGTCACAGGCACTATTGTAGTGCTGGGTCACACCATAGCATACAGCATTCCTCAGATTATTCAAGAATTAATCATTTAACACAGCCAGGAAATTATTGATTTACTTGTATATTACATCTGGTATCTCAAAAGTCAGATGTCCCTGAAGGGAAGGCAGATCTCTTAAGGTGGTATCTAAATCTTTTGGGGGTAAAGGACAGACAGATGTCCATCAGGGACAAGCAATGTAAACCTAAGCCCAACAATTATCATGCACAGACTGATAGGCTGCTGTTGTTCTTGCTGGCTAAAATAAGGGAATAATTCTTTTGGCTGCTCTTCCCCCCCACCTCACCAGTGGGATGGCTGTGTCGGACCTTGATCTTTTTGTGGTGACTGCTTCTGAGATGGGGTGAACTGTTGTATCTGGAAGGTGGGGTGTTGGGACACTGAGGGTAACAGCTGCTGACTGCTGGGGACATGGCTGTTGCAGCTGAGATAGTAGCTCCTGTATGTGTCAGAAAAACAGCAGGTGATAGTGTGAGTACACATACTACTGTCCTGTCCTAAGCGTGCAGTAGTGGCTTCATTCCTTGATAAAAGGGGGTATGTGTGGTATAATTCTTTGATGCTTGTGTTACTTGCAGGGCCTAGGAAGATGCACTCTGGCTGGAGTTTCCCTGGGAAACTGGCCTGGAGAAGGCCCAAGACTGAAGTTGAGTTGATGGTATCATGATTGGGGAGGAGCCATTGTGATGGCTTTAGGAAATGCTACATCCTGAGCAAACAGTCTCAGTGGTTGAAGCTCCACTTCTCTTTTACATGAAACTGCTACTCTTTGGGCCAGCTCCACAACTAGGCTTACCGACCCTTTCCATGAGTTGGACCTGGTTGTATTTGGTGGTGATAACTCATGATTGGAGAGGTCATGTTCATGTAGGGTCCTCTTTGGGAATTTGACTTCTAGATGACTGTTCGGGGTGCATCTTTTTTCTTGAGTTCGTTGAAGTCAGTCAGAGATGCCTACTGTTTCTGTTGTGTTGATTGTCTGGCTCTTTAGTTTTGAAACTGGATCTGTATTCTAGATTCATCAGTAGTTATCATCCCATAAAGTTCTCTTCCTATCATACCAGGCTATGGGTTCCTTTGAACACAGCTGATAAACAATACTAAGTTGCTCTTTGTCGAGTACTGTACGTTTTCTTCAGTTAATGAAGCAGAAGCATGTTTAAAAGAATCAGACTACCTATCCTCTGGTGGTGGGTTGTCCATCTTCCTTGACAAGTCAAAATTCAGATCTAAGCAGTGGGACTTTATTAATAGATCGTTATCCTTACATTATCCCTCTTCCTGTTACTAGGACTTTGTACACTTTTGGTAATGCTTTGTTTGACTTTAAAAATCAGTTTTTGGGGGCAGCTAGGTGGCTCCGTGAATAGAGCACCAGCCTAGGAGTCAGGAGGACCTGAGTTTAAATGCGGACTCAGACACTTAACACTTACTAGCTGTGTGACCTTGGGCAAGTCACTTAACCTCAGTTCCCCCCCCTTCAAAAAAAAAGACAAAAAAAATCAATCTTAGCAATAATTCTATGATGACAAATGAATATTATGCCACTATTACAGATAATTACCTCAAAGAACAATGAAAAAAGGCATGTATTATTATTGCAAATTTGCTTATGAAAAGTGTTGCAATTCATGACTAGAAAAGAAGGCAATTGATCATGTACTGTGAGGATAACCAATAAATAATCTGAGTCTTATACTGGTTATACAGAAAATTCGCAAAGAACTGAGAGAAGGCCTTCAGCATGTTGGGTAGATTCTTTGTGGAAAACTTTAGGAAAGACACTTTTTTTTTATGGTTCCAGCAGCGTAGAGCCAACCACCCCTGTATTTATATATCTATACATTTCTATAAATATGTTATTTTCATGTACATATATATAGACACATATGTGTGTACACATATCTTGTTATTGTTTAATAACTCAGTTTAAGAAAGCACATTTTTTAAAAAATCACTTCCTAAATTAGCTGGACAATTCAGGACAGCCTTAGTTTTTTCAATCAATAAAAAGTAATTTATTGAGCACGAATTTTCTGCCCAACACTATATGACATATAAGACATGATTCTTCCTTTTAAGAAGCTTAGAGTTGGGTATGTAGACTTAACATATACGGAAGAATTAGAGAACAAGTGCTAAATGATGTATTATTCATGATGAGTGTAATAGGACTCCATATAGGGGTGACCAAGGAGAGTAGAGAGGACATTTCAGGCAGGGGAACCAACACAGTCAAAGAGAGGCAGTAATGAGCATGGAATGGGTAGAGCACAGGTGTCAGTCGTGTGGCCCACAGCACTGCAGAGTGCATCCCGAGCCAGATTAAAAAGTCATTCCTGTATTCCTGTCTGATGTTACTATATTGAAGCATTTATAAAAACTGCATATATACACGTGTGTGTGTGTGTGTGTGTGTGTGTGTGTGTGTGTGTGTGTGTGTGTGTGAGAGAGAGAGAGAGAGAGAGAGAGAGAGAGAGAGAGAGAGAGAGAGAGAGAGAGAGAGAGAGAGAGAAGGAGATCCTAATATACAGTTTGGGACCCTGTTTCTCTTTGAGTTTGACTTCACTGTTGTAGAGGACAGCAGACCTAACTGACTGAAACAGAGGTTGAGAATGAAAGTTGCAGTGGAAACATCTTGAAAGTAAAGAGCAGAATTTTGAATTTGATGTGGTTGTAAATAGGTGAGTTCTTCTAGGTTTTCCAGTGGTGGATGGTGGGGGTGATATGGGACAAAGTACTTTTAGGAATATTATTCCAGTAGTGGTATGAATGATAGAGGGGAGGAGCTGGAATTAGGGAGACTAATGAATTATAAACCTTGTATTAACTCATTAGGTAATGGGATTTATAACTGGAAGGGATCTTACAGGTCATATAGTTTGACTCCTTTATTTTATTAATGAAGAAAGTAGAAAATATGTGATTTTTGCATCATTACATAAGTAGTAAGGAGAAATGAGATTTGAATGGAGGTCATGTTCATTCTAAATCTAGTGCTCTTTTTATTTCACCATGATGCTTTGAGCACCTGGATTAGAGTGCTTGGCATTGGGAATGCGTAAGAAATGATCAGAGACTGTTCAAAGGGGAAAAAAAAAAACAAACCTTGACATCCAGAGCTTGAATATTAGAGTGTGGCCATTCTTGAGTCTTGGTAGACTAATTCCTAACTGGAGCACTATTATTTATAGGTACAGATTGCTCAAGAAATATGGGAAGTATAGTCTCAAGTGAACAGGTAATATGTGATACAGATATTGAGAGATCCAAAAATTAAAAAGGTCAGTTTATGGGTAAATATAAAGAAGAAGTTGTATCATTATTAGAGTTTTATTGTAAATTCAGGTGTTACATATAAAACTTTTTTTTACAAGGTGTCATATTGTCCAAATCATGACCTAGTAATAATGAAGAATTTCATTATAGATTGCTACTGGGAAAGCAGACTATTATAACATAGGCAGTTTAAGATACTTTAAGCAAAATTATATTTAAATTTTTTATTTAAAGTTTTATTTTTGCTATTTTTGATTCTTATTAACAAGGAGAAGCTGATTGGAAATCTACAGTTAAGACTTTTAGTAATGAAGTTAGGTCCTAAGGCACAAATGATGGATGTGTAAATGTGTGTATGAGTATACACATATGTATATATGAATGAAAGTCTGTTGTAACCATTATTTAAGTGAAAGCATTTGTGATAAAAGTATCAATGGAGCTTAGGAAGTTGACTTAGGAAAGAGATTATCACGTTGAAAACTTAAAGAAAATTCATGATGTGGCCAAAGTTTTTTTACCCACAGCTTATTGATATTAGATTTATAATCACAGCTTTTTAAAGCCAAATTTAGAAAAAGTAATGAGTGTTAAATAGGTGACATTCGTTTTTAACAATTTCATGGCATTAGAATGCTTTATATTCATTATCTCCTTTTATCTCTACAGTAAACCTTGTAAGGTACTTAGTAGTCTATTATTTTCATTTTACAGAATGAGGACATTGAAGCTTAAAAAAGTTTTTGTGACTTGCCCAAGGTCTACACTGCTAGTAAGTAGTGGATCCAGTACTCAAGCCACAGTCTTGTAACTCCCATTGCTCTTCTGTTCTTTGGTACTTATAGAAATGGTCAGAGATGAATGTTCTTTTGAAAGAGGTAGCCAAAAATAAATTATACCAAAGAAAAAGAAAATTTGGGCTGTGCCATGTGATGGTCACCTTAGCAAGAAGACACCAAGACCATGCTCAAGCCATTTTATATGAAATAAAGGGAAAAGGAGTTTTAAATAAGCAGAGTTGAAGGTTTGGGGTGGGGGGATAAGGTACTTAGATTTAAGGTTCATTATTTACAATAAACCGTCGGGCACCAAAATGAAAAGTTAATTGAAACTTCATTCTTTCATATTGATATTAACATGTAAAAGTGAACAAACTATAACCTAATAAGTAAATGGATTTGGGAGTTAAGATTATAACTTACTGACACCAGTTTTGTTTTTTTTCTGTTACTCTTATTAAAAAAGGCTGGTTTTGGTTATGGATTGCCCATATCTCGACTTTATGCACAGTACTTTCAAGGAGACCTGAAATTGTATTCCTTAGAAGGTTATGGAACAGATGCTGTTATTTACATTAAGGTAATGACTACAGCCCTTTTTATTTACCAGAGCAGTCTGCTTTAGTTTGTCTTTGGTTTGTCAGAAGCTTAATTTTCAGTTATAATCCAACTTTATATCAGTGGGAGTGCATATACACGTGTGTGCGAATGTATGTGCATGAGTGTAAAAAATGTATCTTAATGGTCTTTGAGAAACGTCACAGCAAGATAAGTGATAAACCTAGCTTATCAAGTTGGTTACCTTCATTTTCTTGTGGTGGCCCCATTCTTTCTCTAATAGGAAAACCATTCACAGTGGCTAAAACATGTCCATTTTTAAGTATCAGTGACTGTATTTTAAACTGAATTTAATAGGAGTTTTTGTTTCTTTTAGGCCCTATCAACAGAGTCAGTGGAAAGGCTCCCAGTATATAATAAAGCTGCGTGGAAACATTATAAAGCCAATCATGAGGCAGATGACTGGTGTGTGCCAAGCAGTGAACCAAAGGACATGACCACATTCCGAAGTGCATAACCGCATGTAGGCCATCTGAAAAAACAAAACGGGTTTCTAGTCTCATATTTGAGAGGGACTTTGGAAAACTGTTACACAAAACATTTTACATCTGATTTTCATGCTCATTGACTGGGTAGAATAAATGGAAACTGAATTCCATAGCTATCTTTCAGACCTCCTAAAACATTGAACTGTACCATTTAACCGTAAGAAGAAAGAAGATACTAGCTACTGTGTATGTTTACTTTAACTACTGTGGATGTGGCTAACATGTTTTGCTTCCTTTTCAGTGTACTTCAGGGACTAGGTTTCAGGTATAGAAATCTCCAGGTTCCTCATGGGACCCATGCAATTTATCTCATATCTAGTAACATCATTTCCCTAATTGTACTGATTAATTGGTTAACTACCTTTTTATAGTCTGGAAAATCTTGTTATATTTTATTTAATTCTAATCAGGAATGAGAGCAAGTTAAAATTACTTTCATATTAATCAGTAACTGCCTGTTGGTTGCACATATAAAAGCAGAAAATTATTAGCCTATGGGTTTAATGCTAC
>CM053596.1:179996136-180011843 GCA_028646575.1 Pseudocheirus occidentalis | reverse complement strand
AAGATATACAGGGACTGGAGTAGGGAGACCCTCCCTGCCCTACCAGAAAGTTAGAGTGGAATTGCTGTTTTGGGGTTGGGGGTAAGGGAAAGACAGGGAGAAAATTTGTAACTCAAAATCTTGTGGAAAAGAATGATGTAAACAAGAAAATTTTTAAAAAATTTTTAAAAAGAGTTGACATATCAAATGTAGACTGAAGCAAACTACCTGCTCTCTTTCTTTTTCATGTTCGGTTTTGTTTCCTCTTTTCCATTGTTCATTCCATCTGTTACAATCCTTCTTTACAACCAGACTAATGTCTAATGTGAAAGTATTTGCAGTTCCTATACTTGATTGCATGTCGCGGGAAAGGGGTTTAGGGGGAAGAAAATTTTGAAACTCAAGGGACTGTGGAACTGAATCTTGTAAACTAAAAGTAAACAAACAAATCAATAAAAAAAAATACAAACCAAAAAAAAGAGAGCTGACATATCATAGGACCTATGTTTTCAATACAATTAAAGACTTCTAAAAGTATATTCTGAAACCCACTAATACTTCCATATCCCATAATATTCTTGCACATGTCCTCACATAAATCCTGCCCGGAGCATCAACCCCTTAAGATTATATAGGCGACAGTGTAGTAGGTGGGCTACTATTTTATTTTTCTTGCTACACAATTAGATCTATCTTTCCAATCAAATATCTTTGTTGATATATTTTATGCCACTTTTTATGCACAATTCATCCTTGCTAACGTTCCATAGCCTATTTATATCCACCTTATGATTCCATCACACTTTACACGACCTATAATTTTAACTCTGGAGAATTTGGTATTACAATTCTTAGTCAAGTGGCACCATCTTAAAAATATCGATATTAAAAAAAGAAAGGTTTTGTTTTAGGGAAAAGCTTGAGGTTACTGGACATATTATTTAATTTCCCAAATGTTATCTAGCCCATTATCTCTCTTCTACTCAGTTCTGGGCCCAGCTTATTGTCCATCTGCTATATCTCTCCAATACATATGTACTTCATTCCCACAGTCTCTAGCCAATTCAATTCAACAAACATTTATCAAACATCTATTCAGTGCCAAGTACAGTATGAAATTTTAGATTACAAAGACAAAAATAAAAACACTCTTTCCCTAAAGGATATTACATTCTAGAACCTAGGGTCGCCTCCACGTCAAGATGGGGACAATGGAGAACTTTTTTAAAAGATCTAAAAGATGGAAAAAAAAAAATGTGGAAGGGACTGTACTACGCTGTTTCTCACATAACACTTTGTTTCTGCAGTTTTTAAATGTAGTTATACAGTATTTTATGTTTTTCAAAAAATAAACTGTACTGAAATTTTTTGTTATTTATAACACCTACATTTCCTCTGTATTTCTTCCCTTACCCCCTCCTAGACAGCCGTCCCTCATGATAAATAGAAGAGGGGGAAAACACTCCATAAAACTAAGCAATAATCAAAAGTCTGACATTATATGCAGTATTCCATACCCATTGTCCCCCTACCTCTGCAAAAAATAGTGAAGTGAAGGAAGTGTGATCTTTGAAGCTAAGCTTGATAACTGCAATTCTGAAGAATTCAGTTTTATTTTCCTGTTCTTTCACTTATGTTATTGTAATGATGTAGTGTATGTATATTGTTATTCTGGTTCTGCTTATTTCATTTGCATCAGTTCATGAAAATCCTTCCTTGTCTATCCGCATTCATCATGCCTATTGTTCCTTTTAGCAGAGAAACATCCTACATTATGTTCATGTACCAATTTATTTAAGATATTCCCCAATCAACTGGCATAATTTGTTTCCAGTTCTTTGTTACCACAAGGAGAGCTATTATATTATGGTATGTTATGAGACTATTGAGACCTTCCTTTTTTATCAATTTCCTCCTCAGGATATATTCCTAGTAATGGTAATTTATGTCAAAGGGCATGGACATATCAGTGGCTTTTCAAACTGCTTTCCAGAATTTACAAAGCCACCAAAAATGCATGCATTAGCATATTCTTTCATTTCTATATCCTCTGTAAAAGTGACTTCTGTTTTTGTCCGCTTTGCCAATTTGCTCTTTATGAGGTAAAACTTCAAGGTTGTAATTTGCATTTCTTATAATTAGTAATTTGGAGCATTCTTTTGTAAGGTTGTTAGTTATTTACAATTCTTTTGAAAACTGTTCATATTCTTTGACCATTTCTCTACTGGAGAATGGCTTTTGGTTTCATATATTTCTTCGACTTGCCTATATACAGAGTATGCCCCAAAAGTCTTAGTGCAGTTAAGAATTTTTGAACCCCTATTCATCATAGTGAAAGGTATATAATCAGATTCACTCATAATTTTTTTGGTAACATTATCTCTAATACTCAAGGGGTTTTAGCCATTTTGAATTTATTATAGAATTTGGTCTAAGCTATTAGTCTACACCTAATTTCTTTCAGACTGTATTCCTGGTAATTCTTTCTCAGGATTAAATTATTTAAGAGTACCATATAATAGCAAGGCAATTTTGTATATTGCTATTTCTTCTCAAAACAGTTTATTCCTTTTAATGCTTATTAATATAGTGCTTTATACATATTAGGAAGATTAATATCTATTGAATTTTTTCAGGAAAATTTTTAGTCACCAAAGATTTAAGAAAGAAAAGCTTCTACATATAAAGAAAAAAAGCCTAGAACTTTGCACATTAATCTCTACTGTGTAAAAAAGTTTCTATTTTCATATTTATAGTATCAAAAGGAATATTTTCTAATTCAAGAAATAAATACAAACTTCCAAATACCATATATGGGGGAAAATAATAAATGTCAGGTAAAAGACTATAAAAACATTTACAGGAACTTAATGTCTACAATAGCTTATAGCCTCAGAATATATACAAAGTGATCACAAATTAAGAGGTAAGTTCATGTAATCATAAAGATAGGAAGATTTTTTTTGTTTAAATTTTTTTTTTTTGCTTTTTTGGAGGGAGGAGGGCAGAGCATTTGGGGTTAAGTGACTTGCCCAAGGTCACAAGGCTAGTACGTGTTAAGTGTCTGAGGCCAAATTTAAACTCAGATCCTCCTGACTCCAGGGCCAGTGCTCTATTCACTGGGTCACCTTGCTGCCTGGAAATTTATTTTTTTTAATTGGGTATCTTGCGCTACAGAAGAGTATGGGGGAAAGGGATGAGAGGGGAGATGACGGAGGGGAGGGCAGGTTGGGAGGGAAGGTTGTTAGAAGCACACACTTCTGTAAAGGGACAGGGACAAAGTAGAGAATACAACAAGTCGGAGGAAGGAGGGAAATATAGTCAGTCCTTCACAATATGTCCATTGCGGAGATATTCTGCCTAACTACACATATACTGCCTGTACTGAATTGCTTGTCTTTCCAGTGGGGGTTGGTGAGAAGGGAGGAAGGGAAAAAAATCTAGAATTTAAAGTTCTAAAATCAAATGTTTAATTATATATATATTATATATATATAATTATTATTATCTTTATTTACATGCAACTGGGAAGTAAGATACACAGGCACTGGGGTAGGGCAATCCATTTTGCCCTAACGGAAAGTCAGAGGGGTGATGGGGGAGGATATAGGAGAGAGCAGATTGGGGGAGAGGGTATATCGCTGTTTTGGGGGTGGTAGGTAAGGGAAAGATGGGAGAAAAATTTGTAACTCAAAATCTCATGGAAATGAGTGATGTAAACTAAAAATAAAAGTTAATTTTAAAAAACTATTTAATGCTGAAATTTATTTTTGTTATATTTAATTTAAAATGTTAATTATCCAAAGCAAACTAAGTATTACACGGACTTAATTCTACCCTCTATTTTTCCCAATATTTTTACCCTTTTAGGGAGAGAGAAGAAATAACACTTTACATATATTACATCATTTGATCTACTTAATGGCTATTAGCCCCATTTTGCAGGTAAGGAAACTAAGGATGAGAGACATTAAATGCACCTTGCCCAGGGTCACAGTCACTTACTACAAATTACTGTGGAAAGGGTCAAGCTAAGGTGTTCCTCACTCCAAGGTCAATGCTCTAATTAAGTGAACATCAATCCTATTCCACTGGTACCCTGAGCAACCTCCATTAATCTCTTAACATCCATTTACTAACAGGCAGCAACAAAGGAAAGTAGAATTTAGGTCACCTAAAATTTCTCCTTTTACAATAAAATTGCTGCTGGAGTTCCTAGAAAAAGATAAGGAAAAAAGTATTTGTGAGTTTAAAAAGGCTGATGGTGCATCTAAGATTTCCTTTCTATTGTGGATTTTAAAAGGTCATAAGATAAATGCTTACACAACCAAAAGTAATTGGGGATCACGGAATTCTACTAGTTCTCTAATTTCAAGGGAAGTAATATGGGTGGACATTAGAATAAGAATCCCAGCCCAATTTTAATATTTATTTATAAGGATATTTTAATTCATAGAATTTAGGAGGTAGAGGTAACCTGAGAAATCACCCATACTGGGAGATGCAATAGCCCTTCATCCCTTACTTGGATAAGCCTGGAGAAATATTAAGAAGTAATTTAAAGTAGGCAAAGTCAATGCTGACCACCAAATAAGGAACAGTCTGTCAGATCTTTAGGCCTTTAGTTTAATTGTTTAAATAGGAAAGGACCAGTTTATAGATGTCTCTAATGTAGTTTTAAAAAGTAAAGGGAAAGGGTGGCTAGGTGGCAGAGTGAATAGAGCACTGGCCCTTGAGTCAGGAGGACCTGAGTTCAAATCTGGTCTCAGACATTTGACACACTTACTGGCTGTGTGACCCTGGGCAAGTCTCTTAACCTCAATTGCCTTCCAAAAAGAAAAAAAAAAAGGCAAAATGAAGAAGAGGTATAAAACTATTAAGGGAAACGTTTCAAAATCTTAATTTTTTAAGGAGGGCTAGAAGAATGATTTATTCACAGTATCTTCTTAGCTGATTATGCATGGTGGCAAAATTTCCTATAAAACATAAATTTCACAGATTTAAAGCCCTCTCATAAGTAAATCTCTTAAGGTTTCAACTTGTAGGTTGGATTAGACAAAATATAATCCATTTTTTTATGTTATACATACACACATACAAATATGCCAAAAAGCATAGTAATAAATGGACTTTTCCTTAATATAGTTGAGTATTATCTAAAACCAAAAGCCAGCATTATATGTAAAGGACATCAAACAGAGGCCTTTTCAATAAGAACAGGAGTAAAGTGAGGATGTCCAACATGACCACTATTATTTGATATAGTGCTAGAAATAGTAGAAATTGCAGGAATAAGCAGAGGCAACAAGGAAACAAAACTATCACTTTTTGCAGGTGATATGGTCTACTTCTAAAAAAGTCAATAAAAAATTAATTGAAACAATAACTTTAGCAAATTTGTAGCACATAAAACAAGCTTACAAAAAAATGAGATTCTAAGAATCAGCATCTATATGTTACCAATGCCTAGCAGGAAGAGACTGAAAAAGAAATTGTATTCAAAATTACTACAGAAAGCATAAACTATCTGGGAATTGACCTACCAAGATACACAAATTAAAACAAAGCTAAATAACTGGAAATATATTAATTGCTTGTTATTGGAATGGGCTAATAAATAACAATGACAATATGACCTAAATTAATTTGCTTATTTAATGTTGTGCAAAACTACTAGTAATCATTAGATTACTATAAAAAAAATAACAAAATTCACATGGAGGAACAAAAGATCAAGAATCTCATAGGAAATAATAAAAGGAAGTGGTAAGGAAGGAGACCTAGGAATACCATATCTCAAACCACACTAAAAAGCAGTAACTTCTAAAACAATTTAGTATGGTTAAAAAAAACTCAGAGGAGTCTAGTGTTTGATAAAACTCTAAAACCTCAATTTCTTGGGTAAGGATTCCCTATTTCATAAAAACTGCTGGGAAAACTGGAAAGCTGAGAGAAACTGGGAATAAAACAAAAATCTCACATGTCAACAAAGTCATTGTTCATTCAGGTTGACTCTTCTGGATCTCTTATTGGGATTTTCCTGGCAAGGATACTGGAGTGGTTCACCTTTTTCTTCTCTAGTTCATTTTACAAATGAGGGAACTGAGTCAGAGTTAAGTGATTTGCCCAGGGTCACACAGTTAATAAGTGACAGAAGTCTTCCTGACTCCTGGCCTGGTGGTGTATTCAAAGTACCACCTGGCTGCCCTCTCACAATACACAACCAGCTAAATGGATACATGACCTAGTTTAAGGTCATATCACGGTCAAAACAGAAAAGCAAGAAAGGTAAATGGATTCAAATATACAGAAACAAGATAAATAGTTAAACAGATTAACAAGAGATAAATTGTCAAAGGTTATGGACAGGCAGTTCTCTTAAGAAATTCAAGCTATCAAAAACCATATAAAAATGCTCCAAATTACTAATAATTAAGAGAAATGCAAATCAGAGCAATCCAGAGGTTCCCTTCATGCTTATCTGATTGGCAAAGAGTACCAAGAAAATGACAATTCTAGAAGAAGCCATAAAAATATCTTTGAAATAATTTTGTCCAATGTTATTACTTTGCAGAGGACCTGAGCTTGGACTAGTATATAATAATTGGCAGAACTGGTACTGGAACCCATCTTCTGATTTACAATCCACTGTTCTTTCCATTCTATTTAATTCCCTCTCTGAACTAAAGCATCCACATCCGTAAAACAGGGATAAGAAGACTTGCCCTGCCTTGCTTAATGCTCTAGGGTTATTTTGTAAGCCTTAAATCAAGGAATGTGTGTAAGATAATTTATACTACATAAAGTATATTGTATCTCTTGCTAGACACTGGAATACAGAAATTAAGAATACGTTATAACTGTATATAATTGTGGTTTGTAGTTCATTCTCTTACTCCTTCTGCCTCAGTCTAAGTCTGATGAGCTCAAGGTACTTCTTTAAGCTTTTTTCTTTGCTTAAAGGGTTTTACTTCAAATCTATTTAATGAACAAATTCCAGCTAAAAGAACCTTTTATCTTGCTTTGCAAATAAATCAGACTTCAAGGTCTGAAATTTGTTACTATGTACTTTTCCTTAAGCCCTTTCCTTAAAAACTCCAGTATTAACATTACTGAAAAATGAAATGACAAGCATGTGACACAATTAATTAGAAATATCCTTTAAGTCAGTTCATTTTGAAAAAAGGAGATATATATATATACACACAGTTATTTATTTATTTATTTATTTATTCTTTTGGACCAGATCTGTTTTCTTTGGAATGATTTGAGTAGAACTGATTTGTACATAAAAATTTTATATACTGAATCTGGGGGGAAGATCAACATCAAGATTCTAAAATTTGAAGTTGAGTATAAAGGAGTACATATTTCTTTATCTTCCTACTATAACCAAACTTATAATTCCTTTTTTCCTATTGGACTTTAATAAAACTCAAATGAGATAGTCTATCCTGTTGATTCAAAGTAGAGTTGAACTATAATATTTAATATAGTTCATTTTTATTAGTTTTAATAGCATACTCTACACTTCAAAGCATGTGTAAGAATATAGGACATCAACACCAAATCATTGCATTTTAGACCCAGAAAGTACCATATAATCTAACCCTCTCATTTTACATGTGAGAAAACAGTTGTAGAAAAATTAATTCATTTGTTCAGGGTAATCTAATAAAGTCTCTGTTTACACTGTTCTTTTATTGTGCCACAAAGGCAATGCCCACTTTGCTTAGCACACATGGGGGTGGGAGGGATAAGTCCTTGTGTGGTGCCTATTGTGTGCTAGCACTGTGCTAAAATCCTTTTTAGAATTTATTTTTTTTATATCCTCATTACAAACATGGAAGGTAGGTGCTATTATTATCCCCATTTTGTAGTTTCAGAAACGGAAAAAAACAAAACATGTGACTTGCCCAGGGTCACATAGCAAGAAAGTGTATGACATCAAATTCAAACACTGGTCTTCCTGATTCCAGGCTATAAGGTTCTATATGGATAGAAATAAGTGATTTAGTAGTTTATTTCAAAGCCTAGTTATCCAACCAGTAGAATAATTATTTTTATTTGAAGTTTGTATTAGATGTATTCTATGCTCATTTTATCAATTATTTATGAAATCTACACAACAGAGGTCTTAAATGAAGGTGAATTTGGTTAATATTTTCATTAGGTAGTCTGTTCTGTCTTCTAAGAAAACTGCCTACAAAACTCAGTTGTTTTAATTGATGTTTTCTCTTATTTTCTCAATACTGTGTATCCAACTATAGAATCTTTTAAATATTTTAGTGCCTTGGATAAAATCCAGTCATAGAACTTCATCTTTTGAAAAAGAGGTCTGGGAATTTACTTGATTTGTATAGACATATATTATCCTGGACTTAAATACCAAATGAAATGAGCATTTTCATATACAAAATAAGAATGGAGCTTACCTGGAGGAAAGAAACAAAAAGAGATCTGAGGAGGTGGGTGAAGAAATATATAGACTTGGGAGGTTGTTTTGAAGTTCAGAAAGTCTGAAGCACAGATGAGGGGAGTGAAAGTTGGCCAGCTTAGGCCTCTCCCTCAAATGGAGGGCCCAACTCCACCCCAGCGGAATTTAGCAATGGAGGAAAGGGTCTAAATGACAGAGGAATGTTCCACTGGAAAAAGGCCACAGGAGTGGATAGATGTTCCAGGGTAGGGATTTAAATCTAGGAATTCTGTACCTTTAGAGCAGACTAACCAAGTTGAAGGTCAAACAACCAGTGGCCCTCAAATATAGGTCGTATCCTAGGCAGTAGGTCTTTGAAATTCCTGATGCTTTTGCTATGATTTTCTGAGTCTGGAATCAGGAAGACTCAACTTCCTGAATTCAAATCTGGCTTCAGACATTAGCTGTGTGACCCTGGACAAGTCACTTACCCCCCGTTTACCTCAGTTTTCTCATTTGTTAAATGAGCTGAAGAAAATGGCAAACCTAGCTAATAAAATAAAAATAAATAAAAACCGAATTACATTCAATACTGTAATTTAACTCTACTCGGAATCAACGGGATAGACTATCATTTAGTCTTATTAAAACTCAATAGGGGAAAAGGAACTGAAAATTTGGTTATAGTAGGAAAACAAAGGTAGACATTAATGCAACGTTAATTCGTCTGAAAGAAGTTCCAGCCTTGGAGGTACTTTTATTCTACAAGGGAGGCCAGTACCTACACTTGTTATAATGGTTTGATACCTTCTACCACAGAGATGAAGCCAAATCAAGGTAGACTATCACAGAGTGGGCAGGCTGGAGAAGGCAAAGTATGGTCAATTCAACATAAGCTTTGGGGCTTCCCCTCCCTCGCATCTGTACCCTAAAAAGAAGAGTAGGGATTGAGGCAGGTGTACAACAACCCTGACTTAAAGCTAAACGAATCGGACACTGAACTGAAGATGAAAGGAAGGGGCGACTAGAAGCCGGTATGACAGCCAGGCGCCGGCGGTCCCAAAATCGCGGGAAAAGAGGTTCGGGGCGGGGCCTCGAGGCGTCGCAGCCGCTGTCACTCCGGAGCCGGGGAGGTGTCGCTGTCAGCCGGCAGGAGGAGGGGCGCACGCAACCGAACGGACGAGGCGCGGGAGGGGGGGAGGGGCAGAACGAACACCAGGCCAGAAGCACTGGAGAGGTGGGTGGGGGGAAGAACCTCTGGGCCGAGGCCATGCCCTCCGCACTGACGGCCCCAAAGGCGCCTAGGTCAGGACGCGGCTGGAGGAGGAAAAGGAGAGATGGGCAAGAGAGCGGGGACTAGAGTCCCGGGCTTGCCCTCCAACGGCAGGGTGCACAGGACGCTGTGTCCCCCCGCTCCTCTCACTCCGGGCCGGCTGGGGCCTCAGCCGCCGCCACCTCGGCATCTCGTTCCCAGGGCCTCCCCGCCCCCTTTCCCTCTAGGTAAACTTTTCCCGGGAACTTACCCGCCATTTCCGTGCAGCAGGCTGAAGCGTCCGAGGAGAACGAATCAATCCGCGCGCTCCCTGCCCGGAAGTGAACGCACTGCAGTGACGTATTTCCGCCCATTCCCGGAACGGCCAGCAGGCTTAGGAGCGAGCGTTTAGAGCGTGCAGCCCGCGGGCTCCTGGGGCGGAAGCGCTGCGGAACCAAGCGCAAGCTGTATGGGGATGGCAGACGGCCCACTGTTGCTTAGCAACTAAGAGGGCTGACCGGCTTGTCCTTTAGGGAGGCGAAGGCGGAGGTCAAGGATCCCCAGCCCCTGAGGAGTGCTATGAATAGTCACTGCTCTTTAGGAGTTTGTGAAGGGCTTATTTGAATAACCCCGCCCCCCTGGGAAGACTTACTTTGAGACTTTGGCGTCCCTTCTGAAAACCTGATATTAATGCTCTCGTCTCCTGTCTCCAAGTGTAGGACAGCAAAATCAAAGAAAAGTTTACTTAGTCTTCTCTTTTAAATTTCCTCTTGTAAATCTCAAAGTTGACATACATTTCTTTGAACTCTTACAGCAAACAGTAGAGACCCTAAGTACCGGTACCCGTAAGTAATATGGGTTTTTTCCACATAAATTCACTTTCAGATCATTAGGAAATTAAAGCATTGAAGCAAAGATTTCTTGGGTAGTCAGCTAAGCAATAAGCATTATTAGGTGCTTACTATGTAACAGTCCCATTATGTCCAAAGCACAACCCCGACCGTGCGTTGTTGTGAGATTCTAAATGGCTTGTACTACAAAGTAGGCAATCTGCTGGCTGATTTGGGGCGTTGTGTTTATTAACATTTAATAATTCTAGGTAATTTACTCTCTTGAAGGATGAACCTCATTTAAGAACCCTGAACATTGTTTATACAGGAATGGCTCCTTTCAACTGTTGATATGTTCGAAGTCATGCATGACACTGCAGGTGGCTTTAAGAACCAAGATTTGGGGATGTGGGGAAGGAGGGGAAGAAGAGGAAAGTTTATTTTTCTCCTTCCCCACCCCCTTTTGACCTTGATAAGAATTCTATAGCCATGACTGAAGCTGTGAAACCAAAACTAGAATCAGAGCAAGGTTATTTGACAGTTCTCTTTTGCCGTTGAGATCATATACTTCCGTGGATCTATGTCATTGAATTAAAAACTGATCACAATCTACCGCAAACCCATCGTCTTATTTGACTCGTTAATAATCTTCCACAGCTCCTCCACCGAGAATCCCACCTGATGTACCGGGAAAGCTTTCTCTACATCAGAGGTTCTTAGCCTCAGGTGTGTGATTAAAAAGCCGACAACTATATTTTGATAACTATTTCAATATGATTGATTTCTTTTGTAATCATATGTGTTTTATGTATTTAAAAACATTATCCTGAGAAAGAGATCATAGACTTCACCAGATTGCCAAGAATCTATCAGACATACACATACACACACACACACGAGATAGAGACAGAGACAGAGAGAAAGGTTAAGAACCCTTGTTTCAGGGCAAGTATTTTTGCTTACTTTGCAAGAACTAGTACAACACTTGAGCTGTCCATCTGTTATCCCTTGCTCATTCTGCATGATTAGCCCATCTCTTTTTCTGACCTTACATTTCCTGGATGGCATCTCCTATAGAGCAAAGAACCCTGGATTTTTTTTTATCAGAGGACCCATATTCGAAGTCCAGCTCTGCTACTTGCTGTATGACCTTTTGCAAGTTAATCTCTTTAAGCTTGGGTTTCTTCATCTATAAAATGAGAGATTTGACCTCTCAGATCCCTTCTACCTCTGTATTAGAATTTTGTAATCTAGATTTTCTACATAGGGTATTGTGAGTCAAAAAGACAAGGATGGTATTATTAATTATATAAGTAAAATTTTAAAGAATTTAAAACTCTCTTCAACTGGCAAAACTCCAAAAGACATACTAACATTGTAGTTTTGGTAAAAGCACAGCTGTCATCAATTTTGAACTTCATGTGTAAGAAATCATCCAGAAGAATGAGTGTCTTCATTGCACTAAATCTTAAAAAAAAAAAATATTACCAATACTGTGAAGTTAGGATTTTAGGGAAGAAATAATAAATACTGGTAGCAGCAGTTACCATCATTTATATATATATATTTTTTTAAAGACAGTTTATTCATAGGTAGCTACATAGGTAGCTGTAGACATAGGTAGCTTTAGACATAGGTAGCTACATCATATAAGTACAGTATATCATCAACCCCCATGTTGCTGCCCTGCTCAGTAGCTTTTAGTATTACCTATATTTGTTAGAATAAATGCAGACTCCTTAGGCTAGTTCTCAAAGGTCTCCAATCTGTATTAACCTACCTCTCCAGCTATATTTCTCATTATTCGCCTTTGTGTGCTTTAAAATCCTAAGAAACAGAACTTCTAGCTGTTCCTTGAATTCAGCTTTTCATTTTATGCTTTAATGCATTTCTACAAGCCATAACGCATTCCTGGAATGAATTCCCTTTTCACCACTGCTTCTCAGACTCCTCCATTTTTCTTCATAGCTCAGTTACAGTGCTACCTAGTCTGTGAAATCTTTTTCAAGTCTCCTGTTGTTAGTGGTTTCTCCCTCCTCAAACTTCCTTGTATTAATTGTGTGTATTAATAGAATAGAATAGTAGAATGTAAGCTCTTTGAGGACTGGGCCTTTCAATTTTATCTTTGCATCTTCAGTGACTTTCACAGTGTTTTGCAAATAGTGGGCACTCAATAATTATATGTTGAATTGATTTTTCCAGTAAGAAAATTGAGATTTAGAGTGATTTGACTAAAATAAGTAGCAGGACTGTGACTCAAACTCAGGTTTTCTGCATATAGGTCCAGTGTGTTTCTGACATGTTACCTCTAATGTTATGTAATTTATTCACTGGATTAAAAGCAACAGTATCTACCTAGCATGGTCTATTTTTATGGGGTTAAACAATAAACATTACTGGCAGTAGCATTTTTTTTTTTACTCAGCATTTACAAAATTGCCATATAGTTGTTAGGTACATAGTATACCCTGAAGATAAAAGAATTACTTTCCTCTCAAGGCTAATTAATGGTAAAACCGTTAAAAGCAAGAGTAGGAAGTACATTATGAAAATTAAAGGAAGAAACTAAATGTTTATATGTTTGTTTCAGTAAATGTTATGGTTTCAAATGGAATTTATATTTCTTGTTCCAAGAATTCTCTCATTTTGGGGGGTATTTAATCTACTGGAGAATGGATATCATAAATTTGGGCCAATTGTTGATTTTGGGTGTCAAATATCAGAAATGTTTATTGTAAATAATCCTCCCCAACTTTATTTTCTCTTATTCTAAATTTTAAATGAATTATTCTTTTTTGGTTTTGCTGTACCAGAGTTGTTTAGTTTATAAAAAACATCTATTTTTGTTTCCCTGTGATTAGGTAGTTCTGCTTGAATAGCTAAGAATTGTCTGTCTACCTACAGTTTCACTTTATAGCATTCCATTATCTTCAATTAAAAAAACATTTACAAATTGACCCATTTGGAATTTATTGTGACATATGGCCAATTGTGCATAATAAATTTTTATTCAATTTTTACCAACAGTTTATGTTAAATAATTCCTATTCCTTTATTTTCTCATGGATTTATCAAACACTAATCTAGTCTTTTGAATGCATTTTGAACTAGTTTCTGGTTAGCAAATCTATTTTGTGGATATTTTTGGTAATTATTGCTTTAGGTATAATTTGAGATCTGGCAATAGAAGTCCCTTTTTTCAGTTTTCCACAGTTTTCCTTTGAAATTCTTGACCTTGTGTTCCATGTTAATTATATTAATTTGCCTTTTTCTATCAACTATTCTATGGATTTTTTAATTATATTAAGCCTATATTAAAGTTGATTGATGTCATCATTACTATATTAGCTCACACTAGCCATATACTATGACTCTTCGTAATTAATTATTTCTTCAATTTCTGTAAAGATGACATTGTAGATTAATACTCAAGTATTTAATAGTTTCTCATTTTTAAAAATGGATTTTCTCTATCAATTACTTATGATTTTGATAGTAATAAATAGAAATTCTGATGATTTTTCACTTTAAATTTTTTTAATTAACTTTCCTTTATTTTTAGTTTACATCATTCATTTCCACAAGATTTTGAATTACAAATTTTCTCCCCATTTTTCCTCTACCCACCACCCTAGAACAGTGATCCCACTGTAGACCCCCTCCCCCAATCTGTTCTCTCCTATGTCCTCCCCCATCACCCCTCTGACTTTCAAGTAGGGCAAGATGGATCTCCCTACTCCAGTGCCTGTATATCTTAATTCCCAGTTGCATGTAATTAATAATATACATATATATTATATTACATTTAATATAGTATATATAATAATATATAATACACATATATTAACATTTGATTATAGAACTTTAAATTCTAGATTCTTTCCCTTCCGCCCTTGTCACTCACCCCCACTGGAAAGACAACCAATTCAATACAGGTTGTTCATGTGTAGTTATGCAGAATATCTCTACAATTGACATATTATGAAAGACTGACTATATTTCCCTCCTTATCCTGCTTCCCCCTTATTCTGTTCTCTATTTTGTCCCTGTCCCTTTACAAAAGTGTGTGCTTCTAACAACCCTCCCCTGCAACCTGCCCTACCCTCCATCATCCCCCCTCTAACCCCATTCCTCCTACTCTCCTGTAGGGCAAGATACCCAGTTTAGAGTGTATGTCATTCCTTCCCTAAGCCAGATTCAACAAGAATAAGATGACCCATTCCCTTTTGCCTTCCTGTTCTTCCCCTCCATTGTAACAATTATCCCTTGCCTCTTCTATATGAGATGATTAACCCCATTCTGTCTCTCCCTGTCTCTTCTCACTCTATTCCTCTCCCACCTCTCAATTTCACCTTTTAAAATATCATCCCTTCCTATTAAATTGATCCTGTGCCCTCTGTCTATGTACACATATATACACACACTCAGATATGTATTCGTACACATATATATACCCTTTTATATAGACATGTGTATATATATATTTACCTTTATATGTATATATATATATCTTATATATGTATATATTTATATATATACATATACATATATATTCCCTTCCCCTATGTTCATACTGAGAAAAGTTTCATATGTTACAATTATCGTTTTTGCATGTTGGTAAGTAGATAGTTCAACTTTGATAAGTTCTTTATGATTTCTTGTCCATATTTGCCTTCTCATGCTTCTTGTATTTGAATGTCAAATTTTCTATTCAGTTATGATTTTTTCAGCAAGAATGCTTGAAAATCCTCCACCTCATTAAATGACCATATTTTCTCCTGAAACATTATACTCAATTTTGCTGGGTAGGTGATTCTTGGTTTTAATCCTAACTCCTTTGATCTCTGGAGTATCATATTGCAGACCCTTCAATCCCTTAATGTAGAAGCTGCTAGATCCTGGGTTATCCTGATTGCATTTCTGCAGTATTCAAAGTGTTTCTTCTTGGTAGCTTGTAATATTTTCTCCTTGATCTGGGAACTCCAGAACCTGGCTATAACATTCCTAGGAGTTTTCTTTTTGGAATCTTTTTCAAGAGGTAATCAGTGAATTCCTTCAAATTCAATTTTGCCCTCTGGTTCTAAAATATCAGGGCAATTTTCCTTGAGAATTTCTTGAAGGATGCTTTCTAAGTTCTTTTTTTTAATCATGGCTTTCAGGTAGTCCAATAATTTTTAAATTGTCTCTCCTAGATCTATTTTCCAGGTCAGTGGTTTTTTTCAAGGAGATA
>CM053596.1:179966321-179995636 GCA_028646575.1 Pseudocheirus occidentalis | reverse complement strand
TTGCATCATTCTCATTTCTCTTCCCAATTTTTCCCCCACTTCTCTTACTTGGTTTTCAATCTTCATGTTTCTTGGAAGCATTTGGTGTGGGAGCTCTGACTGTGTTGTCTTCCTCCTGTTCCATGCTTTGATCCTTTTTGTCCTCAAAAAAGGATTCTAGAATTTTATTGCTGTTCTTAGTTTGCTTCCTTCTCATGCTGACCAGTCAATTGCTTGATTTTTTTTAGCTCTGTGGAACTCTGCTTGGGGGTGAGGGGGGAGAGAAAGCTCTGTCCCAAATCACTGGGGTTTTCACAGCTGCTGGAGCTATTAGGGGGGTGCTGCAGCCCCCACCACTTTGGCTCACTGCAAGCACACCCCAGGACCACCACCCAAGACCGTGATCCAGATCCAGGCTGCTCAATGCAAGAGCCCTTGGCCTTTGATCAATTGCTTTTGTCCCCTGCTATCTGCAGGTCAGGAGCTCTGAAACAGCCGGGTTGGGCTGCTTTCTTGCCCTGGGGGCAGTTAGGCAGGACCACTTTTTTCCCCCCAAATTTAGCTTGAATTCCTCTTTCTCTTAGCCTTGTTTCTTCTGTCTTGATAAATGTGGAGATTGTGCCAGATGCCACCGATCTACTCTATTGGAGACTCTAGCTGAGGCTTCTCCAGAACACCCTGGGGCCAGGCCAAGGGTTTGGGGCTGGGCTGGCCTTGGCTTCCAGCCTGTTGTGATGAGCCCCACCTGCCAAGCTGCCTTCAGCCAGACAAGTGTTTTCTGTATTTTTGTGAGTTTTGGAGCCCTAAAATTTGTTTAGAGTCGTATTTTCTGGGTATTTAAGGTGGCTGTGTGAGAGCCGCCATCTCGGCTCCACCCTCCTGATATATCAACTCTTAAGAGAAAGAAGTAAGAGCAGAAACTTATATTGAAATGTTTTCTTTTAAAAAGAAAAGCAAAGTTACTTCCCAGATGTTTCCTAAAATCAGAACACATTTTTATACTTTCTGCCCCCACATCTACAGTACTACATCTTGAAGTGTTGTAAGTTCCTTAATAATAAGTGATTTGATTTATTTTCGATACTGTACATTTTAAAATGCCAGTGTAGTATCTTACATATTTTGTACAACAGGTGTTTAATGCTGAAATCAAAGTGAATACTTTATAGAAGGTGGATATCTTCATACCACACCCCTCAATTATTTTCAGCTTGGGCTGATAGCAACAGTGTATCTCCTCAGTTGAACTGAAAATTCATTTAACTTAGTTATCACTGAGTATTTCCTTTAATTGAGGTTTTAGATAATATTGTATTTAGTATGCCATCTAATGTTTTGATTTTATTATCTTTAGTTTCTAATATATAGTCATCTTTTGCAAAGCACATTATGTAAGTTTCAATATCTACTAGTCCAAATAAAAATAATTTCTTTAACTTTCTAAAACAGGAGATCCTGATAGATTTATTTATCAAATATTTGAGTGGCTCCTTATATGCAGGACACTGCTCTAGGTGCCCTGTACTACAACTACAAGTATATGTGTTTAGAAACATCAACTGGAATCTTTTTAAGTCATGAAAACTATAGTTTTTAAGAAGATTATATTGATAGATTTTTGTTTTGCTTTATACATATATGACATAGGATGATAGATCATAAATTATCTTCAAAAGGGGCGGCTAGGTGGCGCAGTGAATAGAGCACCAGCCCTGGAGTCAGGAGTACCTGAGTTCAAATCCGGCCTCAGACACTTAACACAAAAAATTAGCCGTGTGACCTTGGGCAAGTCACTTAACCCCAACTGCCCTCCAAAAAGCAAAACAAAAAAAAAAATTATCTTCAAGCACAAAATTTTGGTACTGGCTTACTGTCAGAGTTTTTATAATGTGATATCTTCATGTTGACTCATCTGTACAACCCCATGTTCTTGCAGTGATGACACATTTAGATGTATCCTCCTGTAGCACTTAGTACAGTGCCTTGCATATAGCACACTCTCAAATATTGAATTCCCCACCATGTACAATTCCTTAAAACAGGTAAAATAGCTTGTGATTGTAAGAGATAGTATATGTAGTCCTGCCCTGTTTTCCTTTAGTTAAAATAATTGGTAGAAGTAAATGTTTTACAAAGTACTAACAGTCTTACTCATTTTTTATTTGAGTTTTGTTGCCATTTGAAATTATCTTCATTTTTGTTGTTGAAGATTTGGTTTTGTCTTGTTCATTATTTCTTCATGGAAGGCTTTCCCTAGCTTCATATTCACTATTCTTTATTGTACAATAATATTCCAACATATTCACTACTGTAAGTTTTTCTGCCATTTCACAAGTTAGCCATGGTTTGTCTCCTTTTTCTGCTACTATAAAGAGTTTTTATGAATATGTCCACACTCTATTTTAAATCCTTTTCGTAAAATTCTAAAGCCCCATGCTTTCATATTCTTTAATATTTTTAAGCCCTTACAAACTAGAAAATGAATAATGAATATCAGGAGGTATATAGCATTCATTTTATTTAAAATACTGTTGTAAGTACTAGATAATTTTAAGTCAAAGTTATGAATTAGTTTTTCTTCCTTTTCTCTGTGTCGACTAGATAGCTGTATGGAATGATTTTATAAATTAATCAGCAAGCATTTATTAAATGCTTAGAGTGCCAGAGACCATGCTAAGTGTTGGGGATAGATAAAAAGAAAAAAAACACAAACAGTTCCCTGCCTTTAAGGAGTTTACATTCTAATGGGGGAGGCAATATATAATTAGGTATGTACAGAGTAGATTGGAAGGTGATCTCCTAACAGCAAAGGTGAACTTTTTGAGATAAGGCTTGAAGAAAGCCAAGGATTCTAAGAGGCTGAGGTGAGGAGGGAAAACATTCCAGGAATGAGGGTTAGCCACTGCCAAAGCACAGAGAAGGGAGATGACAAGATCCTGTGTCCTGTGTGAGAAACAGTAAGTCAGTACAGTTGGATCGTAGTATGTGGAGGGGGAAGTAAAATGTAAGATTGGAAATGTGGGTTCAGGTAGTTTAAATGCTACACTAAGGACTTTACTTTTGGTCCTGGAGGTAATAGAGAACCACTGAAACCTGCACTTTAGGAAAATCACTTTGGCATATGTGGAGGGTAGACTGAAAAGGAAAAAGACTTGAAGTAGAGAGATTAATTAGGAGACTATTACAGTAGTCCACAGGAGAGGTGATGATTGTATAAATGTTTGTAAATTACAGAGGATTTATATCTTATTCTGTAGGGAATGGTGAGGCAAAGAAGGTTCTTGATCCTTAGGGCTAATTAGGAAGCTGGTTCAGGTATGACTTGATGATATCTTGAACTTTAGGGGGGTGGCCGTGTAAGTAAGTGGAGGAAAATGATGAATTATACAGGTAGAATCTACTGACCTTAGAGGTAGAAGGTGAATGAAAAGTAGAGGATGACTTTGAGGTTGTGAATCTGGATAACTGGAAGGACAACAAAAATAGATAAATTAGGAACTAGGGCAGGTTTTGTTGAAAAGTAGTGAATTTTAGTTTGAAATGCCTGTAAGACATTCAAATAGAGGTGTCTCATAGGTCTTTGGTTTTGTGTGGGACCTTCAGTTGAGGAAAGAGAATTAGATTGGATAGGGAGACCTAAGAATTGTCAGCATAGAGAGGCTAATTGGACCCTTTGTAGCTGGTGAGATTGAAGTTGTATAGAGAGAAAAGAGGGTTTAGGGAACAGCTTTGGACAGCAAGGTGCTGCTTTGGATAGTGCACTGGGCTGGAGTCAGAAAGTCCCCTCTTCCCAAGTTCACATCCAGCCTCAGATGCTTGCTAGCTGTGTGACTCTAGGCAAGTCACTTAACCCTTGATGCCTCAGTTTCCTCATCTGTAAAATGAACTGGAGAAGAAAATGGCAAACCAGTGCAATATCTTTGCCAAGAATACCCCAAGTGAGGTCACAAGGAGTCCTGAACAGCAAGAACAAAAGCAACAAGGAAGATCCTTGCCAAAAAATGCTATAGACAAGTGGCCAATAAGTGGTCATTCAGTTTTTTCTCGAAAACTTGAAGAGGACAGAAGCATGTAACTTGTTGCAGTAGAGAGAACATAAAATGGGGAGTTGGGAGCAGAGTTGAAATTATACCTCAATACAAATGTAACCACAAGCAAGTCATTTAATGTCTCTCAACCTCAGTTTCCTCATCTGTAAAATGAAGGAGTTGAACTAGATCAGAGCTTCTTAAACCTTTTCCTTGCTACTTGAGTTTTGTGATGTGAGGACATGTGCAGTGCAAAGTGTGCATACTTTGTGTCCAGAACCAAGGCTGAAATGAAGTTGTAACACAGGTGATGCAGTGTGGGCAAGCCAAATGCTGCCAGAAACACCTCAGATTCATTACATGTTTGATTTTAATTAATCTTTGGTTGTTGCACATTCAAAAACCTTTTACTGTTGCCAAATTTTTTGTGATCCTATATGGGATCACCCATAATTTAAGAAGCCCTGGACTAGATGGTCTTCCTTCAAGTTTCCGATCTATGAACCACTGACCTCCTGAAGGTCCCATTTTCCACTTTTGTTTAGCTTTAATTGTTAGGAAGAATTAGGAGACCAGAATTGAAGTACAGACAGAGTCCTTTCTTTGTACCATCCTGTCACCATGGCATGATCTCTTTTCCATTATTTTGTTACCACAGAGGTCTTGCTGATGTTTGCAGCATACCTAGTTTTAGGTTATGCATAGGAGACAACATTGACCTTAAAAAAATTAATAAGGTTATATAGAAGAGAAATTTATCAGCTTCTTGAATTTTTAACGTAATTCATCTCTGTCTCAATTCATATACTTTTCAAAACTAATGATGAGTAGAGCCTAGTATTATTTCCTAGTTTATTCATTCTCTTTTTTTAGTCTTTTTATTTAGTCGATTTTATTTATCGACTATGTTTCAGATATCATATTAAGCACTTTTTTCCTTAGCAAATATGGTCTTCTTTGATCCTTGCCACAACCCTACAAAATGCTATGATTATTCCCATTTTACATTTGAGGAAACTGAGGTAGTAAATAGAGGGTAAAGTGACTTGCCCAGAGTCATGTTACTACTGTATGTTTGAGGCTGGAATTGAATTTAGGTCTTTTTTGACTCCAGGCTTATAGCTGTATTTATTGTGTGACCCGCTGCCTCTGTTATTGTTGTCTAATATTGTTATAGGATTTATGTTCTTTTTTTGAAGCTTTTTTTGGCTCTCAGTTTCATTTATGCAGAATTCCTTAAGGAAGGTAAGTCATGAATTGACATGGCCTAAAAGCAGTTAACACATCTGTGGATATTTTAGTATACTTAAAAATCTGGAACAGTAAGGGCTTGTATACATGAGAAAAACCATGTATACATATATATGCAATGAAATATCTTGATTAGTGTGTAGCAGCAAGCACCCTAGTATACCCAGGATGGCTGCTAGCACAGGTTCTTAGATCTGCTTTTCTAAAGGAAAGCAACTCAAGATGGGTTAACAGTCTTACTTTAATCAATCAAACATGTATCATTTACCTAGTTTAGGGGAAAAAGTTAACACCCTGAACTTCAGAGAATACAAACAGAATACAAACAAGTTACAAGCAGAAGTTTGAAGCAGACAAAGAAAGAGATCTGCAGACAGGTTTCCAGCTGTCTGACCATTACATCCATACCTAGTCAGTTACCAGAGAGGGAAGCACCAACATCTGGGTTTTCAAAACTTGAGGGGTGGGGGGAGCTCAATGGCTGCCCAGAATCTGGTCTGGCCAAATCACACAACTAGTTCCAAAGTGAGCCCCAAAGCAAAACCTCACATCAGGGTATAATATAGCCTTCTCCTGAATCAGAGAATGTCACAGCCCTCTTGACCCACTGCCCAATCACAAAGTAATAAGGTGTGGACGTTCCTGAAGAACAAGCCTCCTGCCACAGGCTTCATGTGACCACATTCAGCCTATTAGGGAGCAGAGTATATTTTCAAATCAGAGAAGGTTCTCAGAGCCACTTAAGCCTATCAAAGGGCCTAGGGAATATCTTCAGATTCCCATAACAATGCTACATTGAAAATAATAAAATTCTGCTTCATTGGCAGTGATTGTACCAAAGCCATTGTTCTGTTAAGCATGTGTAGAGACTAGCTTTTTTATGTAGTCTTAAATCAAACTGAAAGATTGCAGCAAAGCTATCCAGCTTACTGTAGGAGTACCTTTGATTTAGCAATATTATCTCTTCAAAGGCTATGCCAAAAGAACACAAGCACTAGCAGGTCTTGCCAAGCTAGCTAGACAGGCTTAGAGTACAAACCTGATGAGAAGCTGCATGTGTTAGGGAAAAGTATACCAGATTTGGACCCAGGAGACCTGAGTTTTTGAATCCTTATAGCTATGTAATTCTTCCCGCCCTAACCCCCACCCCCTCCCTTTCCCACTGGTCACTAACTTCTTTGGGCCTCAGTCTCCTCATCTGTAAACTGTGCTGTTTATCTCATAGGGTTGTTATAACAAAAATTTTTTGTAGGACATGTTAAAATTTACAACTTCTTCATCTCCAAGGTGATATTATTCAAAACGAATGACCCGAGTTTCATATTGTTGCTTACCAAGTTGATGGCAAACTTCTTGTTAGATGTAGTACTCAAATAATGATAAATTGCTATAACATTTTAGGTTTTTAAAAAAAATTTATTTATTTACTTTTAGTTTACAAGATTCAGTTCCACAGTCCCTTGAGTTTCAAATTTTCTCCCTTCCTTCTCCCCCCCCCCCCATAGTGACATACAATCAAATATAGGATCTGCAAATACTTTCATATTGGACATTAGTCTGGTTGTATAGAAGAGTTGTAAGCAATGGAGTGAACAATGGGAAAAAAGAAAGAAAACCAAACATGGAAAAGAATGCTAACATGTAGATTGCTTCAGTCTCCATTTAAATTCTTTTCTTTCTAGATCTTTCTCTGAATGTAGATTTCTCCTTCCATCCTGAGACTTGAAGAGTTGTCTTACAACTGTGTGTTGCTGAGAAGAGTCCAGTTTTTTCAAAGAACATTTTAGGTTTTTTAAAGTGCTTTTCTCATAAAAGGAGGCATAGTGGTATGTGGGTTGTAAGTATGATTATGTCCACTTTTTGGATGAGGAAGTAAAGGTTGTGATTTACCAGGAGTCACAAAGCCAATTTGAAGAACTGTGACTGAAAGCCAGGTCTTCTGGCTCCAAATACATTGGTTTTGTTTGCTTCAGGGTGTTGCAGGTATAAAGGAAGGGCTGAAGTAGGGTGATTTAGTTACCTTGGGAAATTGACCAAATACGCTTAGTTCCTGCCAAAGCTCTTCCAGTAATTGGTGGCCATAACTTGTTAGGTCATTGAATATGGTGTAAGTCTTACTTTATTCCTTCATTTGTCTGAATTGGCTGAACAGTAAAGATTTTGTTTGAAAGCCATGTTGTATCTGAAAGCTGCTTTGTCATCTTAATAGTACACAATTGATAATATGCATTAGCCATTTCTGCCCCAGCAGCATTTTTCCAGCATTAAAAATGAAATGTTATATAGTGGTTGCCAAAGACAATTTTCTTCACACTCTATTTTTTAGGGGACATGGGTAACTGGATCTTTGACATTTTAAGACACATCATTGGTACTGTATATGTTTTGGAAAACTTTGTGTAAATGTAAATCCTGTCAGGGAAACCACTGTAAACAGCTTTGTGTAGTATGGACTACATCATTGTGTGTTGACTAAAGAGTTGTGTATTCCAGTATTTTCAGATTTACTAATATATAAAGAAAGCCTACTTTGTAAACATCCTTAAAATGTTGAGTCTTTTCAGTTTGAAATTACTAAAAGCAATCTTAAACTTTAAGTAGATTGGTGAGATCTTTTTGGGAGGGTTGAGGTGGGGGTGGTAGCCTGCATCTTTGATTTTATTGGTATAGGTCTTCTTCTCTACAAATTGTATCTTATAAGTATTACATATCTTACATGTGGCCCAGGCACTGAGATTGGTAATGATTTGGCATGGATCTGTGTCAGAAGCAGGACTCATATTTATGTTTTTCTGACATTGAGGCCAGCTCCATATCCACTGTGCTGTGCTGACTCTAAAACATGTTCTTTTTATTAATTTTTAAAATCAGAAACTTAACATTGAGCATTGCTATAATCAGCTAAACTTGCTTAGCAGCTTAACCATCATAATTGTGTTATATTCCATTCCATTAATTGTTTTTGGTCTGAATGTATTACTTCTTTGGTGTGGGAAGATTTCCATTGAGGATTACCAGTTTGGACAGTCACCTGTTTTTCAATTTATAGTCATATGTCTTCCTGATTCTTGGTTCTGATTTCTGTCTACCCCACTCCACTGCTTTGCCTCTCACAATAATGTGCCACAATTTAACCTTTTCCTTATTGTTTGTTGGACATTTGGATTTTTTAAAATTACATGTAACATTTATATGAAAATCTTTGCCTTTTTTATAAAAGTGTTGACTTTAAAGTGAGGAATACCCTATTTCCTTTCCTGCCTCAGGCATCTACTGGCAGTGTATCTTGGGGCAAGTCGCTTAACCTCTCAGCCATTGTTTTCTTATTGGTGATGTGGGGGTGATAGGACCTACCTTATAGGATTGTTGTGTGAGGATATGATGATGATGAGGATGTACTTATGTAGTACTTACTTATGTGCCAGACACAGTGCTAAGCATTTTACAATTATCATTTCATTTGATGCTCACAACAGCCTGGAAGGTAGGCTCTGTTATTATTACCCTCATTTTACAGATGAGCAAACTGAAGCAAACAGATTGACTTACCCAGGGTCACACTGCTAGTAAGTGTTAAGTGATTCTATCTACTTTATGAAGTGTTTTGGAGACCTTAATGCTCTATATAAATGCTAGCTATTTTTAAGCAACATTTTCAGAGTGTGTTGCTAATGAGGTAAGTATTGGGTCAAAAACTGATTTTTGTCACTTTTACTGTTGTATTGCCATAATTTCAGACTTTAAGAAAGTTTTTATGTTTAGGCTTTAGCCTCCCTAATATTCTCATTCATAATTTTATTTAGAACTAAATAACTTCTAATCAAATGCTTTCGATGGTTTTCCCTTCTCACATAGGATTTGGTGCAGTGGAAAAATTTTTAGTGGAATACAAGAGTGCTATGGAAAAGAAGCTGGCAGAGTACAAGTGTAACACCAATGAAGCAATTCAACTTAAATTAGGTATGCTGCATTTTAGGTGTTTTAAATTCTGTGCTCTTGGAATATGTACACTTCTTAAAAGTTCTTTATTTAGTGTTGAGGTAGGATTCATTTGTGGAAGGACTTTTAACTTTAATACATATTACAACTTTATGGTTCAAAGCTTTTTACTTTGATATGAGTGAATCTTAATTGTAGTCACAAATTCTGTTAATGTAGAAACAAAGTAGATGTAGAATATTGAAGAAAGAAGTAATAGGGATTTTTAATATTTCTGTAGTCAGGTTAGTAGTCTTGGTTATGACTGGAGGTGTCAATAGATACCTATATATCAACTCACTCAGTAAGAAAAGAAATCAGAATGGAGATTCTTTATTATTCAAGTATGTTATGTCAATAACATTCCCTTAAACTAACTTTCTAGTAACTTTGTAAAAAAAAAAAAAGTGAGATTTGTCTGGCACAACTTGTTCTTTATGAGCCCTCTGATAGCAGAAGGATACAGCATATATATAGGTAAGTAAATAAAATATAATTAGAAGAAGAGAGTACCAACAACTATATTTGAGTTGAACTTGGAGAATCAGGAGAAGTTGTAGGAAGTAACACTTGAACCTTAAAGAATTTTAAAGAAATGGTTGAGGAGGGAATACATTTTAGGGATGGGGAATATCCTGTTTGAAGCAAGGAGTGCTAAGTTCAGAGACTGGCTAATAAGCTAGTTTTTAACTTAACATAGAGTAGAAGAGGGGTAGTAATGTGAAATAAGTCTGGAAAGGTAGAATAGAGCCAGATTATGGAGGACTTTACATGCCAGACTGAGGGGTTTTAATCAGTCCAGAGGCAATAGGGATCCATTGAAGATTTTTGTGCATGAGGTTGATATGGTCTGACTTGTGCCCAAGGAAATTTATTTTAGCAGTTGAGTGTAATATGGATTGGGGAAAAGAGGACACTTGGAGAACAATTAAGGAGCTATTACAGTTGCCTAGGGAAGAAATGATTAGGGCATTGTTAAGCAGAAGAGAAAAAGGAATAGATAGGTAGGATTTAATCAGATGGCAACTGATGGACTGAAGAAGAGGAAAAATTAAAGGATTTACTCTAGTTACAAAACCAGAGTGAAGATTAGGATGTTGATGTAAGAAAAGGGGAGTTTCTCCCTTGATTCTTCTTCTGTCTGTTGCTCCTTCTTTTTTTTTGGAGGGGGGAGGCAGGGAAATTGGGATTAAGTGACTTGCCTAAGGTCACATGGCTAGTAGTTGTTAAGTGTCTGAGGTCGGATTTGAGCTCAGGTTCTCCTGACTCCAGGGCCAATGTTCTATTCACTGTGCCACCTAACACTCCCCCTCCCCACCCCTTCCTTCTTAATCTCTTACTGGCTCTTCATCCACTTCATGCCTGCCAGCTGTGGGTTAACTAAGACTTTGTCCAGAGTTCTTTCCCCTTCTGCCACTATACTGTTCTACATTGTCTCAAACCTTATTGTGCCCTAACCTCTCTCCTGACCTCCAGTATTATGTCTCCAACTGTAGACATTTTAAACTTAACATATTTAAAATGGAACTTCTTAACCTTTTCCTCAAACCCTGTTCTCTTTCTGATTTTTCTATTACTCTTGAGGCTACCACCATCTTCCCAGTCACCCAGGCTCACAAACTCAGTGTCATCTTCACTCTCATGCCTTAACATTCAATCTGTTGCCAAGTCCTCTTAATATCTCACATCCACCACTCACTCTCTTCTGAGCCCACTACCATCCTGGTGCAGGCCCTCATCGCCTCATGCCTAGACTATTGCAATAGTCTGATTCTTTTCCTGTTTATCTTCCACTCAGCTGTCAAATTGATCTTAAAATTCAAGTCTGACCTTGTCACACCCTCTATTCATAAACTTACTAGCTCCCTATCACTTTTAGAATCAAATAGAAAATCCTGTTTGACATTAAAAGCCCTGCATAACCTTGTCCCTTCCTGCCTTTCAGTCTTCTTATACTTTACTCCCTTCCATGTACTTTGTGATTTAGTGATAGTGGCCTCCTTTGCTCTTCTTCACATACAAGACATTCCTCCCAACTCTGGGCATTTGTGCAGAATTGCTGACCTCCATCCCTGGAGTCCCCTATCTCTTCATAGAGCAACTTCAACTGCTTCTTTAGCTTCCTTGAAGGCTCAGGTAAAATCTTACTTTCTGCAAGAAGCTTTTCCTGAACCCCTTTTATGCTAGTACTTTCCCTCTGAGTTTACTCTAATTTATCTTTATCTTATATGCATCTTGTTTGTACATAGTTGTTGTCATGATGTTGTCTTCCCCATTAGACTGTAAGCTCCTTGAAAGCAGAGACTATTTTTGCCTGTCTTTATATCTCCAAAGCTTAGCAAATGCCTCATATAGAGTAGGCTCCACAAACTTGTTGTCTTGACTATAAAATCCCCCTCACTCTAAATTTATGATCCTGTGAACCTTAAGAACATGTGATTTCCTTGAGTATACCAGGCCAGCTTAACTCTTACCAATAGCAAATCAGAGTACGTCTGTAACTTGGACTTAAGAAACTTGCTTGAGACTCAGAAAGATTAGATGATATCTCCATCTTAATAGAGCTAGTAAATCTTTGGTTTGAATTCAGTTTTTCATGACTCTAGTAGTTTATTCCTGCTGTTATTCATAGCTGCTTGTTAAAGCAGACCTTTGGTTTTTCTAGTTTTTGATTCTGTGATTTTGAAAGTATATTGTATTTCTTTCAAAGTAATTTTATTTAGATTTTGTTACTGTTTTTGTCTAGTGATAAATAGATAATGAAGATTGCTACTTGTTTTCATTTTGAAGCAGTTTTTAAAGTTTTCTTTAGAGATAAAAACTTTGAACAATAAGTGCTTCTAAATATGTTAAATGTGGTGGCATTCAGATTTGCACAGATTGAGGGTTTTTTTGGTGTTAATGTGGGAGATTGTATGTAAAGTGTGTATGTATGTGTGATTAACATATACCAGTACATGTCGTGTGTGTACCTTATTTATACTTGTAAGTACATTACTTTGGGAACTAAGAATTAATCAGCAAAGCTTCTGAGCAGCCAAAAGTTATATTATTAAGTCTGTGCTCTAAAGCTTTATGGAACCCAACCTTTTTATTTATTTAAACAAAATTGCTTTTTTTATTTTCTGGGTAGAACCAGATGCTGAAGGGGAGTCTCTGGATAGGATTTCCCTGGTGATAGACATGGAGAAGTGACAAGTTACTTAAGACAGTGATTAGCCTGAGGCTAATTGACTGTCAAGGCAAGCAGACCTAGAAAACTCAGTGACATAAGTATGTGATATGTAAAGTATATGGGATATAATTTAAGAAAACAGTGAAGTATTTAATCAATTTTACATTTCCTTTAAAAATTTTGGCTTTTATAAAGGGTAAGCCCCAAGTTATCTAGAAAGTTCATGTATGTGGAATAATCTGTTCTCTGTGATACTGAGACTATGTATACTCATATATATATATATATATATATATATATATATATATATATATTAACATTTTGTACATAATGTATAGGGAAATTTTGACTGACATCTGCTTGGTGAACGAGGTGTTTTATTTAACTGAGAGTCAATCAGAAATTTTTTTTGTTTCAGAATGATTATGTAAATTAGTTCATTGCAGAACAGTGATCTGTGATTTAATTAATATGGATGCTCTCTACACTGATTCAGATAGAAATATCATATGCTTCAGTTAGACAGTCTTCATGAAATGCTCTGTTCAAAGACACAGTACCTACTGGACAACCTTTTGGTGATGAGCTTTTCTCCTGTCTTGATATAACAGATAACTCATTGGTGAGCCTGCATCAGCCTTTTTGACTTATGTCATGCTAGACCTTCTATTCTGATACAGCTTTAAGAGTACTGTGTCACTTCCAAACATCAGTAGGAGACTAATGTCGGTAGAAGTTTGGGGTCAATCTTTTTGGTTAATATTTCTAAGTTTTGTTCATTTAACAAATGGGTTTTACTAGCAAAATAACTCTTAACCAAACATGTTTAAAGAACATCTTTATAGTAGAAGTATAACTAATACAGAACTGTTGGAACAATGAGGAGACCAGAAGAGCCTGAAAAGTAAGCAAACACTTGTTCTTCTTGCCTCCAGAGATATGGAAGCCAGTGGCAGTTCTGATTTAGAATACAAGCCTGTTTGTGAAACACTATAGGGGATGATGGAAAACTATGAGCAGTGTCACCTCAAAACTTTGAAAAGAACTGGCAGAGAAATTGGCATGAGATCCCCCTGTACTTTTTGAAGAAATGGCAATGACATTTAAGAAGATGAAGTTGGAAAATGTCTGGACTTGAACGAAATATAGATAAGAACTCAGTGCTAGAGATATTATAATTTTGAAGGTATTCTGGGATTGGCCTTTCAGGATATCTCAAAGAGTGTAAGATTTCCAAAGGGATAGAAAAGATCATGGAAAGTTTTTATTGAAAAGATATTTAGGGGGCGGCTAGGTGGCGCAGTGAATAGAGCACTGGCCCTGGAGTCAGGAGTACCTGAGTTCAAATCCGGCCTCAGACACTTAACACACACACACACACACACAGAAACTACCTGTGTGACCTTGGGCAAGTCACTTAACCCCAACTGCCCTCTAAAAAGCAAAAAAAAAAAAGATATTTAGGAAGACATAAGCAATTACTTACACATATTCCTGGTGTTTTTTTGTTTTTTTTTGTCAAAAATTTTTCTGGGAGTGTTCTCTGCATTAATCAAAAATATCTTAGGTGAATGTAGAAGGACATAGATAGGCTTCTCTTACTAGGGAGGTCATGGATCCATTGAAGTGTATATAACCAGAATGGGAGTTTTACTGGCAGTAAAATAAGAATGAGATACAGTACTCAGATAATCTGATTAGTATGTTGGTACTTCTAAGACAAGAAGATAACTTCTAGTACATAGGTAGCACCATATTCTCTATGAGAGAATTTTTAAGAAAATATGGATAAAAATTATGTAAGATAAAAAGGCATAGAACGAATGTCTCCATTTAGGAAATTACAGGTATATTGAAGGTAACATTCAAGAAATATCTGAATCTTTGTGGGCAAAAATATTTTAGGATATAAACTACTTCTGAGAGCTAGGACTAGTTCGTTTATTATCTTTGTATCCTTAGTGCCTAGCAAAGTGCTAGAGAAATAGTAATAATTTAAAGAATATTTATCATTGACAAATGAAGTAAAGATGAATTATTAGGTGTGGTTTCTACTCTTAGGTACCCCAAATATCAAATTAGTAAGGACAGTATAGTGAGCATGATGAAATCTTTAAATGTGATTATGTATAGACACTTCAGTTAAATATATGCCAACCTTGAGATATATCCTTGTGCTTCCTTTCAGTTTGACTGAGAGGGAGATGTAGGAGTAATGAAGAAGTGAGGGTATATTCTAAGCCATTTAGGATTCTTGTTAAGCAAAGTTTTCTTGTCTATAGATATTGACTTCCAGTTTAAATGAAGCCTAGATGTGTTACTTAAGATTATCTATGGTATTCCTGTATTCATAGGATCATAGTTCTAGTGCTAGAAGGCTATTCAAAGTCTATTAAATTCATACCCTTCATTTTATATCATATACAGAAACTGAGGCACACAAGGTCACTCAAGTAGCAAATATCATAAGTGGACTTTGAATAATTCCTCTGACTCCAGAGTCATTGATTGCTCTATTCTACAGTTAGATTGAATGAACCCAGTATTCATAATTATAGGATTATGGAATTTTTAACCTAGAAAAAACTGTGCAGATCATCTAGTCAAACTGCCTTTATTTTATAGATAAAGAACTGAAACTCAGGAGACCTAAGGGAATTGCCCAGTAATAACAATATCTATTATAGGGCTCTAAAGTTAAGAATGCATCTTCCTTGTAAAAACCTTTTGAGGTAAGTAATTAGTATATTCTTATATTACAAATGAGGAAAGAATTGAAGCTGGGAGGTTTGATTTGCTAATAGTCATTCAGCTAGCTACTAAGTGTTGGACCCAGGATTTGAACCCAGGTCTCCTAAATGTTAGTTCAGAAATATTTCCATTATGCCATCCTCTGTACACTCAAAGTCACAGAGCTGGAGCTGGGATATAAAGCTAGAATGCAGATGTCTTGTTACAGCAGTGTACGTTCTACTCATAGGATTTCACATTCTAACTTATATAAGTTAGAATATATAATATATATTATAAATATATAAAATATATTTAACTGGATCTTTAGCTTCTTATTCTTTGTTCCTTTTCTTGTGGGGAATAGAAATGTAGTTAGGTCTTTAAGAAAGCAGCATTGAAAAATGTTAGTTCTGACCAAAAATGAACAGCATTGTTTATTGTATGTTGTCTAATTTAGAATGACCATGTGAAATATTTTTTTGCAATGTTCTATTTAAAGGATGATGTAAAAGTATTGATTATTTGGATGTGGAAATTTATGATTTACTAATAAGTAAATAATTTGATTTGAGAAACCATGACCAGATAATCTTAATCATCAGATTGCTTGAAAATCATAACTAAAAAAATCTTGAATGCCATATTCCAAGAAATCATAAATGAAAATTGCCCAGATGTCTTAGAACCATAGGCTAAAGTAGAAATAGAAAGAATCCGCTACTTACCTCCTGAAAGAAACTCCAAAATCAAAACTCTCAGGAGCATCATAAAAATCCAGAGCTCCTAGTTGAAAGAAAAAAAATACTACAAACAGCCATAAACAAGAATTCAGGTACTTGGGAGCCACAGGGTAACACACGTTTTAGCAGCTACTATGAAAGAGGAGCACTTGCAATATGATATTCCAAAAGGTAAAAGATATAGCCTTACTACTAGGAATAACTTACCCAGCAAAATCGAATATAGTCCTACAGTGGAAAAAAAAATAGACCTTTAAGAAAATGAAGAACTTGTAAATATTCCTTTTAAAAAGGCCAGAACTGAGTAGATACATTGAAATGGAAATTCAGGAGTAAAGAGAAAAGCAGAAAAATACATACTTGTGATAAATTGTTAATTTGTCAGTAGAGAGGCAAGAAACAATGTCTTCTCAGAACCCTGATATTTTCAGGTGCCATAGAGAAAGATAAATAAGACAGACAAAAGACCTGGGTATGTTTTTGCTTATGTATGATAATCTTAGGAGAAAATAGAAATGGGAAAGATAGAGGACTATATTGGGGATGAAAGAAGAAGGAAGGAGAGGGAATTCACTATAGTTTTATTAGATGAAAAGTGTTTCAGACATGGAGAAAGGAATGGAAAGAATGGTGTCCTCACACCTCTCTTTTCATCTGAACAGAGAAAGGTTGAACACAACCACACATACACAAAGATTATGTAACAGAAAAGTGAAATTCAGTTGGGAAATAGGAAGGGAAAGGGAAAAGGAGAGATTTAAAAGGAAGGGCAGGATAAGTAAGGGATTAATCTTAAGCAAAATAAATCTCAACCTCAGAGGTGTGTATGAGGCAAGGAGTCATAAGAAAGGAAGAGCAAAACCTGTCATTGGGGGCAGGGTGAAGGCAACAAAATAGAAATATACAGCTTCATTTATAGATTATAAATATTAGGTAAATTTCTCTTTACTACCAACTTTTATTACTAAAGTGAGTGTTGGGAGCAAAGAGAAGAAAAGGTACAAGATGACAGAATCAAGGGAAAAATACAACAGTCAACACTGAATAGGAAGAATTAACCCACAAAGTGGAAAAGGATAGCAGAATGGATTAGAAAGTAAAATCCCACAATAGTTTTGTTTTTGTTTTCCCAAGAAACTCATTCCCCAAACTTATTTCCCAAGAAGTAATCATTCATATAGAGTTAAGTTTAAGAGCTAGAGTAGAATTGATTATGTTTCAAATGAACTAGAAAAGGCAAGGGTAGCAGTAATTTCAGATAAGACTAATACATATAGGCATGATAAAGAGGGGAATTGCATTCTTTTTAAAGGCATCAGAGCTTAGTATAAATGAATAGCATGTAAATACTTAAAGAAAAGGCTAAGTGGATTTCAGGGAGAAATAGGCAATAAAACTATAATAGTGGGGACCTCAATGCACTTCAGAACTAGACAAATATAACAAAAAGATAAGTAAGAAAAAAGATAAGGACTTGAGTAGAACTTTTGAAAAATCAGAGATGATAGATCATTCCCATTACTGAATAGAAACAGATGGAAACCACCTTAGCTGTAGTTTGCTGACTGACCCCTACTCTGTACTGTCTCACTTCGTGATCTCTTTAATTCCTGTGAGTTTAGTTATTATCTCTCTTTTTTCAATAGGGGAAGGCAAGGCAATTGGGGTTAAGTGACTTGCCCAAAGTCATACAGCTAGTAAGTGCGCCTGGTGTGTGAGGTTGGATTTGAACTCAGCTCCTCCTGACTCCAGGGCCAGTGCTCTATTCACTGTGCCACCTTGCTGCCTCTCAGTTATTATCTGTATGCCAGTGATTCCCAGATCTATCTATCCAACTCAAGTCTTGCTACTGAGCTACATTCAACACTTAACTAAATGCCATCTCAAACTAGAGGCGTCTTAATAAGGCTCTCAATTCATTCTTTCCTTCTAAATCCTACTCCTCCTGAATTTTCCTTTTAACCGTCAAGAATATCACCATTTTCCTGGTTATCCTGCAACCTTTGTGTAATTCTTGATACCTTACTCTCATATATCCAATCCATTGCCAAATTGTATTGTTACTGCCTTCACAACATGTAGGTTAGACTCCTATCACCTCTCTTCTGATCTACTGCAATGATCTTCTAATTTGAGTCTCTCCAGTCTATCCTCCACTCATTTGCCAAATGATTTTGCTAAAGCGTGAGTGACCATGTCTTTTACACCTTGATAATGAACTTAGGGGTTCCTTGTTATCTACAGTATCAGATATTTAGCCCCCTGTTAGGCATTTAAAATTCTTTATAACCTGACAACCTCCTAGGCTTCTTACAACTAATCTACATACTCTTTTAGCTACATTGTTCTACTTGTAGTTCCTTGAACACAGCACCATCTTCTGTCTCCATGTCTTTGTACTGATTTTTTGCCATGCCTAGAATATTATGTTCCTTTACTTCTTAGTTTTCCTGGCTTCCACCAAGGCTTGATTAGTTTGAAATTCACCTTTTGTAGGCGAATTTCCCCTTCCCCCTCATTCACTAATTCCTTCCCTTTTTATATTACCTTCTAACTGCTTGTTATTTGTTTTATATATACTAGTTTTTTGCATGTTGTCTCCTCCATTAGAATATATACATACTTCTTAAATTTAAAGCTATCTATAGTCATATGAAAAAATATTCTAAATCACTACTGATTAGAGCTGGGGTAAGGAACCTGTGGCCTTGAGGCCACATGTGACCTTTTAGGTCTTTGGGCATGGCTTTTTGACTGACACCCAAGTTTTACCGAAGAAATCCTTTTATTAAGGAGATTTGTTCTGTGAAGTTTGAATTTAAGGGCAGCACTTGGGGATTTAGAAGGCCATGTATGGCCTGAGGCTGTAGATTCCCCACCCCTGGATTAGAGAAATGCTAATTGAAACAGCTCTGAGATGCCACCTCACACCTATCAGATTGGCTAATATAACAGAAAAGGAAAATGACAAATGTTGGAGATGTGGAAAAATTGCAACACTGATGCATTTTTGGTGGAGTTGGGAACTGATCCAATCATTCCGGAGAACAATTTGGAGCTATACCCAAAGGGCAACCAAACTGCATACCCTTTGATCCAGCAATAACACTACTAGGTCTGTATCCCAAAGAGATCATAAAAAAAAGGGGAAAGGACCCCATGTAAAAAAATATTTATGGCTACTTTTTTTGTGGGGTCAAAAAGTTGGAAATTGAGGGGATGCCTTTCAACTGGGGAATGGTTGAACAAGTGTGGTATATGAATAATGGAATACTAGTGTGCTATAAGAAATGATGAGCAGTCAGATTTCAGAAAAACCTGGAAAGACTTAACATGAATTGATACTGAATAAAATGAACAGAAAGGAAAACATAGTACACAGTAACAGTAACAGTAACAGCAACATTGTGCGATGACTAACTTGGATAGACTTAGTTCTTCTCAGCAATACAGTTCCAAGACTCATGATGGAAAATGCTGTCTATATCCAGAGAAAGAACCATGGAGTCTGAATGTAAATCGAAGCACACTATTTTCATTTTTTTTTTTGTTTTATCTTTTTTGTGGTTTTTCCATTTTGTTCTGATTCTTTTTTAACCTAATGTGGAAATTAAACCTGATTGTACATGTATATCCTATATCAGATTACTTGATGTCTTGGGGAGTGTATCAGCAAGCACCCTAGCATACCCAGGGCAGATGCTAGCACAGGTTCTTAGATCTGCTTTTCTAAAGGAAAGCAAACTCAAAATGGGTTAACAATCTTTCTTTAATCAAACAAACATATCATTTACCTAGTTCAGGGGGAAAAGTCAGCACCTGAACTCCAGAGAATACAAACACAAGTTACAAACACAAGTTGCAAGCAGACCAAGAAACAGATCAGCAGATGGGCTTCCAACCATCTGACCATCACATCCATTACCTATTCAAGTTACTGGAGAGGGAAGCATCAACATCTGGATTTTTCAAAGCCGGAGAGTTCAACGGCTTCCCAGAGTCTCATCTGGTCAAATCACCCAGCTCTTCTCAAAGTGAGCCCCAAAGTAAACCTCACATCAGGGCGTATATATAGGCTTCTCCTGGGTCAGAGAATGTCACTGTCCTCTTGACCCACTGCCCAATTACAAAGTAACTGCGGTGTGGCCATTCCCAAAAAACAAGCCTCCTGTCCCAGGCTCCACATGACCACATTCAGCCTATTAGGGGGCAGAGTATACTTTCAAATCAGGGAACATTCTAGGAGCCACTTAAGCCACTTAAGCAAAGGTCTAGGGGCAGGAAAGAGCTTCAGATTACTATTACAAGAAGGGAAGGGAAAGAGGGAGAAAAAAAAATTTGGAACTCAAATGTGTTGAAAACTATCTTTGAATGTAATTGGAAAAAATGAAATACTATGGGGGGGAAGAATATATGCTTCTTTAGGGCAGGTACTATTTCTTGGTTTTATTTGTTTTCCTAGGATTTAGCACAATGCCTGACCCATAGTAAATGCTTGATAAATTCTTCTTGACTGACTGACTTAAGTTTGTTGTTCATATTACAGTATTTTGACTAGGAAGTCCAGATTCCTCAAAATGCTGAAAAAAACTATGAGAATAATTAACTTTTCAATTATTTGTGCGTCTTCATTAGTTTCCCAGTATCCTTTCACCTCTCATAATGGATGGAAGAGTGCTTTGAGGTTTCCCCTGTTATTTTGCAGATGACAGAACTAGCATGGATGAATTTCCTGTGGTCACACAGTGAGTTAGAAAGCATAGGATAATAATTTTAGAACTGGAGTGGGCCACAGATGTCATTTAGTTCAGCCCTCTCATTTTATAGATCAGATAACTAAGGCCCAGAGGGGTTAAATGACTAGTCCAAGGTTAAATGTGTTAAGTGGCACAGACAGGAATCATATCCAGGTATTTAAGCTTCCAAATACAGTGCTCTACTGCTGTAATCTTGAATAATATTGTGCGTTTTAAAAATAAAAAATTAATCTCTTTATCACTTAATCAAGTGTTTGGAAATCATTTTAAACATAATTAGAGAAGGTATACTTGGAAATGTTAAACGGTTAGTATTGACTAATCATGTAGGTTACCAAATTTTATACAGCAAAGAAAGATTTGTAAATAGTACAACAAATGCATCTACAAGATGCTTTTGAAATATCCAACAAAGCTTGTTCTCTCAGGTTGTGGTGCCTCAGGAGGTGTCCCATTATATTCCACTGTTTTTTCTCACTAGCAATAATAATAATAACTCAAAATTGCTTTAGTTAAAACTGACGTCTGAAATAGTATAATTCACGTTTTACGTGATGAGACTTGCCAGTAGATGCAGCTAGTAGTTCATTAGATAGGTGTGTTAAGTGATAAGTTGATGTTAGAAAGACTTGAATACCAGCTGTGTGATCCTGGGCAAATTTCTTAACCTCTGTTTGGTCAAGTTTTCTCAACTGTAAGATGGAGATCATAATAGTATTTACTTCCCAGGGTTGTTATGAGGATCAGGTGAGATATTATTACTTGTAAAAGCATTTAGCACAGTACCTAGCACATAGAAGACACTACATAAATGCTTATTTCCTCCCTCTGTCCCAGTGTAGCACAATAAGTGTCAGAGATGAATTTCAAGCCCAAGTCTTTTCCTGATTTCAAATACAGTCCACTTTGCACTATGCAATACTGCCTTGGCTAACTGTTCTCCCTTTCTTTTTAACGTGCCATCATGAAGGGAAAGGAAATAGGTAGATGAAGATTAATTGCTTGTCATTTTAAAAATCTCTTTATATTTCATTATGGTAATTTGTCTTATGAATCTTATATGCTTATATATTATAAGCATGTAATATGATTGTACCTGTGTTTGTATTTTATCTACCTACTAGACCTTGAAGGCAGGGATTGTGTCTAATTGATGCTAACATTGTTTATAGCGCAGCACTTTGCGCCTACAAACTGCTTATATGTTTATATTTTGTATTTCAGTTTTAATTTTGATCCTATGTGAGCTGTAGGATATTAGTTCCCTACTGCCATTGTATTTTTTCTCAGTCTGGGCCTGAAACTCAATTCTACATCTAGTATCCCATAAATGAAAGTAATGGGCTAGTCCCTTGTAGGCTTCAGAAATAATACTTTTTCTGTCCCTTAACATGATCTGTAAGAATCTGAGGCTAAGCATGGACTTCCCTCTTGCCCTCAGTCTTAGTGATCTTGCATTTCCTCATCCTGAAGGTTATAGTCAAATCCTGGGGTATTTTATCATCTTGTCTCATCTACCTCTTAGTTTTGGGTTTTTCTGCTTCCTTCACTCTGTCTTAGAGATCTGTATGTTTTAGCCTCATTTGAAATGCTCTTTCCCTGACCTTTGTTCTCATTGATCCTCTGAAACAATTTGTCTAACCATCAGTGGGACAAGGCACCTCTTTTACCTCCGTTATGATGGGCTATTGGCTTGTCTCCCAAAAAGAACAGTGTAGACTTAATATCTTTCTGTAGCCCTTGGCGATCTAATCACTTTCCTATCTCATAACCATGAGTCTTGTTTGAATTTTTTCCTGCCACCATCCCCCCTTCCCAGATCTAAAAGCTTTATGCTAAAATAAAATATAACCAAAAAATTATATGAACATATAGTCGTATAAAATTTTCACCTCCAATATGACATCAGCAAAACAATTTTATTACAGGTATTTTAAACATTCTCCATGATGCCTTATTATTTATACTGTTAATGACAGTGGAAGTTGTACAGACAGAATCATTTTAAGGACCTCTACTTTTGAGAGAAAACTCAGAGAATTAAGAGATCTGATGTGCTGCTTTTCTGTCTTTTTCTTATTGAAAGTATAATAAAACCTTGTCAGTCCATTCACATTTTCTTGTAAGGGGAGAAAAATCAAGTATAAAATTTGGACTGTGTGGAATTTTCTTGCATGCTTGAGTCACTCAAGGTTCCATAAGTAGGCATGATTCTAAATGGAAAGGAAGAGGTTGAGAACTTTTCTAAGTAACTTTTTTCTTTACCTGCCATTGATTAAGGATTAGAATTTTGATCAATGAAATTAAATAATCCTAAAAAGGAAGCTTAATTAAAGGAGTAAGATTTAAATTGACTTACATAATTTGAAAACCTTTCATTGGGAATTTATCTGAGATAATATATGCCTATTGATAGTAAAGTCCTCGATACTTTGTGAATGATACTGTGCTGATTGCATCAAATCCTGAAACATTTTCAAAATCACATAAATGAGATCCATAGTAATATAGAAGACTTAGACTTAAGTATGCACACAGGGAAAAAACAAATTGATGAAGAATACTAATTGTCCAGACTGATAGAGAAAGAGTATACTTGTATCTGTGTTCCTGTGCATGCATGTGTGTGTGTGTGTGTGTGTGTGTGTGTGTGTGTGTGTGTGTGTATGTGTGTACTTACATACTGCGAATGGGTAATTGATAGACACTGAAATTGGATAATGAATTAGGCATGGGGTAGAACAGGAGAAGAGGTTTAAATTACCTTCAGGATCTTGCAAAGTTCTTTCAAAGACCCCGAACTTCTCTCTAAAACAAAGGCTCCTTTTCTTTCTTTTCTTTTTTTTTAAAGACCAGTGTTCCTTCCATAATGTTATATGGCTTTGAACAAAGAAACACTGTAGTCTTTGAAGAATTAGGGCAATAAAGAGGTGTACAATGAGTGTGAGCAAGCTCTTACATTTTCATAAAGAAGAGCTATGGAGAGGTGGCATAAAGGCTTCTGGCAGAGAAATGTATAATCAGAAAATTGGACTGGTACAGGGCAAGAGGAAGGAATGCACTAATAGACATTGTACCTTGAGAGGTTAGGAGACCTTAAGGAAGCATCAAGCACATTGGTTGGATATGGATTAGTGTCATGTATGGTGGGTGTTTAGGTAATAAGCATGAATGCATTTTAAGAGATTACCACATTGAAGAGATCACAAATATATTTGGAGTAATTTAGATACTGAAGTGTAACTTGTAAGAATAATGATACTTTAATTGTTCAAGAGGGCAGGTAGGGACACAGAGGATAGAGTGCCAGGCCTAGAGACAGGACTTATCTTCCTAAATTCAAATCTGACCTCAGACACTAAATGTGTGACCCTGAGCAAGTCACTTAATCCTGTTTGCCTCAGTTTCCTCATCTGGAAAATGAGCTGGAGAAAGAAGTAGTAAACCACTACAGGAAAGTCGTTGCAGAGAAACTCCTGGTGGGGTCACAATTGAAAAACAGTTGTCCAAGAGGAATGATTTGGCAGAGTTAGCAAGCAATATGTGATAGGACTCTATTCACTGATAAACTAAAACTAACATAAATTATCCTTTGTTTTTGGCTTAGTTATGTGTCTCCTTAATATGAGGTAACCAACCTGATTAAATCCTCACAAATGACAAAGTTATAATAATGTATTCGTTGTAAATAATTAGCTTGGTTTGTTTTCTTGAGGCATTGAAAATTAGGTATATTCATATATCTTGTGCCTGACTTGTTAAGAGTCTATAAAAGGGGCGGCTAGGTGGTGCAGTGAATAGAGCACTGGCCCTGGAGTCAGGAGTACCTGAGTTCAAATCCGGCCTCAGACACTTAACATAAAAAACTAGCCGTGTGACCTTGGGCAAGTCACTTAACCCCAACTGCCCTCCAAAAAGCAAAAAAGAAAAAAAAAAAAAAAAAGAGTCTATAAGAAACTTTGGACATATTTCACAAAACTGAAAAATGCAATTACGTTCTTACCAAATCTTTCTCCCTTGTCTTTTACCTTCTTTCCATTCTTCAGTATTCTCAGATTTTAACTGGAATTAGAATTGCATTATCTTATTTCTGTAACTTATTTAAAATTTAGAGGCATATGTGGATTCTTCATTGTTAAATAATAGAACAGCAGAAAAAATATCCTGAGATAATGAAGCAAGTTCTCTGTTTCAGTTAACCAAGAAGCATTTATTTTTTTAAATTTAAATTTATTTATTTACTTTTAGTTTACAACATTCAGTTCCAAAATCCCTTGAGTTTCAAATTTTCTCCCATTCCTTCTCCTTCCCCTACTCCCATGGTGGCATGTAATCAAATATAGGTTTTACAAATACCTTCATGTTGAACATTAGTCATGTTGTAAAGAAGGATTGTAATCAATGGGGTGAACAGTAAGAAAGAAGGGACAAAACAAAACTCAAATGAAAGAGAGCAAATAGTTTGCTTCAATCTGCAGACTCTGTAGTTCTTTCTTTGGATGTGGATATCCCTTTCCATCATGAGTCTTTTGTAGTTGTCTTCTAATCTTGTATTGCTGAGAGGACCCCAGTCTGTCAAAGTCAGTGGTTACACATACGATGTGTCTGTAACTGTGTACAAAGTTCTCCTGGTGCTGCTCTCCTCACTCAGCATCAGTTTTTGTAAGTCTCTCCAGGTTATTATGAAATCTGTCTGCTCCTCATTTCTTATAGCAGAATAGTATTCCATTACATTCATATACCATAACTTGTTTAGCCATTCCCCAATTGATGGGCATACCATTGATTCCAAGAAGTATTTATTAAACACTGTCCGTATGCCAAGCACTGTGCTAAGCTCTGGGGATACAAAGAAGGGTAAAAGACAGCTCATCAAAACCAATGAGCATATCAGCTTTGTCTGACAATATAGGCAATACTCTAAATGCATTTTCAAAAGATGATTTAAAATGTTTTCTCAATAGCAGCATCAATAAGGGAAGCATTTATTTTCCTAAAGCGGCCATTTTGAAGGAAAGGAGTCATCTATATTATAGTATACTTGTTTGGGGGAAAGGCACAGGAAGGAAGGGGAAAAGTGTAGAAAAGGAGAGTCTTATTTTAAAACTGTACTTATATCTAAGGTCCTTAATGAATACTATATAAGGAACCTAAGTATAAACAAGTGGCACGATCATTCATGAGCAAGATAACTTGCTTCTGAGATTCATAGTATTTTTATTTATTGTATTTATTACAGAGTGGCTAGATCAAAAATATATTTTTATGTTTGTTAAATTATTTGTACGTTTAGACCAGTGGTTCTCAAAAGTGTGGTCTAAGAACCTCTGGGGGGTTACCTAAGATACTTTCAGAGGACCTGCAAGGTCATTATTTTCATAATAATACTAAGACATTTTATTTTCTAATGCCATAAAAATATTGACGGTTATTACCTACATAAAGAAAAGCTCTTTGGGCAATCTTCAGAAATTTTTAGGAATGCAGTAGGGTCTTAAGACCAAGAAGTTTGAAAATCACTGTTCTAACAAAATAACTATTCATTTTTGCTTGTCTCTTTGATTCCCAAAGTACTAGATTTTGAGTATTTCAACTTTAAAGCTTCAAACTTTCAGTATTGAATTGTCTCATAAAAATCCAGTCAGTTGTCAGTATAGGAAAATTATACAAATTGCCAAAACCCTGAAGACTGTTGTATATATGTGTATTTCATGTTTGTGGTTTTTTTTTGTTTGTTTGTTTGTTTTTTAGTTCGCTTTGCTGAAGATCTTGACAATGACAGCACAACTTTTAACCCTGAGTATAGCCATCAGATATTTGGTGATGAGTAAGTATTGTAGAAACATAGGCAAATATAAATAGGATACAGGTATTTATTCTTTAGCTTCACTTAGTTATTAACTTTTATGTTTACTGTGTGCCTTTTATAGAGCATTTCCCATTTTCTTATGTTGTGAATTTTTTGTTAACTGAGATTTTATGCATGTTGTACCCCTTTATAACTAGAAGTTTTAAGTAACTATGGCTTTTTTTCCACTATAATTTATGAAAAGTAAACAAGCAGATGAGCCCATTTACAAAAGTAACCTGTAGGATATGTCATGAAATCTCAGTGTAGTGGTGATTACTTTTCATAAACCTGAGGCATGGCAAAATCTTTTACTTTCTGATTCATCAAAAAGAATTTAAATTATATGTTATCTAGTTATATTTATTCACTTTATGATGGTTTTATATAATATTTGGTGACTCTAAGTTAACCAAAATGTTAAAATAACTATAACATTTCTCCACCACTTTGGATTAAATGGAATTTTATTATGTCATGGAATTATTGTTTTTGTGAATAATTGTGCTATTATGCACAAAGAGACCTTGACTTTTTTTTTAAAGGTCAACCAAGAACGTGAGTCCATTGTTAGTCACAGTTGTGCTATATGTCAACATTGTTCTGTGGATTTTAATTTAATTTTATCAATTTTTTACATAATTCCAACAATTTTATTTAACTCATTAATAATATTTGTCGTTTTCATTATCTAACCATGTATTAACTTTCACTATTAAATGTTTTAGGTTAGTTTCATTGGGGGTAATGTTCATGAACATTTAGACAATAAATAGCTCTTCATAGTCCATTCTACTTGAGAAATATTGATGCATTGATCTGAATTTTTTTTTAGTGTTCTTTTTGAAAAAGAGAATTAAAATGTTTTCCTATAAGGTTTGGCCTTCTGTATTTTAAAGAATTAGACTTTGTCATATAAAAATAATTATGCTTCACTTTCTATTTTCTCTCTTGAATACAAGATTTTATTAGAAGCATGTCTTAGGTATTTATTTCATTTTATTCCTCTTTGCTTTTATTATTCTCCATAATGACATGGGTTGGAGAACTAAGTGATAAGTATCAGTACTTTTTGGCACATTTCACCTAGAAAACACTCAGCAGTGTCTTATCAATCCTTTGGGCTATCCTTTTTTTTTTTTTTAAATTGGTTGTTTATGTGCAGTTTTTTAGGTGGTGAAGGGAGCCCTTAGTGACTTAAACTTAATCGGAGTCTTATTTCCTTGCCCATTTATTGTTTCCTCTTAATATCACCAATATTGAGGCTCTGAAAGTAGGACAAAAGCCTACCCAGATTCTTCTGTATTAACCTAGAATGAGTTTTGGAAGTATCTTTGTTGCTTTTAAATACATTTCCTAAGTCTCTCATGGAACTGAAATTTTATTGGAAATTACTTAACCAAACTTATTTCATCTAGAAAACAGCAGGGAAATTCTAATGATCCTGCTCAGCCCTGGGATCATCCATTTGAAACATGATGATGTATACTATGCAACCTGTTAATTTCTTGTTTGTTTAGGGTGTGGTCACTTCCCTTTTATAGGGGTAGAAAGTTGGTAGAAGGAAGTAATACAGTTGAGGAACCACTTTTAGAATTTTGATTGATTAAGGTGCAGGTTCAGTGCTTCCACCTTATTTATGCTATGTGTGGCTACTTAAATTATTTATACAAATGTTTATTTTTATAAGAACTGTGAGAAATATCTTAATGCATATAAATTCCAACTGTTTATAGACAGTATATTTCTGTGTTTCTCTTGAGTTATTGATTGCTGTTTATTTTTTTCCTTCCAGTGAAACTGTCTTCGGTTACAAGGGTCTTAAGATCATTTTGTACTATAATGCTGGTAACCTGTCAACACTGTTCCGAATTGAGTATGCGTCTAAAGTTAGTGAGAATTTCGACTGTGTAGAGGTAAAAGCAGAAATAAAATTTATATTTTGCTATACTTTTAATCATGTTTAAAATATTACATTCTAAACATTTGTAGATGAGAGCGGTATTTTATCTACTTTTTAGACTACATGTAGTAAATGGTCAGTTGTTCTACTATTCTTTAAATTATGTAGCCATTTTTCCTACTCCAACTGATTTCTCAGTTACTTTTCTATTCATTGTTTCACTTTGACCTTTTGTGCCAATATTTCGTTTTTCTCAGATGTTTGACTTCTGTACCCATTGCTTTTGGATTATGGATTAAGAAAACTGTTTACTGAGAAACTTCAGTGGTGTACATTTTATGTAACATAAAGGATTAGAAATCAGTGTGGTAGAAGAAAACATCTAAATTCTCTTTTCCCAAACTTTGTTTGCAAACTTACTTTTCCAATTTCCCTTATCAATCACTATTTTTGTATTTATTTCTTCTAGCTCAAACCTCATGGAGATTTTGTTAATGATATGCAATGACACTGATGGTTTTCCTAATATTGAACCATCCTTGCATTCCTGGAATAAATCCAACCTGATCAAAATGTATTATTCTTGTGATAAGTTGCTGTAGTCTTTTTGATAATATTTTATTTAAAATTTTTACATCTATATTCATGAGAGAGGTTGGTCTATAATTTTCTTTCTCAGTTTTGTTTCTCCCTGATTTAGGTATCAGTATCATATTTGTGTCATAAAAAGAATTTGGTAAGACTCCTTCCTCACCAATTTTCCCAAATAGTTTGTAGAGTATTGGGATCAATTGATCTTTAAATGTTTGATAGAATTCACTAGTAAATCCATCTGGCCCTGGGGATTTTTTCCTAGGGAGTTCTTTGATAGCTTGTTCAATTTCTTTTTCTGAGATGGATTGTTTAAGTAATTTACTTCCTCT
>CM053596.1:179910157-179965821 GCA_028646575.1 Pseudocheirus occidentalis | reverse complement strand
TTAAAGATTTGTTTCCTTCAGTGAGATTTTTTTTCCAATTTGGTCACTGTAGATTTAAACTTATCTCCTACCTTTCTAATTTCGTTTTTAAAATCCCTCTTGAGATCCTCCAAGAATGCTTTTTGGGCTTGAGATCAATTCACATTTCCTTCTGTTATCTCCAGTGTGAGTATAGAGTTCCTGTTGCCTCCTGAATTTGGTTGTTCTTGCTCAGTATAAAAAGATTTGATGGTCCTATCCTAGCCTTTGCAGTTTCCTTCTTCCCTATTGTGGTTGCCTATATCCTGGATTTTTAGAGTGGACGTCTGCTTCTGGGGTGCAGAAGTATTGAGCTTCTCAGGCTGGAGGGTAGGGGTTTGGTTGTTAACTTCTTGAGCTGTAGCCTCTGAGTAACTAGATTGAGGCCAAGGCCAGGACTCTCAATGTTTTCCCTGAGTTACCCTGAGGCTTACAGAGTAACCTATGGGGCAGGGTGGTCCGGCTCCTTCTGTGTCTTCCACCTCTGTGTCTCTGGGCTACAGCTTAGGCTCAGTAGCAGAAGGCAAACAGAAGGGCAGGGCAGGGCTGCAGTCTGCTGATTGGCCAGGTGGTGCTAAAGCACACCTGGGCTTTTGTTGTTAGGGCTTGCTCGCTCCACCCACCTAGGTTTAGACTCTCTGCTGTCCCCCTTCCCCTTTCTTCAGTGACACCCAAGCCTGAGGCTGTTTCCTCTAATTCAAGATTTTACTCTGTGTGGGGCATTTAACTCTTGGACTTTTCTGGGTCAGAGAGGGGGGATCAGAGCAACTAAATTTTATTCTTCCATCTTGACTTCTGGAAGTTGGGTATGTAATTTTTAACTATCCAGGTTGTGGGCTGTTAGCCCCAGGAAAAGCTGATGACCCTGCTGTGGGCCCCAAGTTTTTTTCCTACCCAGTTCAGATGATCCTCTGTCCTGTGATGAGACGGCTGCAAACCCCTCCTGCTGGGTGAGTCTGCTGGCTGGCTGGAGCTTCTTCTCAGTCTGCCATACTCTGCTGTCAAATCCCAGATGGTGCGGCTCCTCGGTGCTCCAAGTTCTCCCTGCCCAGACCTGAGTATGCACTTTGCTTAGCTGGGAATCTGCCATGCTCCATCTCCCAAAGGATTCTGTTACTCTTGAATCTGTTCAAATTCACTTTTTAGCTTTTAGCTACAGAATTCTTGGAGGACCTTAGAAAATCTACTGCTTCCTTCCCACCATCTTAGCTCCACCTGTCAGATATTGTTATTTATTGTTGTTATTAGGACTCTCTCACCAGCATAGATAATAAGTCCATTGAAACAAAATGAAACCAGTTAGAGAGCAGGGCAGGAGTGAAGTTGAGTATTTTGAGTATGTGTTTCTCTATTCCGGTTAGAAACGTATTTTTGTTTTATCTGGTTTCCAAAAAGATTTACTTATTCTTCTGAAAATTCTCCTTTTTCTGATTTATTATTGTATTAGTCATTTACTTAACTAATCTCTTGGATTGCTGTGCCATTAAAAAATGATGAACTAAGAGGCTTATATTTTTACACATTTGGTATTGAGCTACATTTCCTTTCTACAACTTCTGTTGAGCATATTATAGAATTCACCTGCCAAAAGCATTATTCTTTAGGCCCTTACAAACTCAGTTCTCACCTAGCTTTTATATTATTCCATTCAGGAGAGCCATCTCCTAACAACAGAAGCTTTTCTCAATTTTCATTGAGAACCATAAGGCTGAAATGTAATTATTCTAAAAATTCAATAAAGAGAACAACACAGTATGCAGTTTTTTCATTTATCCTTCACTAAAGAATATACTCAGACTTGCAGGATCAGTGTTTAGTGTCAGGTACTGCTTTTTCACCATTAGTGGTTGCCTCCTGATACAACAGGGTCCATGCCTCTCTGTCACAAGTCACTGTGTTTCCAGCATCTTTAACAAATTTCAGCTCATCTTTTTTCACCTTTCTCTTGAAGGATTTCCATAATCTATAATTTTTTTTCAGACGTATCATATGCATAATGAATAATCCACATGCTTGTCAAGTGCTTGAAATATTCCCAGTGATCTAGTTCATAGCTTCCCAGAATTTCTACTAATTTGTTTTCACAGAGAAAAACATTGAGTAGAGTCATGCCAATTGTTACTAGATCAGTCACCAAACTATAAAATTTCAGCAACTTTAGATTAAAAAAATTTGATGACAAACATTTTCCCCTATGGCTTATACCCTGGAGTGCTCAGAACAGAGATAACTCTTTATAGAATCTTGCTTAAGCCTCCACAGCAAAATGCTCATCAGTACTCTGACTAGTGTTTTCTTGATATTAGTATCCCTTCCATAAAAGGGTGGATATATTTTAGCAAAGTTTCTTTTAAGTCTAGTTTTTGTTAAATGAATCCTATTTTTCCTTGATTTATTATAAAATTGGAAATACATTCTTTTAGAAAAAAGTTCTTCCTAGGTGTAATAAAATTATATTTATGAATGACACAAACTATGATTGTAATGACTGAACTTAACTGAAGAAGAGATAGGAAAAGGCTTTGCCTCCTTTTTTCTTATGAATCTAACACATACAGATATTTACATATACAGAGAAGAAAAGAGAAAAAGAATTATATATGAAACAATCTATCTCTTTTTGTTCTCTTTTATGTATAGTTTGATTTTTAAAGTATATATTAATTTTTTCCCTTTTTTTCTTCTTCTGATTAAGTCTCCCCCTTTCTTTTTGCCCATCCCTCAAAAAAATCCCTCCCTTGTAACAAGTACATATATATAGTCAGGCCAAATGGATCCACACTAGCTGGCCTGAAAGAATATCTTACTGTACAACTCAATCTAGTATTTCTTATGGAGAAGTGGGAAGTATGTTTAGCATCAAAAGGTTTCTAGATTCAAAATTGGATATTGCATTGGTCAGGATTTCTCAGGCTAGAAGAGTTGTTTTCCTTTACAATATATAAATTGTTCTGGGCCCTTTCACTCCATTTTCATATTCATACACATTTTCCCAAATTTCTGAGTTTGACTTTTCAGTATTTCTTAGAATGCAATCATATTTTAGTACGTTGATAACACTGTAATTTGTTCAGCCATTTCCTGTTGAAAAGGATTCACAAACGAATGTTTATCACATTAAATATTAAAAGGTTTTTATTTTAATGATATTGGTTATAAATCTTTGTTTATTGAGCAAATTTAACCTTTCTTAACATTTTTGTATTTGACTATAACAGGCATAGTCTCACACTTCTGTTTTGGGTTCTTGTCTATTTTTATAGGTTTTGAATATCTTCCTTTGTGTGTCTGCCTCTAATAGCCATCCTAACTCCTTCTAGAAAGATAAAAATCTTTTTAGAATTAGATCTAAAACAAGAATAGACAAGTTTTAAGTGAGAATCTAAGTGACTTGCATGGAAGAGTTCATTTTGGCTTTTCATTATCCTTTCTCCTCCCTTTTTTTTTTTTTTGCTTCGTGGTCCAAGTTGATTGAAGGGATATGTGTGGGTGTTTATTGGGGCTGGGGTCAAGATCTTCGATTTAATTGGTGTAGGGAACTTAGTGGAAAAGAAACAGCTACAACTAGTGAAAATCAACAGCTCCTATCCAGGTTATAGTTTTAGAGGAACTCTAGTATTCATTTATATGTAGTGTACTTTTATGTGCATTTACAGTTTTGCTAATAATGCACATGAGGCCAAAGGTATGTTGTAACGACTCACTTTTTAAAGATTGTTTTTAGTGTCCAGGCCTGTGATTTCATTGGTATAGGGAAGAAGAATCTTCTTCCTCCTATGAAGATCTGCAATTGTATTACACTTTAATAGCCTTAAAGTATTGCTTGAGAAACTTAGAGGTTAAATGAATTCCTTAAGTGAACTTGGTGATTTCCATCTTCCCCAAAGCAAGTTCATCCTGCCCTTCAGTCACCCATTTCCTGCCTTGCTGCCTGATCTTGAGGCTTAGGTGAGAAGAGGCCTTTTTGACCAGGTGCCTTCTATCTCTTGTGTGTGTCCCCTGCAGGAAGGCAGTAAGGGGAAAGGCTGAGTAGAGTACACAGTGCAATGAGGAGCAATCTTTCCTTTGACCTTAGGCCTTCCATCTCAGCTGTGCCCATCCCTTGAGGGAAGAGGAAGAAAAATTTGGTGGAGAGTGGGACTTCTTCCTCTTTTGCAAGTTTGACTTCCATCTCTTGCTGCCCCATCTTCTGCCTAATCTCCAGCCTTTGGAGGAAAGAGGATTAATGAAACAGTTGTCTCCCATTTTGACCATGGTGCTTTGAATTTCATGCTACATTTGTCTCCAGTGACCTTTGAGAAGGGGAGTGACACCTTCCACTCAGTGAAGAACAATTTCATACGCAGTTATACTCTACATATCCCAGTGTTTCTGAACCTCTGTAGATTATCATCCAAACCTTATTACCAATCACCATCCCCCCATAACCTGATTCCTTATTCTCATCCACCTTCAGCCCTTTCAGCCTAAAGTTCCAACCAAATTCCCTCCCTCCATCTCCTTACGTTGTACCCACTGAAATGCCTGTTTTGTGGGCAACAAACTTCTCTTCATCCTAAATCTTTTTCTCTTCAATTCCTTCTATCCACTAGCTCTTACTGAAACCAGGCTCCTCTGATGACAGTCTCCTTGCCCACCCTTCCTAGTATTGGCTGCACCTTTCACTCATTCACTTTGGCTCACTGGCCAAAGCAGGGGAGTTGGAATACTTTTTGCTCTCTATTACCACTTTAGGTTCTCTCCCTATCTTCACCTCTCAGTAATCTTCTCTGTCTTTGAGGTTCATGCTATTCACATATACCACCTTATTAAAAACCTGGTAGATGTTAACAAACTTCCATGCTGTTCCCCTTCTTTCTTCAATGAATTTGGTACATGGCTCACAATTTTTCTTTCTTCTCCAGGGCTTACTCTCATACTAGAAGACTTCAACATATATATTGGCTCTCTCTTAAACACTGTAATCATTTCTCAACCTATTCATTTCCCATAAATTACTCCTCCAGCCCACCTCAGGTATACACAAAGATGGTTATATTCTTGATCTTGCCATCACCTGTAAATCTACCCCACCACATTCAGGAATTCTGAGATCCCCTTATCTGACTATAATCTATTGACTTTTCACCTTTCCCTCTGTTTTCCTATACATAACCCTAAACTTCATCATCCCCGTTGTGACTTCCATTCCATCTCCCCTGCACTTGCCACTCTCTCTTCTTTTCCCCATCTTTACTCCCTTAGTGACCCAATTCAGCTCTGTGCTCTCCTCTCTTGCGTTCCTAGCCCTCTTATCCTTTCACTGCTTGTACCCTTCCAATCCTTAGCCTTGGATAACTCCCACCATCTACCATACATGCTGCTGTATTGAAGATGACAAAATTCATGCCACTGCTCTGATTGGATCCATCACAGATTTATACTATACAGTTTCAACTAGGACCTTACTGCTGTTAGACAATCCTACTATGATTGCCTTGTCATCTTAATATGCTACTTTATACAGTGACTCTTCCAAACCTCTTCTCCCTCCTCAAACCTCCAAGGGCTCCTCTCCCTACCACTGTCTCAGCTGAGAACAGTTGAGGTCATTCTCCATCAACTCCCTCTTCTTCCCTCTTCCTCCTCTCATGTCACTCATATGCCTTCTGCCGTTGTTTACTCCTTCACCCCTGTCTCACATGATGAGGTGGCCTTACTCTTTGCCAGAGTTAACCCCTATACCTGTCAAACAATCCTATGCCATCCTGTCTCTTCCAGCATATTTGCATACTGATGTCTTCATTCTGTCACTTATTTCCAATCACTCCCTGTCCTCTGGCTCCTTCCTTATTAGCTACAAACATGCCCATGTCACCCCCATGCTGAAAAAAATCTAATTTGATCCTTCTGTGCCTTCTGTCATCTTATATCTCTTCTCTTTATGGCTAAACTCCTTGAAAAGGCCATCTACAATAGGTGCTTCCACTTTCTCTTCTCTTGACCTCTTAAAATCTGGCTTCCAACCTCATTGTTCCACTGATATTACTCCCCCCAAAGTTATCATTGATCTCTGAATTGCCAAATCCAATGGCCTTTTCTCAATCTTCATTCTCCTCTCTGTAGCCTTTGACACTGTTGATCACTTTCTCCTTCTTAATACTCTGTTCTCTTTAGGTTTCTGGGACACTACTCTTTCCTGATTCTCCTGCTACCGTTCTCGCCCCTCCTCAGTACCTATCTCACCCCTTTCTTAGTCCCCTTTGCTGGATCTTCATCTAGATCACATCCTCTAACTGTAGATGTTCCACATGGTTCAAACACCCTAAAAGATATGCTCTTGTTAGCTGTCCTTTGGGAACAAGAGTGATCACTGAAAAGCCAGTAACAACAATTTTGTATGCCCATGAAATTGTGGGTTACTAATTATAAGGCACCTCATATGCCTGGGCACTTCAAATAGAACACCCCTGTGCTCTGGGGCCAACTATGGCACCCAATACAAGGAGAGACCAAAGAAAGGCCGTCTTTTCTTCTCTCTTTATGATCCCTCCCTCATTTGATCTCATCAGTTCCCATGGATTTAATTACCATCCCTATGCAGATAATTCTCATATCTACCTATCCTATAGTAGCCTTTCTGTTGACCTCCAGTCTTGCATCTTCAACTTGTCTTTCAGATACCTAGAACTGGATTCCAGTAGACATTATAAACTTAACATGTCCAATACTGAGCTCATCTTTCACCCTGAACCCTCTACCATTCCTATCTTTCTTATTACTGTGGAGGGAAATACCATCTTCCTAATACCACAGACTCAAAACCTAGTTGTTATCCTCACTATCTCCCCGTCCACACCCTACCCCTACTCCCACTCCAATCCGTTGCCAAGGCCTGATGATTTCACTTTCCAGCATCTCTCAAATATAGCCCTCTGTCTCTTTGTGATAACCTGCTGGTTGGTCTGTCTGCATCAAGTTTCTTCACCACTCCATTCAATTACCAAAGTGATTATCCTAAAGTGCAGTTTTTACTTTGTTCTTTTTTTCCCCCCCTTCTTCCCCTCCCCACCCCAGGCCACAATAAAGTTTAGATATGTTTATACACACACACACACACACACACACACACACACACACACACACACACACACACACACACACACACACACACACACCTTTCCCCACCCCCAGAAGGGTACAGTAAAGTTTAGGTATGTTTCTCCATAGCTATAGATATATTCATACATATATACATACATTTATAGACATACACTTTTCCAGATCTATTCTTTTCCTGTTCTTTGTTTTTATGTATGTGCATATCTCATTTCTTATCCCTCCTGACTCTTCTACTTTACTTTTACCCACTACCTTGCCCTCCTGTGACTTGCCTACCCCCTCCAAAGATCCCTCCTCTATTCTCCTATTCCCATAAATCTAAACACCCTTGTATACCCCTATTTGCCTATTCCCTCACTCTTCCCTCTAAAGATCCTTCCTTTGTCCTCTCCATGCCACTACCATTTTATTTCTTCTGAATTTAGAAGACTTTCATACTCTTAATACACAAATATATGTGTATTGTTCCCTCTTTAACCCATTCCCAATGAAAAGTAGGTTACCAGAACTACAAGCCCTACTTCCCCATCTAATTCCTCTGTATCATGTCTTCCTCTTGTACCTCAGTTGTATAAAATAATTACTCTTTTCACCTGTTCTTAAATGGTTTTACTTTTTAAATTCATATTATACTCAGGTTTACCCCCATCTTTCCTATGAACTACCCAATTATTAATAAGAATCTCTTTGACTTTCAGACTCTTTCATAACCTTCCTTTTTCTACCTTTCCAATCTTCTTATACTTGGTTCCTTACCTTGTACTCTTCGATCCAGTGATACTTTCCTTCTTGCTGTTCTGTGATTAAGATACTCCTAAATCTCCATGCTTGGCAGTTTCTCTGGCTATCTTCCATGTCTGGAATGCTCTCTTCATCTCCGTCCTCTGGCTTCCTTTTTCTCCCAATTAAAAATCTCTTCTGATGGAAGCTTTTTTTCAATCCCTCTTAATTCTAATGTCTTTCTTCTGTTAATTATTTCCTATTTATTACATAGCCTGTACATATGTACCAAGTTTTTAGTACATAGCCTCTTTGTATTTTTGTTTTCTTGTTGTTGCCTTCATTAGGTTGTGAGTTGTTTGAGGATTGTGACTTATCTTTTCCTTCATTTTGTATCCCTAGTGCTTTGCATAGTGCCTGGCACATAGTAGTTGCTCAGTGTTTATTGATTGACTGGATTGCTTAGGTGACACAGCCAATATGTGTCAGAGGTAGAGCTTGAACTTGTTCTAAGTTGACTCTTTAACTACTGTTCATATCCAGTATGAGAGCTGCCTCAATTTTGAAAAGATGTAATCTTAAATTAGCTAGCATTTATCACAGGAGTCTTATTAATATGTAGTTTTTCATAATTAAATGCCATTAAATCATCCAAACACAAGTCAAGTTAGTTATTCTTTTTAAAGTGCTATTGGTATTTATCCTAATGAAACTCATTGTCTATGGGCATTTTTTTTAGTTGTAAGGCTAACTGAGCTAAATTGATTTCTTTAAAAATAAATATTGACTTAATTATTGATAAATCTTTCAAATATTGTATACAGGGAAAATAGCTGTGTATTTACATTGACTTCTAATTGTTCCATGCTTGAAAACCTGTTTTTTCCATTTAGAAATACATTTTCACTGAGAAATCAATGTTCTTTGATTTTAAGTTACTTTATAGATTGTTTTATTCTCTTCTGGTCAAAAACCATTTAAATGTGTTCAAACATTCCCTTTGCCATCCTCTTTTTTACTTTTTCTTTTTGAAGGAGGGAAAGAAAATGAGGAGTTAGATTAATTTTTTTAGTGGGTTTGCCTCTTTTCTTTCTTTGGAAGTTGCACAAAGTTAAAAATTTTTTTCCAGTATTTGAGTTGTCATCCTTTGTATAAATTAATATGTTTCTTAGGACATTAATCATGATCATTAAATTATTTTTATATCAGCATTTATTGAGCACTTAGCAAGTCTCCAGAATTGTACTAGCTGCTGATGAAAATATAATAAAATATGGCCCTGCTATCACAGAATTTATGATCTGTCTGGGAGAGAGAACACTAATTTGGGTCAGACTAGAGAACATTTAAGGGTGAAATTGTGATATCAACTACTAGGAGCAAGTGCTATGAATTTGAGAAAGCTTTTTGAAACAGGTAAGATGAGCTAGGATTTGAAAACTGCTAGATTTGGAGGGAGAGAAGATTTTTCTCTTCCCTGTTGATGGACATTTAGATTTCATCCAGTTTTTGCAATTATAAGTAGTGCTGCTATGAACATTTTTAACCAAGTTGTTTTTTGGCTAATATTCCCTAGGCTGCAGTTGTTGGGTGTGAAAGGATATAATTATTTTTATAAATTCTACTTCATACTGCTAGATTACATCACCCAGGGATATTCTGGGTTTATAGTTCCGATGGTATTCCGTAAGTGTGCTTGTTCTTCCATAATCCCCACTGTCTTTGAGTTTTATTACTTATAATTATTTTTTTGCCAAGTTTGGGCATGATTTGATTTGATTTTGTGTCCTATTAACTAAATTGAAAGTATATTGCCATTTTTACTATATTGCTTTGACTCAACAGTTATTGTCTATCCCCCTTATAACTTTTTTCAGACTCATTGCAATTGTTAGAATTTCCAGTTCCATTTCCACATATAAGTGGTAGTCCACATTCTCATTTATGCCTGTTTTTAGAAAGAGTACTTCTGATGTTTATTTAATGATATTGTGTTAACTCTTAAGGTAGAAATTTATTATTGTATTGATGAAAAATTGAAATAAAGTTTTTCTAGGTGGAAAGAAAAATTGTGAGCCAATACATGATGATGTGAGAATGAATATGATATATGTAGAGGATTATGAATAGCCTCCTAGGAATGTCACTACATGATTGTGGGGAATAAAGTCGAATTTTAAAGTTAGTGTCAAATAACAACAGAGAGCCTTGAAAACTACACTGAGAAGTTCATACTTGATGAGGTTGGCACTAGGGTTCCAGGCACTGTTGTGGCTCTTAATTAAGAAGGTAGATAAAATGAAAGGTATGTCTTTAGGAGGCTGTGGTGTTCAAGATAAAGAGAAATAGGAAAGAGAGGTAGAGAGCAGTAGTTAGGAAACTGCTTTTATAATCCAGTTGTGACTTTAAGGAAACTGAAGAACATTTTATTCCATAATTGTTTTAAATGTTGAAAATCTGTATAGAAAGCAACAAATGATTAACTTGGCATGCAGAAATAAGAGGTGGCTTAAAAAATGTTATCAAAATTACCATAAATTTAAAGCAGAGTTACAAATAATACTAGGCCCTACACACAATATTTTTCCCCCCTACTAGCTACACTTAAATGCATATCACTTTTAAAAATTTAAGTGCAATAGTTTTTCCTCTCTGGGGCAGCTAGCCTGTGGCCTTGGGCAAGTCACTTAACCCCAATTCCCCTGCTTTCCCCCTACAAAAAGGAAAAAAAAATTAGTTTTTCCTTTAAAGTTTTTAATATTTTATTTAAAAATGTATCCTTTATATTGTCACTGCCATTTTTTTTAAAGCAAAATGAGATACCTTCAGATTCATTTACAATTGTTTTGCCTTTTTTTTCCTTATTGTAATTAGGATTTCATGTCCTGACACTGTCACCTTTGCAGATAAAATAGTGCTTATTCTGTTTTAACAGTTTTTTTCTTAATTTAACAAACATCAAATGAAATGAGCATTAAAACAAAAAAGATTGTACATGAAACTGCAAATCTGTATTATGTATAGTTTGCTTTTTCTTTTAAGCATATAATAGACCCAACAGATAATTTTTAAAAGCTGTCACATTTGTGTTTTCTTCTGGTGTTTCTTCTGTTCTCTGATGTGCATTTAAAAAAAAAAAGTTTGAATAGCCCTTTTTCTTTTTTTTTGGAGGTGATAGAAGGAAGAATTCTATAATAAAGAATACCTTTCCTTCCATCTTCCACTGGAAAAAAGTTTAAGAAACCTTTTTAACAAGTAGACATAGACATAAAACTAATTCTCATATTGTCGGTAGCCAAAATATATTTCATTCTGCATCTTGAGTCTATTACCTCTGGGAGGAGCTAGGTAATAGCATAATTCATCATTGATCCTTCGAAGTTATAGTTAGTAAACATTGTTAGTGTATAAATTGTTATCCTGATTCTTTTCACTTCAGTCTGTGTATAGAAATTTATAAAATTCTTCCTAGCTTTCTCTAATGGCCCTTTTCATCATTTCGTAAGGCACAGTAGTATTCCGTTACATTCAATGCCATGATTTGTTCAGTTATTTCTTAATCAGTGGGCACCTGCTTAGTTTCCAGTTCTTTGCTGTAACAAAATGTGCTGCCATAAAATATTTTTTAAAATATGAGTTGTTTTCTTTCTTTCTTTCTTTCTTTCTTTTTTTTTTTTTTTGAGTTTTCTGGGTATAAACCTAGAAGTGAGATACCTAGTGGTCAAAGAATATGCACAGAATATGACTTTTGGGTCATAGTTCCAAACTGCTTTACAGAATAGTTGGACCAAGTAACAACTGTTTTGTGTGCCTGTTTTCCTGCAGTCCCTCTAACCTTTGTCATTTTCTTTTTCTATTGTCTTTGATAGCCTGATAATTGAGAGGTGGAACCTTAAGTTTGTTTTAATTCACGAGTGAAAATATTTTTCATATAGTTGATTTTTTAGTGATTTAGAGCATTTCTTCATATAGTTACTAATAGTTTGGATTTCTTGCTTTGAGAACTTCCTGTTCAATATGGCTAACTTTTCATTATTCAGAAACCAATTTATCCCTTTTTTGTGAATTATATATCCACACCTTGCTGCCTATCTTATGGTAATATCATTGTTTATTTAGTGTTGTTGGTGGGCATGGGCAAATATGAGGGGTGAAAATCAAATCAGTCACTTTTTAGCAGTGTTAGCTTTTGGATAAGATATGACAGTGATACTTCATAGGTACTGTGTTTATGTTCAAAACTTCATTATAGAATATCTTTTAATTTTTCAGAAATTAACCTAGGAATTTAGTGAAGCAAAAAGAAGAGTGCAGACTCACCATAAATCAAATATAACACAAAAACTATTTTGTAGATAACCAAGGAAAAATTATCAAGGTTCAATTAGTTTAGAGTTCTTTTTGTTTAATACAAATACTGTTTTTCCAATATAAGCGAGACTGTGAAAATTAGCTATTTATGAATGCTTCTTTAATAACACTGGATTTTTTCAAAAGTTTTTTTTGTTATGTTTCCTTTTCAGTCAGATATAAAATCCTGTAAAGCCTCTCCTATATTTTTTTCTTCTTACTAACTGCAAAAATAACTAGCAAGTATTGGAGGTAGATGGTGCTGCTTTTTTTAATGTGATGTCTTGTATTAAATACCAACAAAATTATTCATACCAGAAACAGCAGTATGTTCTTAGTCACATAAATACTTGAGAATTACAGAATTTAGAATTGGAAGGGACCTGACAACATCTAATTTAATGCTCCGATTTTATAGATAAGGAAACTTTACCCAGGGTACTAATTGAGGTAGTTAAGATTTTAATCCAGTTATTCTGACTTCAAATCCAATGGATTTGCTTTCCTGGATCAGAGAAAGGATCAGTAGTGGTCCTAATATTGCTGATTGTTAGCACAGTGATGAATTAAAGCCCGTCTTGATGTTGTGTGCACATTGTATACTACATTGAGTAAAATAGAATTGTAAGATACTTTAGAGATTATTTAGTCTAAAACATTAGCCATAACCCAGAAAATAAACCCTCAGTTTCTTTTCCCTGTGCTCAACTTTTAAGAGAACCCAAATGTTAGGAAACCAGGCTTGAATGAGAGGTTTGTTTATCCCCAAAAAGGCAAATACAGAAAACCCTTTGCAAGAATATATTCTGGGTCATTGATTCCTAACCTAGAAACTGAAAGATTGTCAGGGGTCCATGAATCCATATGTATCAAGCATTGTCATTTTGTTCTTTATTTAGCTGTAACAGAATATGCAGCTTGAATAAAAGGCCTGTTGGAAGTTTTATATTTTCATTTGTTAACTCCTTTTCAAATGTATATAGATGTGTTTAATCAGATAGACACAAACTCACCTTAGATGTGTGTTCAATTCATAGTTTTTCATTGCCGTGTTTTTCCTTCTGCATAAGATCATAGTTCTAGACCTAGAAAAGGGGCCTCCGAAGCCATTTAGTCCAATGACTTCATTTTACAGATGAGAAATTTTAGACCAGACCAATGAAATGACTTGTTCAGGATCACACATGTAGTCAGTGACAGAGCTGATAGTTGAATACAGGCATCTGATTATCTTAAGTTCAGCACTCCTTCCATTGTACTATGCTGCCTGTCAGTAGATGCTAAAATTACAGCTAATATTATTGAGTTTCATGCCATTTTTTAAATATTAAGTAGGAGGTCTTCATTCTTTATAAAAGAAGTTGGGAATATAATTCCTTCAACCTACAATATTGTACAAGCATAACTGAGATTTAGAATGCAAAATTGAATCTTGTTCAACATACTCAATTACTAACATAGAAGAATAAAAGCCTACTTTAATGAAATGCTTCATCAAGACTTGAAACTAAAACATGAATTTGGCTTAACCCTTAGTATCAAATTCAGTTAACTAAAATATAATTTTCTTTAGTACTTCTTTCCTCTGCATGTGTATATGTTATAAGTTACATTGTTATACACACATTTTGTTTGATTGTTCATTTTCCCCAGAAAACTAAGTAGAGATTATAATCTCACTTAGTGATCTTAAAATTTGTCCTGCAGCTTTTAGGGAGGAAGTGTGAATTCAGTTTTTAACAGTGAATTTTTTTTATAGAAATCAGATAAATGCATTGTAGTTAATCTTTTTAGGAAATGGAAATTAATACTTCTAGAATATTTAACCCTTACCCTTTGTACCTTTTCCGTTCACTTTTAACATTTTAAAGATTACAATTAGGTGTTTGTATTAAAACATTTTGTCTAGATATCTTTCTTGTTAATTGTTATCATTTATTATTGTTTTACAGTTTATAATCTATTATCTTGAAGGTTAAAATCTTTGGGCTTAAAAAACTTTGTTAGATGAAAAAAACTGATATTGCTATATCCTTTCAACGCTAGCATAGCTGGCAATCTTTGCAGGTTTTTTATTGGAATGAAAACAGGTGTCAGCTAAGAAATATTTGAAGTGATTGAAAGAATTGGGATAGAGTTGTAAACATATATTAGTGTTCTGTGTTGAAGGCAATAAGTATCTCAGGGGAGTTTTTAAGAATAATATAAAACTTAAAATGTTAGATGACTTGCCAAGCCTTGAACTGATTTTTTTTTTAATTATTCAAGTTGGGAACCTTATAAACATATAACTTTAACTATTCTACCCAACTTAAAATTATGAATCAGTAATACTTTGTATTTGAATCACCAGAGAACAGGCTTATTAAAAGTGTTATTCTTCCTTTATAAATGCTCTTATTTAAATTATATTGATAGTGTAAAATAAAATCCCTAATTTGGTCTTTACTGTTCTGTTGTTCAGATTAACCAGTAGTTTTAGAGAGAAATATTTATCAAATCCTGCTTAGAAAGTGAACAAAAAAGAGTTCTGGTAAACTCAGCTTCTTTTATCTTGGTGAATCAGATACAGAGACTATGTATGTATTAAAAGTAAGCTTAGGGGCAAAGTATTGTAGAGCTATATTCTAACTGTTTAATAGCTCTTTTTTACAGATAGAAAACAAGTTAAATATAAATGTTGGTGGTACCAAAGCATTGAGAATACAACTTGTTTGTGATAAACTCCATCCGTGGTTCTCCATCCTAAAATTGTAACTGAATGATGATAAAGTGCTATTCATCTGCAGGTGCATTGCTTCTACTTAGTTAAAGATGGTTGAAAGGACAGGAATTAGTAGCATGTTGTATTAGCCTTTTGTAGTGTATTTTGTTCTAAGCATCTTAATTTCCCTGTTTTGAATGCTAAGTAGCAAGGGTCTTGGTTTAGAACTAATACCCATCATGCATGTAAACGGTGTGAAAGAGCTGCTTAGTAAGTTAACACAAAGTGTTCTTGTGTCAGTCCTTGTGGAAATAGATACAATACAAACATTACAGCTGAACTCACGGCAAACTCCATTAAGTAAAAACCTGGCCTCATTGTCCAGAAAAAAGTTTGAATAGAATGCAAGCTCATTTTGTTGAATGTAATGTCAGGCTTTTAGGGACTGTATTGAGGGGTAAGGTTTTGTTAAGTTGAGACCAATTCATTAAGTTTTATTGCCTGGTGAGAAGCAGTAATACATTATTGTGAGACTTCATCAAATATTCATGGTTAAAGAGAAGTAGTAAATGTATTCAATCAAGTGGTCTTTTGGGGTTTTGAAAAGGATTATGAAGTCTGCTCAGCTGATAGTCTGAACATTCACTAGGGTTGTTTAACAAGGGTAATTTTAATCTCTGAATTTAATTTTGTTAAGACTTGCTTTTTCTTCTTCCATAAATATAAGTCTATAGAAATCACGACAAATATAAATGAATATATGTACATATTTCTATTATGTTAATGTATGTATTTTCAAAATGCTGATACTCTAAAATAACTTTGTTGGAAATCTCTTGTATTAAATCTCTTCAAAAACCCTTAATTTTTTTATGTGTGGGGGAGTTGAGAGCCGTCCCCCTTCTTCATTGTGAGATTCCTATTCATTTGCCCAGTCATTAGCTTTATCCCACTGCTAAAGGCAGCCCTTTCTTGAATAGAGAAACATGTTGGTCTCTTCCTATGTAGCACAATTTCCAATCTTTTAATATTGGTAAACTTCAAAATTTTTGTAGGAGTATAGTCCTCATCAATCATATTGTATTCACTACTGCAAAACCAGGAAAAATATCTCAGTGGCTATCTGACCTTTTATTAAATTACAGTATATCTGTGCTTACTTGAGACCAATTTGACAAAATCAGTGTGGTTTTAGATATGACTAGATGATCTTATACATAGCAGTCTCCTCAATTCACTATAAGTTTATATCCTTGCTTTCAATTGTGTATTATAATTATGAGCTGAAGTTACATAGGTCTTATGAGTCCTACTTATGCTTTAAAGGTTTTGAATGTTTTCAGCTAAATATTAAGAAGAAATATTGATTTTATGTTTTTTCCTTTCCTCTTTAATGTCCAATCCTTAGGCAGATGATGTTGAGAGCAAAATTAGAGAAATCATTCCTCCTGGATTTTGTACAAACACAGATGATTTTATTTCATTGTTGGAAAAGGAAGTTAATTTTAAGCCCTTTGGAACATTACTCCATACATACTCAGTTCACAATAAGGAAGCAGGAGAAAACATTACCTATGAAATATACAAGGTAAGAATAAAACTAGATTTTTTTTTTTTAGCAGAAATGGACACTTAATTAATTTGCTGAAGGTTGCATCCAGTATTCAGTTTATTTTCAGTGATCTTTCTTGACTGCAAATTATAGCTCTTATCATTTAAAAAAAAAGTTCTTTTCAGAGTGTGTGGGTGTGCGGGTGTGTGGGTGTATACACATCTTAATCAGAGCATTCTGCTCCCAGACATTTTCCCACAGGACAGTTTTGTGTTCTACAGACTTTCACTTACCTCTGTGATGAGTTTCACCTGACTTTTCTTGGCTTTTTCCCTAGGCTGACATGACATGTACAGGCTTTCGAGAATATCATGAAAGGCTTCAGACCTTTTTGATGTGGTTTATTGAAACTGCTAGCTTTATTGACGTGGATGATGAAAGATGGAACTACTTTCTAGTGTAAGTACAGTTCTAAAGCAACAGTAGACCTTATTACCTCCACAAAGCCTGCATTTTAATTGTGGCGGGCCAATTATTGGGACAGTATAATGATATTTTTCCCAGGAAAGAAAAACTATTGTTTATCAGGCTAGAGTTTTCCTTCATTATGCTTTGGGAGATCTTGAGAATAGAGCTGAATTAAATGCTGTTGTCCGTTAGAGCCCTGAATGTAGGCTTAAACAGTAAAATGAGCTTTGCCTGTGTTTTCTTTTACTTGCCACCTATTCATCTTTATAATAGGCAAGTGCACTGAAGTGATGTAAAGAGGTCTGATTTATCCAAGTTGCTGCACACCAATTAAGTGAATTGTACATTCAGAACATAGCAGGTGTATCCATTGGGCCCTCACAGAGTAGCTTGCTGACACTGAAAATTCAGTCAGAGAATGGAAAAGAAAATGGACACTGCATGGGAGCGCGACTGTAATTGACCTGCTTGGCTTTCTGTTTTATCTGCAGATTTGAGAAGTATAATAAGGATGGAGCTACGCTCTTTGCGACCGTAGGCTACATGACAGTCTATAATTACTATGTGTACCCAGACAAAACCCGGCCACGTGTAAGGTAATTGGCAGTGTAACACGTGCCTTGTCTTTTATTTCAGAAGAGGGAACTGCTGAAGTTTCCAATACTTGTTATAATGGTGTTGATTTGTTTAAAAAAAAATCACCATTATCCAGTGTGTATGTACTGATTTATTTCATTGTGCCCTTTGAAACAATAGGGAAGATGTTTTGATTATCTAACATTTTTTGGAGATAAAGTTTCCATTATTTTATGGTAATTTTAAAGTTGTTCATCATATAAAACTAATTTCAGATTTCAAATAGTATCTTTTTTTTTAATTTAAAAATGATTTCTTTCTGTATTGTAGCCAGATGTTGATATTGCCTCCATTTCAAGGTGAAGGCCATGGTGCCCAACTTTTTGAAACAGTTCATAGATATTACATTTCTTCTCCTATAGTTCTTGATATTACAGGTATGTAAATCTTTATTCTCATTTTCAGATTAAGTTACTGAAAAATTTCTACTTTAAGTGGCTAAATTTTGTATTTTGTATCTGTCACAATTGAATGAAAACTTCAGCTGGTCCCATGTCTTATGTAGGACATTTTAGATTGTAAGCTCCTAGGGGGCAGTGGCTATATCTTTTAAAATATCTGTATAGAGTGTTCTAATGGAAAGGATTTTTCCAAGTTCAAATTTAATTTTTATTATATTGAAATGGTTGTAACTTTTTATTTAGTCAGGTTATTCTAAGGAAAGTTTAGTTTTTCAGTATCTATTTTTTTGTACTTTTTTGTTGAAACGATGAAGGTTTATTTTGAATGCGTTGTAAATTTAATAAGTTTGTAAATCATTAATAACTTATAGGTGTTTCATTTTCCTTTCATTATGTTTTTATAATTTTGAGGAAAACATAAAGCCACTTAATAAGAAAGTAGTAGCAAAGGTGAATTGTAGAGTCACTTCATGATGCGAACATCAATCTGTTAGTTACCCATAGAATGCAATGACTAGAAAAATTAATGGAAGATTTGACTCTTTAATCTGTAATTTCATCTATTGGATTCTTCTATTCAAGCAATATGTTAATATGAAAATTGAAGAGCAAGGACAGATTGGAATAATGCAAGTAACTTAATTTGAGGTAAAATGATGCAACTTTACTTTTTTTTGCAGTTCATGAAATTGTTGACAAAGAAATAAATTGCTATTTAAACTGTAAAAAATAACTTCAAAAAATAATATAATGCTGTTCTAGCTGAATGCTACTAGATGATGAATTATTTGGCCATGGAAACCAACTGTTCATTTTCACAAATAGAATATAATAGTTGGGGTGTGGGGGGGGGAGGTGGGAAGGTAGGGCAATTGGGTAAGTGACTTGCCCAAGGTCACACAGCTAATTCTTTGTGTTAAGTGTCTGAGGCCGGATTTGAACTCAGGTCCTACTGACTACAGGGCCAATGCTCTATTCACTGCACCACCTAGCCACCCCCAAAGATAATAGTTTTAAAGCTGAAAGGATCCTTGAAAATCCAGTCAAATCCTTTTATTTTTATGTATTCTCAAATATCATTTCATTTACAAGGAATAGCACTCTATGATAAGGAGGACTTAACTTTTTATAAAACAGATTAAATTAAAATTGATCTGAAAAAAATTCCAAATTACCCTTTTGAATAATTTACTCAAAAATATGCAGTTTCAACAAGGAGCTCAAAAAGATATGGAGAGATGACTTTCATTTCATTTCATCTTGCTGTCATTGTAGCTACTAAGATACATGGAATTCAAAATTGGGACACAGGCAAGGATTTAATGAAAGTTTGAAAGATATATTTGCTAAGGGAGAATTTACTAAAACTATAAAGAATTGAAGTATAAACTATAATAATTTGCTTCATTTGAGTTTAAATGGATATGGTTTGTTTATGGTGTTGGACTCAAATAATTTGATGCAGTCTTACTCTGGTATCTTTTGTTAAAAACTGTTGAGGTGCTTTACTCACTAAAATGCAATCTTATTGACCATCAGTGGATTCTGGGTCTCAGAATATATCTTTGTGTCTAGGCCTGTTGCTCCAATTTTATACAGTTATGTTAACTGAGGTTTGCCCTTGGTGACTTTGTTGTTAAGTTTTTTCTAGAAAATAGATATTTGTATTACATTGCATGCCTGGGTTAGAATAAAAATAATGTAAAAGTATTTTATAGTGTGTAGCATCTTCATTTTGAGGGTGTCTGTCTACCACAAATACTTTTGTGAATACCCATTATGTCACCTGAGTTAGGCAAACATTTTTACAGATAGAATAACATATAAAATAATTGGTTGTGTCTTTTCTGATATTTAAGTGCAAATTGAAGAAAGGAATAAAATTTGATATGAGAATAAAAGTTGTCTCCTTCACCAGTAACATTATCATATAAGTATATTTGCCCTTTAGAAATCCCTTTATTGTTCAAGAACTTCATATTTTAGAGCTTTTTGGAATACTACATTAAAATTTTTTATGCTTGGTTAATTTGTGCTTTCATCTTATTTCTCCGTTCCTAATATATCATTTTCCTATCTCAGTTTTCATTAAGAAGAAGCTTTTTTTTATTATAACTGAGCACTTATATTAAGTGTTATAGTTTTAACTTGTAAAAATTCAAACTTTGACCCTGTCTTCTAATGCATATCCTGATGAACCTTGTAAAAATCTGTATTTTAGCGTGTTTCATTATTAATATATTGCTTATCTCTTTGGCACTAACGCAACTGATAAAAAGAGACATGCCAAATTGTTGGGGTCAGAAGGTACTGTAAATTCACTAAGGCTAACACTTTCACCCTTAGTTACAAAGAGTTTAAAAAAAATTTGAGAGGCAGCATGGCCCTTTTGAGCCATATCTGAAATGAAATCAGCCTATGAAGGCTTATTTTAAGCTAAAATGGTAATGATTATTTGCATAGTTTAAGGTGACCTTTCAATTGTATGAAAATTGAAGAAGAGAATATGACATACTTTTCAGTTTTAAAATGTATAATTTTGCTTAAGATAAATATTTTAAAACATGATCCACATTTCTATGAGAAACTTAGTGAATTCCTAGTTGCTCCTACTTACATCAGATTTTCTTTTTGATAAATATGCTTTTCACTATGTTACATTTTAGTCTTATTTGCTTTTTTCTGTGCCACTTTTCAGAACCTAAATGGACCTGTATCTTAATTCACTATTTATGTTTTTAAAATAAGGTATATAACATATGTAAGCAATCTTAGAAAGACTTGAAATAGTTCCACCTTTTTTTTTTCTCATTTGGATCAAGTATTATTGTTGTTATTTAATTCCCATCTGAAGTTGTCATTCTCCATTAGAGTTGGTTGGTGTATTTATAGGGAAGGCTTAGTAGTTAGTGGATTGAATACATCATGAGCAAATGCAAATTTTCTTTTAACTGCTAATTGTTGCCTATAGGCCAGCTGACAATCTAGTTTCACTTTCATGAACCAGACTGCTTTACTAACAGGTCTTCTGTATTTCTTTGCCTGGCCATACTATTCTTTCGTGTTTGTTTCCAATAAGAAAATAAAAAGGATTTATCTTGACAGTTTTGAAAGGTTACTTTGGGAAATGCTGAAGATTTTTTAAGTCACTTTTGTTTCTAATAATGATTTTGATCTTGTTATATATCCATCATAACTGTGAAGGAATTTGAATTCTCTTTTTCTCTGGAAGAACAGTCTGATGATATTTACTGCATGCATTTTTATACAAGGTCCTCTTTTAGGAATTCCTCTAAAAGTTTAAAATAACCTCATATGGTCCTTGTTTACTGTTGTCTAAAATAGTCAGTTAACAAACATTTATTACACAGATAACCTTAATGGAATTATGTACTGCCAGAAGACCAGGAGTGGAAACATAATGACTAAGAAGAGGAGAAGCAGGATTAAAAACAAGAACTTTTTAGAATTTTAAGCATCACAGATGTTTATAGTTCTTTGGGATGGTAGGTGATACTCTGTCAGTAAATATGGAGTAAAGAATATGAGCTGAAAGAAGGGAATATGAGAATAAGAATGCTAGTATTTAGAATCAAATAAAAGAAATTTAAAACTTGTAGAATTGGGAATGATTGAAAAACACATTATAAATAAAACACAAAAAAATACAGGGAACCCCCAGGCATTTAAGTGTATGTGCCCTTTAATAGTTTTCTTTCACTATATATACATATTATATACATTGTTTTATAAACTTTTAGAATTTACATAACGTGATGTTGACATCTAAGAACTTAGATGTAGCACTTAGAGTAACTTCTTCTGAAACTGTTCTTTCTTCTCCTACCTTCCCTTTTCCTTCTTCTCATCTTAGAGTCCCAGCTCCCATACCTTTTAAAGTTTTTATGCCAGTGAAAATAAAAACCTCAAATGCTTGTGATAGTCATTGATGACACAGATTTTTGTAGCACATGATTGCATGATCAAAATTCTCTTTTTATTTGACTGTTGGTTCAGACTCACAAATTTTTCATAATCTGTTGGGGGAAGATTATAGCTCATGTCTTGATTAGAAATATATTTTAAACATGAGTACAGCTTATAGCAGCATATTTCAAAAATACCTTTCATTCTTTTTTTTTAGAACTAAGAAACAAAAGTAAAAAGTAAAACAACTCTTAAAAGTAATGCTAAGTATAATAAAATAGGTAACAGAATGATCGATTTGCGGGCCTTTATTAGTTTGGGTAAGAGAAGAAGGTGGAGTAATATATAAAGCTGAAATATTTCATAGTGTCAGTTTTCAGAGAGCACTGTGAAGATGTAACTATATAATAACATATGAATCAGTAATTCTGTGAATTAGAAAGAGGTGGTTGATATTTGATGTGTTAGATATTTGGGTTGGAAAGAAAATTTAAAGATTGCCACGTTATCTTCTTTAAGCATAGAAATCTTTGATGTGAATGTATTATTAAGCTGAATGCCAGATGTGTGCTAGCCACCAGACTGGAGGAAATATGTTTTCCATGTGGTCAATACTCACATTCCAATATAATACAATTTTTCCTGTGCTATTATGTCATTACTTTGTCATCTTTAAATAATTGTTTTCCTATGCTGAATAGAACTGTTTTGGTTTTTTTTTAATTTGATAATTTTTATGGGATAGTTTTTTGTATCTTCAGTGTAGTCATAAGCAGGTCAGTGCTATGAGATCAAACAAAAGTAAACCAACTTTCCTCCTACATACATTACAGAATTTAAAATTAATCAACTTACTTGGCATGTATTAGTGAATGGCTACCTCTGAAATGGGTGTTCTGTGTCTCTCTACTTGGTGGTGTTCTTTTTATGTTTTTAGTCCAGTGAGTATGAAAACTGAGACTGCTTGTGACAGCAGTATGACATAAGGTAGTGTTTTAAAAGACTAACACTTAGGTCATAAGTATTACATAGATTTATAAATAAAGGATTTCAGTTCTAATATTTGGCTAAGATGGGAAATTTTGCTGCTTAAACACAATTCTGGTTTGTAAGAAATATTAGAAAACCAGTTACATTATGCCTTTTGTAAGCTAGACGATGTACTTATTGTTCAAAATAAAAGAAATTATTTTGAGTGGGTATGTTGTTATTTTGATTTTATTTTTCTTAGCTGAAGATCCATCTGAAAACTATGTGAAACTAAGAGATTTTGTACTTGTGAAGCTTTGCCAAGATCTGCCTTGCTTTTCACCAGACAAGTTAATGCAAGGATTCAGTCAAGATATGGTGACAGAGGCACAACAGAAGCTCAAAATAAACAAGGTATTTTAAATTATAATAGGCAAATGGTCTTGAATTTCAAAAGCAAAAATTTTTATATTTAGATATTGATAAATATATAACAGAATATTGATAAATATATCATTTGATCGCTATATTGTTGGCCATGATTAGCATACTTTAGCAATTATAGTATAAACAATTTTAAACATTTCACAACTGCTATATAAGCAAGAAAGAATGGTTTAAGTGATATCTTAAGTTTATGATAGCATTTATGCCTCTGCTTAGGTGTAAAGGACTTGGAGCAGAAACTAGGAAGCTCCTTTGTACTTGTCCCTTCCAAGAGATATCACCTAGCAAGTGCTTTCTAAACTACTAAGGAAAAAGATATTTTAAATTCTTCCCAGTGCCAACATGTTCATCCTTCCCAAAATTCAAGCAACAACATAGCCTTCACATATTTCCTTTCTGGCAGTGCTTATGAATGCTGGTTCATAAAGTATAATGGTGTCATGCCTTCATCATTCATAGAAGCATGCAAATATTTAAGAAATGCATGTGATTCAGTGCTCAAAAAAAATTTTCCCCCTATGATTTCCTAATTATTTTTCTTCTGTTTTAAAATAGATAACTTATTTAAATTTGGTTTAGGCTTGACAATTTAATGAGAATCATTTTTAGTCTTTGTCAATATGAAAGCAAACTAACATTTTAGCAATGAATACATTAGTGTAGAAATGAACAATGATGTTTTAGCATGGGAATTGGCTGGGTGTTTGGTTTTTTGTTGTTGTTGTTGTTGTTGTTGTTGTTGTTGTTGTTGTTTTTTCCAAGTGTTAATTTTTGTCCTGTAGAATGAAGCATTTTTAGGAGTCTATTGATTAGCTGTTAAATCAGTGAAGTCCCCATTTTGTATAACTGGGATTGAGGGGCAGGAAATATGCCATAAAACAGAGTCTAGAAACCTTCGTGGAACCAAACTTAGAAAATTAAAACCCTTTTCAGTTCAGTGTTTGACTATTTAAAGGATTTTGGCATTGGGAGGAATAAAGAATGGCTCTTAGGGTTCTGAGAAGGCAGTTGCTGCATAAGAAAGTAAGGGATAATTTATTACAGACTTGCATTAACATAAACAAATACAAAATATCTGCCTCAATAGCATCTTTAATATGTTTCTAATTTTCTGAATCTCTGGAGTCCATAATTGGTGTGGAGAATAATTGAATGTGGTTGGGGTTTTTAATGACAAATATATATTGATAATAGGGTAATTCAGTTAAATATTTTATTAATTTCTTTCATTTTGCAGATTTGAGAAGCTTAGAGTTCTAGCTTTTTTAAATTAGCTCTAATGTAGAAGGAAATTTTAGATTGATTAGATAGAACCTATTAATATAACTAGAAATTTTTCCCCCATTCCTTAAACTAGTGCTTTTTAGTCATTCTATGATAAGCCTTGTCCTCTAGGAAGTTACTAGGAAAGTTATTATAGACCTATTAGCTTGTTAATTTGAGTGGTCCTGGCAGTACTCTTCAAAGATGAGGGATAGTAAAGTAACCAAGAAAGAAGAAAAATTGTTCTGCTCATATTCATATTTGGCTAGGGGTCAAGAAGAATAAATTATTCAGTAAAGATCTTTGGCAAGATGGAGCTACCAAGATAATTCAGGAGAACCTAGAAAGTTAGATGAAATATAGGAATAGAGAAGTTATATGTGGTATATTTTTTGTTAAGTTTGATGAAGATTTATAATAGTGTTGTATAAAAAGCTAGCATTATGCAAATACTTAGATTTGACTTAATATACACTCTTAGGGAATTTATAGTAAAATATTCCTATTTATGCTTTCTTTTCCCAAACCTATTTTTTGCCATTAAATAAATCCTCAATAATAAACTGAAGCCTAAATTGGGCTAGTCATATCAAACCTTCCTAATTCAGGACTTGATTTCTAGATATTAGAAGAAATTTATCCCCAGATTGGTTGGCTTTCTGTTCCATCATTGCTAGCAATTTACACAAAATGAGAGACATTGAAAAGCCCTGTTATAAATAGATATTTACTACGTTAGTTTTTAAAGAGAAAGTGTTTTCCTTTATTAAAAATGATCCCAAACATTTTGGTAGTGGAAAACATAAAGGACAAGTATCTTTGTTTTTTTTAATTTGGTAATTTTTAATGTTATATTTTCAAAATAAATTGACCATTTCATCTGCTTACAGTGGAAACCTATACTGTGAGCATTCATAAGTGTTAGAGTTGGAATGGAGGCAGTTTTGTGACAGTAATGGGGACTCCCTGGAGGAATGTTAGCTTGTAAAGGAGATTGTTCTGGTTCTGCTTTGAAACATATGTTGATCATTTTATACCCAGTATGTGTACAAGAATTATGTCTTGTATGGTAGGAGTATTTAGTAGTCTGTATGGTAGTAGTACTTCTTAGGAAAACTGTTATAATTTGTACTAAAAGATTCTGTACTCTTTTAGAAACTAAAGACATTTATTTCATTGCCTAAGAATCCTAATTTAAAAAAAGAAATAATAGAGGAATCATGGGAGAATCATTATTAAAAAATAAATCTCCCTAATTTGGAATGATTTGGCACTCTGGTGTGAATTGTGAAAAGTCTTTCCTGTTTAAAGATTATTTTTTATTGCTTTTAAATAAATACCTTAACAAATAGTGTTAAAAATTGAAGTCAGTAGAGATTTGCTTTAAAATTTATATGTAATAAGCACAATGGTATGTAAATGATAGCTTTTAAGTAGTTTAAGACTTTGGACATTTTATTTACACTAGATTGGGGCTTGTTTTTGTTGTTTTGTTTTATACAGATTAAAGATAAAGTATTGACTGCTTAATTCCAAGTTTTCACATTCGTTCTATTTTAATGTAGCTTTGTTGTAACTTTAATGGAAGAACAGACAATATAGCAAATTCAAGTTTCTTTAAAGACAGCATTAATTTTTAAATTAGGTGATGAATCCTTGAGGGTCTGTGTGTATTCAAGAATTTTAAAAATTCACATTGTGTTTTTCTTTTGTCTAATTTATCAGCAACATGCCAGGCGAGTTTATGAAATTCTACGATTACGTGTGACTGACATGGGTGACGCTGAACAATCCAGAGGCTATAGACTGGACATAAAAAGAAGATTAATTGGTCCATATAAGGTATAATTAGTTTCGATAATCTTGAAATATTGTGTCCTATTCAGTATTTGGGGAATCTAGGTGGCACAGTGAATGGAGTGCCAGACCTGGAGTCAAGAAGACTCATCTTCATGATTTCAAATCTGGCCTTAGATATTTATTAACTCTGTGACCCTGGCCAAGTCACTTAACCTTAACCCTGTTTGCCTTAGTTTCGTCATCTGTAAAATGAGCTGGAGAAGGAAATGGCAAACTACTTAGTATCTTTGCTGAGAAAACCCCAAATAGAGTCATAAAGATTTGGACACAACTGAAACAACTGAACAATAATGACAATTCTATATTTAAATTACAGGTCAAGAAGGAAGTATTGGATACCATTTATATCAGGATTTACTTTTATTTGAGTTGCCTGGAAAAGCTCTAGAATGATTTAAATTTTTCTACTACTTTTAACTTATCTTTCATATTTAAACTATTCTCATTAGTTGAAGTACCTGTGGTTAGGATAAATTTACACATAGTACCTTTTTTCTTTCACTTTTGTGCATCCAGGAAAATCTTAATCACCAGAACATGGTCACACATTTTTCTACCTTCATATCTTCTGTATTTTTCCTATTTGGTATGCTTTTTCCTTACTATATTAATGGTATTAATTTCTCCCACTGTAACTATAAAGTGGCTTTTTCCCCCACCATGTTTTTGTCCCATGTTTCTGTATTCTTTTGCCCTTTTTTTCAGCCTTTACTCCTCTTCTGCCTCTAAACTCAAGAGTTTTCCCCTTCCATATATGGAAGGTGTATTGCAAGGTGAAGAAGGTGAAAAAAACTGGCAACATCTGAGCAACAGAAATGATGCGGTTTTAGCAGTACAGGGACTCCAAAACTATCGAGGAACAGGGATCATCTGGAAAGAATTCTTGAACTCAAGCAGTCTTCTAGTCAAGTGGCAAAAAGTTTATTTTTTATATATATGTATATGATAATATATATGTATAGTGGGCAGAGCTCTTTAGGGAATTTAGAACCTAACAGGCGTGATGCCAAAGCTTATATAGGACAAATTTGGTGTACTGTGTGCCAAGCATGCTAATTAGGTGGTGAGCATACAGTTTTTGTACCTTGGGCACAGGCATCATTCACTACTGGCATGGCCAGAAAGGGAAGGGGTATGCTTCTAAGGGGTGTGTTTGTGGTCTGTTACATCTCAGGAGTTAACATCTATAGCTTGATTTCTGGATTGTGTATGGTAACTGTGGGGGTCAGTACATGATAGCCCTGCTGATACAAGTTAGTCCTATTCATATAGGGGAAATTCTACAGACGTCTGCTTGTTCTTGTAACAGGGAGAGACAGTTTGTCTCACTGGGCTTATTCATCAATAAGGATAGGATCTTTGGGCTGCAAACAGATATGGTCCTAGGACTGGGGCCCAAGTGCACCATCAGAAAGACTGAAGAATTACCACGATGGTGTTTGGCAAAGAACTGGTCTGAATACATGCATAGTTTTTCTCTTTATGGCAGTTTTGAATCTTAGTTGCCTGTGCATGAATATCTGGCTCTGATTATTCATAGCGTAGAGAATGTTACTATTCAGTATCATTTGTGGGAGTTATAACTTGAATCAATTATTTCACCAGCTTAATTAAAAGTAGATACATAAAGAGAGATCATCTAAGAACTACTTCTTTATCGCAATTCTTCCAAGTGTATTTCAGAATAATTTAGTTTAGTATAACTTGAGGGTTTTGCTAAAGTTGTTATATATTGATATGTGTACTGTAGCTTTTTGAAATGATTCTTGGTTGATTTAGGAACTATAGTTTGTTTCTCTTATGATGTTGTTCCCAAAAGTGCAGAGAACTTAATCAAAAGTAGCTTTGAATTTCATCTTTTAGGAAGCCTGAAAAAGTCTCCTTCAGAACATAGAAAGATGGCTCTGAATACAGGCAGAGCTAAGAAACAGAGTGAGAAGTTCAGTGAATTGTTATGAAGGCAACTCCGGTGATTCTTTTGACTTTGCAGTATAATTTTTGTTTTAAAAACATGTCTTTGAAATTCCATTGTGTGTTTAAATGTTTGTAGGTTAATAGGGAGAGGAAGAAGGTTTGGCCTCTATGAGAAGGTTCCAGCAAGGAGTTAGGATGAAAAAACTGCTCCAGAGAAGCCCTGAACCATTTTGTGCATCTTGGGGAAAAAAAAAAAAAAAGCAAACCAAGCAGATCAGCTAGAAAAAAAAATGAATAATTTAATTGTTTAGGGAGCTTTGGGCTTACTTGGGAAAACTGTCCCCTGGGTCTTGGCATACAGCAGGTACTTTTTCTTTTCTCTTTCTGAACTGCAAGAAGATCAAGTAATAGTGGCAGAGAGGAATGCTGTGTAAAGGCTACCCTGAAGAAGAGAAGAAAGCAAGCAAGCAGTTAGAGATAGGCACCAGCTAAATGTGAGAACATTTGACCCATCAGCAATTGTAAATTACAAGTCCCCAGAGGCATCAAAGTGTCTTCCCTCAAGCATTTATTAAAGGCCTACAATACTGTGCTAAGTACTGGGGATATAAAGACAAACCTAAAATAATTTTTGCCCACAAGTAGCTAACATTCTCTTGGGTTGATACATTTGCACAAATATTAAAGAACGATATAATTGTAGGAGGTTGAGAACACAAACTAAAGGGGGTATAAAAGACTTCCCTTTAGGGATGGCATCTGAATTGAGCTTTGAAGGGACAAGTTGTAGAGGTGAAGAGGGAGTGCATTCTAGGCATGGGGGATAACTTGTGAAAAGACAAGCATAGCAGCTAGTCCGTTTTGGTTAGGTCATAGTATTCATGAAAGGGAAGTATTGTGAATTAAATCTCTAGAAGAGTAGGCTTAGAACCAGACTAAAAAAACATAAAGATCAAACTCTTGAGTTTGTATTTCTGGGAAGTAATAGGGAGTCAGCTGAGGAGTCTTAAACAGCAGAGTGATATGATCAGACCTTATATAATTTGGGCAGCTGTGTGGGAGGATGGCTTGGAAAGAAGACTAATTGTACAGGGAAATTGATTAGGAAGCTAGTGTAGTAGTACAGGTCAGAGGTGATGAAAGCCTGAACGAAGGTGGTGGCCAAAAAAAGTGAAAAGAAGATTGAAGAAATGTCAGTTCAACCTTCACAACAAATCTTGGCAACTTGTCTGGATAACAGGAAGGGGAAATAAAAATAGAGTTGTGGGCGACTCAGAGGATGTGAATCTAGATGACTAGAAGAATGATGTCTTCAATATAAATGAGGAAGTTAGATGAAACAAATTTAGGATGGAAGAAAGATTCAGCATGATCAGACGAAAGCTCATTGAGATGCTTGTGGAATATCCAGTTGGAAATGTCCAGAAAACAACTGATGTGGAACTGGAGCTCAGGAGAGTTGGATGTATATATTTAGAAGTTATCTCTATAGAAAGGATAATTGAACCTGGGGGTTGATAAAAGTGTAGGTGAAAAAAAGAGGGTTCAGGACAGAGCTGTAGGAGTCACCCACAATTAAGGGACAGGAGCAGTAAGATGTGATTGAACAATTAGGAAGCCAGATGAAAGCAGTGCTGCAAAAGCTTAGTGTGGAGAGTGTCCAGGAGAAAGGGGGTGGTCAACTTTAGATTCTAGTAAGTGTGACCATATGATTCTTCTATCTGGTTAGTTTCAGTGGTTCCTTATGATTCTAGGATCAAACAGAGTTAGTCGATAAACTTTATTAAGTGCCCACTATGTGCCAAGTGCAATGAGGTGACAAAGTAGATAGAGCACTGGGCTCGGAATCAGAAAGACGTACTTTTATGAACTCAAATCTGGCCTCAGACACTTACCAGCTGTGTGACCCTGGGTACAAGTCACTTAACCCTGTTTGCCTCAGTTCCTCATTTATAAAATGAGCTGGAGAAGGGAATGACAAAACAAGTAGGGTCATGAAGAGTTGGACATGACTGAAATAAAACAGCAACCTGTGTTAGCCACTATGCTAAGAAAAGCATGGGACAGACAGTCCCTGCCCTCAGGGAATTCACCATTTAATGGGGAGACAGTACATCAAAAGAAGCTGAAAAGGGGTTGGGGGCTCAGGGGAATGATGAAGAACTTCAGCTGGGGTGAGAAATTATCTGAGGAGGTATGAGTTAGGGTTGACTCTGTCTTGCAGAATGATGAATTTTTAGAGATCATGAAATCGAGATCATCTGTGTGGGAAATATTATTTCATCTTAATCTTATCCTTTAAAATGTTTAGTTTTGTGGTTTATCGTGTGCATAATTTTTAGTATAATTGTGTGTGTGTGCACACGCACAAATATATGATTAATAATTATACATATATTGGGATATATGCTTAAAACATTTTTTACTGATAGCAGTAGATGATAAAAAAAAAAGCTTAGGAATCGTTGGTGTAGTGCAGGCCTAGTTTAGTGGGTGGAGGGAGATATGACTAGATTTCATCTGAAAAAGACCTGGGGTTTAAACTGTATCGAAAGCTCAATATGAGGTTATCATAGTTTAAAAAAAAAACCTAGTGTGCTTATATTCTAGACCACTTATCAATTTAGTTTAGGGGAGGAACTAATCAGACCATTCACCAACCACAGTGCAGTGTTTTCTATTATGTCTTGCTACCTGGCTTTGTCTGCCACCTCATCCCCCCTCCTTCCCCTCTCTAAGCACCATGAGTTCTTTGCCAGAACTGGTTAGTGGCAGAACTGGAGGTGGTAAGATACAAGGGAAGGAAGCTCCCAAATCTGTTTCTCACTCCACAGCGTACTAGTGGATCTTTTACCCATTGTTCTAAGTTCTAACCTCTAAAATAAAGCAAAACAAATCTTTTCTCTCTTCCGCATGACAGCTTGAAGAAAGCTATCATAGCCATCTGTATTTTCCTTTAAACATCCCCTATACCTTCAACCAGTTCTCCTATGGCATATTTTTAGATCCTCTCACTGTCCTTAGTTAAATTTTAGTTTGCCATTGTCTTTCTTAAAATGTATTAGCCAGAATTAGACATAATCTTACGTATCTGGTCTAAGTACAATGGAACTATAGCCTCTTGCTCTGTACATTTTATTTATATGTATCTTTTTGGAGGGGCAAGGGCAGGGCTAAGTTAAGGGTTAAGTGACTTGTCCAAGGTCACACAGCTGGTAAGTGTTAAGTGTCTGAGGCTGGATTTGAACTTGCATCCTCCTGACTCCAGGGCTGTGCTCATTCACTAGGCCACGTAGTTGATCCTGTACATTATATATATATTTTTAAATTTGTTTTCTTGTTTACATCATTCATTTTCATGAGATTTTTGAATTATAAATTTTCTCCCAGTCTTTCCCCTACCCCAACCCACTGTAAAGACCCTCCCCTGATCTGCTCTCTAACTTTCTGGTAGGGCAGGGAGGGTTTCCCTACCCCAGCCCCTGTATATCTTAATTCCTAGTTGCATGAATTGCAGAGCTTTAAATTCTAGATTCTTTCGGTTCCTCCCTTGTCACCCATCCCCGCTGGAAGGACAAGCAATTCAATACAGGCTGTGGATGTGTGCTGTAGATCTTCTCTGAAGTACACTCATGCAGCTTGGAAGGCTCGGCTCCTCCTGACTACTGTGGGGCCTGGCAGGTTTTGGTTTCGGGCTGGGCTGGCCCCGGCCGCTGCCTGCTGAGCTGCCTTCAGCAAGAGATGTGTTCTCTGTATTTTTGTGAGTTTGAGAACCCTAGAATTTGTTTAGAGTCATATTTGATGGGTATTCAGGGTGGCTGTGTGGGAGCTGTGGAATTTCACTGCTTCTACACCGCCATCTTGGCTCCCGGAATCTACATTATATTTTTTAATGAAGCCTCAGACTGTCATCTTGTTCTGTACACTGTGTCTTTAATTCAACCTAAGATTATAGGAGTGAAGAACAGAATTGTCGTTGGGAAATGTCAGAGTCCTTTTAATTAATAATTAATTAATAATTCCAAGCTTTCCCCTTAAACAAAGGTTTATCTTTTTAATACCAATATTTTTCTGGTGATGTATGACAATAAGTTGTAACAGAAAAGTGAATGGTATATGCAAACTGGCTGTATTATCAACAAGTAATTATTTTAAGAAGTTATATAGAAGTTGTCCTCAAAGGAATGTATGAAAAGAAAGATGATCCAGTCATATAGTGAAAGTGAAGGATAATGGCTGTCTGGCCTGCATTCTGCATTGCTAACCAAGCAACATCAGGAGAATTGAGGGAGCTGCTACACAGTAATGGAGGCAAACCATTTGGGGGGGGAGATGCTGTCTTGGATATGACAGTTTACATTGTCAGGGGGAATACCTGAATTGATGAAATCACAGAATCATTGGATTATTAGAATAAGATCACTTTAGTTGTTTTTTGGCTGCCGTTTTACAAACTCATTTCCCTAAAATCCTCAGGTCTTTTTCACCTGAATTAACTAGCCACATCTTCTTATCATCTTATCATGTACTTGTGCCATTGTTGTTTTTTTAACCTAAGTGTAAGAATTGGAATATAATATACGTAATGAATTTTATTCCATTTGGCTTTTAGAGATCTTTTGGGCTTCTAGTTCTGTCATCCATAAAGGGGGTAACTTTTAACTGTGTTTTGTCAGATTGAATTGAGGGTTTTTAATGACTTCATGCTGTCTTTATCTAGAAAGGAAGATTTTTGTCTAGCATTTGTATTATATAGACCATCAACAAGCATGTGCTATTGAGATTTTCCTCCTTAGGATTTCAAGATTTGTCATGGTTTTGGTCTCAGCAAGGGTTTTGGTTGTTTTAAATTTTTAAAAACCACTTAGGTCATTTTATCTGGAATAACTCACAGTACCAAAAGTTCATATAGTTTATATTTGGCATTATTTAAGTAGGCATGGAGCAAACCACTTCAAGTCGTATCAAGTGCCTCAATAGCCAGTATCTAGTAACTTTACTCATAGTTTCTCAAAGGGATAATTTGGTTATTTCAAGACAGTCTTATGTGATGGTCTAAGCTGCCTTTTGGAGAGGACTAGTGTCAGTGTTTCCTTTTGTTCTGCTTTTCTTAAGATAACTTCTCAAGCATAATGGCAGCACTGTATAGTGGATCAAGAATAGGTCTCATGTCCCAGCTTTGACATATACATGTGTCAGAGGAGGCCCTGAGACCCTGGGACAAGTTATGTAACCTGTCAGTGCATCTGGCAACTCTTTAAAACTTTAAGTTGAAGAATAGTTCTTGATGTCCGTGTATGGAAACATTTCTCTGTAGGGAATTTCTTACAGCTATAAAATCACAGGTTTAGTTTAAAACAGAACAGTCTTTTCAGGCATTGGCTAGTGTCAGAGGTAGAAAAGCCGGCTTTATTATAGAGATGTTGTGATGGACACATACACAATCAATCATTAGCTTTCTCTTAATCCAGAATTTTCATAGCATTCTCTTTTCAAAAAAGAATTGGTTCATACAAAGCAGGAGATTGTTAGCTAAATTATGAAGTATGCCTGATTATGAGATTCTTAACATGGATACTGCTTAGCTAAGTGACTTAGAGCAGGTCATTTAATCTTTCTGAGTAATTTCTGAATCTCTTGAGTGGCAATAATAATAATTGTATCTCGGGGGCAACTAGGTGGCACAGTGAATAGAGCACCGGCCCTGGAGTCAGGAGGTCCTGATTTCAAATGTGGCCTCAGACACTTAACACAAAAACTAGCCATGAGACCTTGGGCAAGTCACTTAACCCCAACTGCCCTCCAAAAAGCAAAAAAAAAAATGTATCTTTAGCCTTGTGGAATAGAGACGGTACTTTTTTTAAATCTTAAGCTGTTTAGAAATATGAAGTCTTGCAGAAGATTCTGAACACAACCACAGGTGTTTTTCCACACCTGAGGAATTAAACTAACACTAGGCAGATTCATAATCATTCATTCTTAATCTTCAGAAAGTTTTATTTGACAAGCCATTGATAATTGCCTACAAAGTGCAGGTCAGGAGAACTCCTAAGTTTCTTAAGTCACAAATCCCATTCTTCTGGTTCAAGTTTGACGCTATGATGAATACAATTCCTTCTGGCACTTTAAGGGCTGTTCGGTAGTTTTCTTCATTTGACATGTTCCTTTTGATTAGTGCTACAGCTTTACTTCTACTGTTTTCTTAGATAAGATCTGTTTAATGTGTCAACCAATCATGTATATATTCCCCCAGTTATTTGTATGTTGTTATTGACATTGTTCTTATTACAGATTTCAGTTAAACATTAGATAAATCAGAGAGAAGCCAGAATTTTACCTTTTTACTTTGAACCTTTTATTTGTAATATAAATGAACATATTTGTTAATTTTTTTAAAATAAGATTACAAGGAAAAAAGTGTTTAGAATATTTAAACATTTAACTCAATTGCAAGGCTTTAGGAAGCAATACATACTTCCAAACCAAAAAGTAGTTTTTACAAACCGTATTCCCCAAGGAGTTCTATTAAATCTATTTTGGAACTCTAGTTTGAGTGAAGCATAAGAAGTTCCATGCCATATCAGTCTCTGTCAGGTTACAGAAGTGAAAGGATTTTGAAAAAGTGTATAACATAAGAGACAGATCTGGTGAAATAAATATATGTGAAGGTCTTTATAAATTGCTAAACCCTATAGATTAGCACTATGTGGTCCATGATTAGTGGCCCCAAGAGACATTTTATTAGAGAGCACTGTAATCATCCTTAATGAGGAAGTTATGAACTGGCTCCGTATCTTTTCTAACATTTGTATTAAATAATTTACTTAATTATCCATTATGAATTTATTTATTTATTTATATATAATTCAAATGAACTTTGAGGGAGGACTTTCAGAAGGGGAGAAGGCAGGGTGTTGGGGTTAAGTGACTTGCCCAAGGTCACACGGCTAGTAAATGTTAAGTGGCTGAGTCTGGATTTGAATTCAGGTCCTCCTGACTTCAGGGCCAGTGCTCTATTCACTGCACCACCTGGCTGCCCCCAAATGAACTTCTTGAATCTATTATAATTTTTGTTTAATTAAGAAAAAGTAATATTCTCTCTCTTCCTCTTGTTGAAAAATAAAAATGAAGGCCCTTGTAACAAATATGCATAATCAAATTAAACAAATTCCCATGTTGGCAACATCCAGAAAAGATATGTCTCATTCTGCACCCTGACGCTGTTACCTCTTCATCAAGAAGTGGGTAGGTAGGGGGCATGTTTCATTACTGATCTTTGGGAATCATGGTTAGTTTTATTTTGTTGACCTGAATTCTTAAGTTTTTCAGATTTTTAAAAAGAATTTAAAAGAAATTTTTGACTGGAGGTCATAAGTTTTTCGAAGTTATTTATTATTTTATTGTACAAATTGTTCTCCTTGCTTTTCTCACTTAACTTTGCATCAGTCAACTTCACTAGGATTATTGAGACTTTCTGAAATGAGGTCATGACTAGAGTATGAGCCAGAATGGGTATGTCCTATTCAAAAGGAACAGAGCAAATGAAAGGGACTGTAGAATGGCAGATAGTCATGTTAGAAAGATATCTTAAAGAAGATACTAGGTAATTTTTCAGATACACATTGAACTAGATGATTTCATATAGGAGCTGGTTATTTAAGCATGTGAAGGATTTGGTAGTCAGAAATTGGGGACATGACATGAACAAAGTCATAAGAGATTGGAAAGGGCAGGATGAGTTTTTAGCAGATAAGTATCCTACTTTAAATATAGCTTAGCATCCATGAAGAGAAATCGTTTAATATAAAGTTGGAAAAGTTGGTTGGAGCCAGATTCAGAGATTCTTGAATGCCCATCTAAGGAGCTTGGACTTTTTTTATATTTGTGTTAGTTATGGATTTTGGATAAGTCATTTACCCTCTCTGCTCTTCTAGGGAAGGTTGACCCATGTGATTGCTACATTCCATAGGGGAACTATTGAAGGTTATGAAGCAGAAGAATGATTATCTGAATTTCTTAATTAGGAAAACTCATTTGGAAACAATATGTAGAAAAGATTGTGGTCAGGAGAATTGGAAGCAGAGTTATATCTTATAGCTATTAACATATTCCAGCCAGGAGGTAATAAGGGCCTAAATTAGGTTGGTGGCAGTGGGAATAGAATGGAGGGGGTGATAGCATTGGCAGGATTTGATAACTGGATGTGAGATAGCAAAGGGAAAGAAGAATCAAAGATAACTATGATATGAGTTCTTGAGCCTAGGTGATTAAGAGAATAAAGGGCAAATTGAAGATTAGAGCAGAGAAAGAAAGGTAACAGGGAATTAATATTATGAAGTACAGTAGAACAGGTCAGAAACAGTAGTTTGAGCAATGATGTCCTTTATTTCTTATCTCTATACTAATTTATATAAAACTTCTCTAATTCCATAATTTGTAATATGAAACCTTTTGACCCTAAAGAAATGAACTTACTTGTTTCCCTTTTACATGTTTTTGTCTTTACAGTATAGAATTAGAGGTAGTAAAGCTGTATTGCCTTAAAAACTATTTTAGAATTCAATGTGATCTCTTTCAATTCTGCTTTTGCTATGATCGGTACATATCTTTCTATTTGTTATGATTTTGAAAACAAGTAGATATTTCATGTTAGAATTTAAAAGCACTTATCACAGTTGATTGACATGCACTGCTTTTTTATTTCTCTAATTCATTATAATTAAGTGGGTATAAATTGTCCTCTGATCCAAACACGACAGATCTATGTTTTCAGAAGAAGTTTTGTAAGCTTAGAAGTTACTTTGGGTTAGAGCTAAGTTTGGGGATATAAAAATTAATGAACAGTTTTTTAAGATTAAGAATTACTTCCTGTTTCTAAAATTTTGTAATTGGTATCTCTTGAGTTAGAAGGAACTTCAGTGGATACTAAATAAAATCCATACCTGAACAAGAGTTCCCCATACGGCATTAATAAATGATCATCCAGACTTTACTTAAGGAACTTGTAATGAAGGGGAGGATGGCCATTGTTTTATGAACCAACTCAACTAACATCTAGGTTTTATCATCTTTCTCATTGTTCTGCTACATATATGAACAACTAGCTTGTTATTTGTTCAACTGGATTGTACTCAGATTGTTTTAATTGACCTCTTGTCATGCTGGTGTACCTAGAAGGGTCAATCATGAGGAACATTCTTTTCAGTGTTTTGTTGTTGACCTATAGAAAGGAGCTCAATAAATCTCAGATTTTTTTAATGATGATTAGATTAAGTTAATAATTTGATGTTGAATTGAATGATCTGCACCAACTGGAAAAATCTATTGGATGGCAGTAAGGATAAATATGTAGTCTTTTATGTTTAAGGCCACCAAAACATTAAGTAGGAAGAAGGCAACTTGAGAGTTAAAATATACTTACAAGTTGAATATGTCACGTGGTAACAGCAGAAAAGCCACTGTGTTGGTGACACTAATTATAATAGTCAACATTTCTGTTAGAATTTTGGAGTTTGCAAAAAGTGCTTAATATACACTATTTCAGCATCATCTGCCAACTAACTGTATGTTATTAGGCAGGATATTTATTCTTTCTGACCTTTAGTCTCCTTGTGCAAGGAGTACTGAACTCTGTGATCTCTAATGCCACTTCTAGCTTTAAAGCATGAAATGTAAGAACCAGGAAATTCCTTTTATTATGTTTTGTACTAACTTCACCCCTATTTTGAAGACTCCAGTTTTGTTCAGTACACTTTAAAAACTTAGGAGGTTCATTCAGAAGAAAGAAACAGAAATTATTAAAGGAATAGAAAAGAGTGCCTACAGGGAAGAGTTTACCAGAAAAATTTTAAGGTAGTGACTTAATCGGCATATTCAAACTTTTAAGAGAACGATGGCAATGTTTTCTTCCTCTCTAACAGTATAAATCAAGGTGAACAAGTTTAAATCAAAGCATTAACATTGCAGTTGTGCATAGAGGAATCCTTTTACCTTTGGAGAGTTTGTGGCATCTCCATTTATGTGGTTCAAAGAATAATATATTTAGAGTTAGAAAAGCCCTTAGAAGCCATCTAGTTCAACTTTTTCACTTTACAGATAAGGAAGCAAGACCAAGAGTTTAAGTGACTTGCCCAAAATCTTATAAGAATAGACTCCTCAATGAGGCCAGTGGTGGGAGGAAGCTGTAATAGAGTTCTCACAGTCTTCATTCTGATTCAACAGAAATAAATGCTTGTACAAAGTTTTGGTTTGGGGTTTTTTTTTTGTTTTTGCTTTTTAGAGGGAAATTGGGGTTAAGTGACTTGCCCAAAGTCACACATCTAAGTGTGTAAAGTGTCTGAGACCGGATTTGAACTCAGGTTCTCCTGACTTCAGGGCCAGTGCTCTATTCACTGCACCACCTAGCTGCCCCTAGTATAAAGTTTTAACAGCTTCCTGAAACAGTCCAGATATGTAATACATAGATATGTGTCAAAATTAGAAGGGCTTTGTAGACGACCAAATTCAGTTGCCTTCTAAGAAAATGGTCCTAGGAAGAATAAGTGATTCATGCTAAAGCTCAGCTAGTTGGTAGTAGATATAGGGCAGGAATTCAGGGTTTTTGGTTGTTTCATGCTTTTCCTGTGCACTACCTGCTACAACCTTTCATAGAACGGGGAATGTGTGTCTGGATGTGGAGAGTTTCATTTTGACATATAGTCTTGAATGGTGCAATGGTAGGAGAGCTAGCTTCAAAGCCAGGAAAGCCTGAGTTCAGATTCCTTCTCTGATACTTACTGACTGTGTGATCCTGGGCAAATTGCCCAGATCTTAGGGCCCTTGCTTCCTCTTATTGAAGAGAAAGTGCCAACAAGTACTGGTAGCATTTTCCTCGTCTAGGAGTTCCCTATACCCATGAAATTACAGGTCCAGTCACTATCCCTATACTAGTGTGTGTTGCTCTCTGTTCATTCACAGTAATTTTTCTGTTCATTATGGATTAGTGTGTGATTTTTTTCCGAAAGTGCAAGTCTTTTCCAAAACTGTTTAATTGGGTGTTAAAATATAAATCAGACATTGCATTTCTGTTGCTTTAACAGCCATGTATTTATGAAACTAGAGCTAGGTCCACTCAGTGTTAGGCTATATAAGTTCATCGTTTTCTTAAATATATTTTTTTCTTTTTTGTGCCCAAGATTTCTATCCTCTAATGAACTACTACTGTTTTTATATTTCTGGCAGTGTAATCATAGGTCATGAACTGGAGGGGACCTCAGAGATCATTTAGTCTAGTTTACAGATGAGGAAACAGATCCAACAATGTCATAACTTTCCCAAGGTCATATGGCTACTAACATTAAGATAGAATTTGAGCCTCGATTTTCTAATTCCAGAGCCAGTGTTCTTTCTAGTCTGTCATATAAACATGAAATTTTATGGTATTACCTTTTTTTCTGATTTGTACCAAAATGTTGGTGAAATAATTGAAATGTAAAACCTTTTATGACAAGGTTAGGTTGGGGCATTTTTATTTAGACAACCAGTTCAGTACATTGTAATGACTTCATAATCACCTGACATACAAATGTAACTTAGTAGACAGGCTAATTATAATATTATGTTTTACAAGAATTAAAAAAAATTTTTTTTTACTACCTTAAAGATAATACCACTATACACTGTATATAGCCTTATATATACTTAGTAGAAATCATCAGAAAGAAATTTCTTAATATTAAAATGGCTTGAAGACTTAAGATTTTTTTTAAAAAATTATTTCTATTATATATTCTAGTATTTTATTATCAGTGATTATTTATACCAAGCCATAGAATATCTGGATGTATTTTTGATGAGGGTAGGACTAATGCTGTTACTTTGGATCTTTTTTTATGAAACTGACCAAGAATCTGGAAAACATTATTTTTTTCCTTCTTTACTGTCTTTTCTTTATATGGAACAAATTTTGTTATAACAACCACAGCAGTGAGGATTCTGAGCCTAATGCTATAAAGTCACAGAAAAAGTAAATTGCTTTTGAATAAATAAGTATAAAATGAATAAAAACATGTTTTATGTAAAGTTTCTAAAGGGAATACATTTTCACATGTTGGAGATCATGAATGAACAAACTGATCCATTAAGTATTTTAAATACAAAATAGCTGTTGTGGGGTTTCTTGTTTTTTGGTGAAATTGGGAAGCTGAGGGGTGGCTAGGTGGTGCAGTATAAATAGACCACTGGCCTTGGAGTCTGGAAGATCTGAGTTCAAATATGGCCTCAGACACTTGATAGCCATGTGACTTTGGGCAAGTCACTTAACCCCAATAGGCCTCCAAAAAAAAAGCAAAAAAATAAAAAAATAAAAATGGGGAAGCTGAGAAATAAGTCTTCCCTATGGAGTGTACTTACTATATAAACAAAAGGCTTTGTGTCTGTATGATTTATGGCATATAATACCATTGCACTGTCAAATAGTCACTTTGTGAGCGTATAGAGTAAAATAAGGAGAAAAGTGAACTTTTAGAATTACAAACTTTTTTACTTTCTAGAATGATATGCTCTTTTATGTGATGGTTTTGATTCACGTTTAATTGTCCTTCAATAAAAAATCTTTTTATGACTTAAGAACCAAATGACTAGATCTATATTTCCTTATTTGAGGCATGAGGTATATATTGAGAGAATTGGGGGATGTGTGGGAATGTGTATATATGAAAGCTTAAAGGAACATAAACTAAGTTAATAGATAAATTATACAAGTCTTCCATTTAACATTTAGTGTAGTATTTTTTTCTTATTTATTGACAGATATTTTGTTCCAAGTAGAAAAGCAATTCCGAATTAACTAAAAGTGAAATATTAGTAATATAAAAGCATAATTTTGTTTTGTTTTTAATATTAAGCATGTTTGGCTAACTTCTTCACCTGGATGTCCCATGGTCACATCAAACCCAGAATGACCAAAATGGAACTTATCTTCTCCCTTGAAACTTTACTGTCCAGACCAGTCTATTTCTGTTTAAGATATCACCATACTTACATAAGTCTAGGACTTTTCACCTAACCTTACTTCCTGTGATCCAGTCATTTGCCTCTATAATATCTAGTCCCTTCTCTCTAATCAATTGATTACAAATCTGATTGACTTTTTTCACTACCAACCTATTGCTTTTCACCTGCAAAATTGCAATATCCTTCTAATTGTTCTCCTGATTTCCAGAGGCTGCCTCTTCAATCTTTCTCCAACCAGCTGACAAAATAATCTTCCTAAAGCCCAAGTCTGACCTTCTCACTCATCTGCCCAAGAATTTTCAATGGCCTCCTATTGTCTTGAAGATAAAATACAAACTCCTCAGCTTGGTATTCAGAGCCTTTTACAAAATCTGGCTCCAGTGTATTTTTTCCAGACTTATTTCATATTATAGTCAATTCTGCTGTAACTTTTTTTGGAAAATGTCAGTTTGTTCCAGTATGATGGATGTATTAGAGAATAGTTTAAGCATAACACAGATTTTGTGTTTGTTTATACAGTTTTACCCCACAGTTTCATCTGTGAGAAACAGCAAGAACAGAAAACCATAGTACTGACAACAACTCACATACTGCATCTCTTCCAGTAGTCAATCCACAAACAAACTTCAGCTTTTCCAAGGCAAAGTGCCATGTTTATGGTATATCTCCTTTGGTACTCCCCTTCGTTCCCCCTACTTTGCATATAGCCATGAACCTCTAGAAATAGAACCTTCTGAGTCCATCTTCTTTCCTTAGCCCTTGACTTTGCTAGCTGGAGGCCACAGATGCTGCTATTTATTGTAGTATTTAATCTGAAACACGTATAAAATTGTGCTACTGTTCCTTATTAGGTTCCTGTTTTTATGTTTCACTTGCAAAGTTTTTGAGTGTTTTGTCATAATTTTTTTCCCATAAATACTGTAGTTGTTATTGCGCAGTTTTGCACATTGAGATGCTCTTTGGGAATGTATATGTCATATTATATCAGAACTGACCATACTTCATACATTCCATGTTCCAGCTTAAACTGGCCTGCTTGCTGTTCCTGGAACTCTTCCATCTTTCTCCATGCCCTTTGCATAGGCTACTTCTAAGCCTGGAATATGTTTTCTCCTCACCGTAGTTTTACCTCAAGGCTCAACTTAGGTTTGCCTCTTATGAGAAGCCTTTCCTGCTCTCCTTTGTTGTTAATGTTTTTGCCCTCATCAGATTATCTCTTATTTACTTATCTGTTTACATGTTGTCTCACACACACAGACATACACACCAGCAGCAGCATACTATGCACTTAGTAGACCCTTAATAAATATTTGTTGAATTGTTTATTGAAGCTTATGTCTTATTTGTAAATATAACAGTTAAAATCTCTAGCCACTCCTTATTCCTGTATTCAAGCAACTTTCTAACATGATTTATTTTTTTCCTTAAAGTCAGTGTTGCCAAATGATTGAAATTTTCTACGGGAAATACATTTATTATTATGGGTATTTTTTCATCCCCAGTTTCCTACCCCCCCCCAAAAAAACCCCCAACAACCTCACTAAACTATTTTTGAAGGGATTTGGGGGGGGGGGGATAGGATCAGAGAATAATTGAGGAGATTGCCATAGGATGAGAAATATCATTTATCAACTTAAAAAATTTACCAAAGAATACATGATATGAAGGAGTGTGATAAGAAGAGAATTAAAACATGCTATTGAATATATTCTACTTTAAAAGAGGGTAAATGCTGTTTATTAGAAGACAGCAAAGGCTGTTAACAGTGTAGAAACAAGCAACTTTGGGCATTATCTTATTTTATTTCTACTTATTACCAAAATTCTGAGCTTGGTCTAAAAACCAAAGGTCTTATATAAAGGTTATTTAAACATCTAGTTAGTTAGTAGTATTAAGTCCTAGGGATACAAAGAAAGACAAAACAAACAAATCCTTACTCTCCTGGAGCTCAAGTTCTAATGGAGGAGACAACTTGCAAATGACTATGTACAAACAAAACATATACAAGATAAATTGGAGGTAATTGACAAGAGGGAAGGCACTACCATTAAGGATTATCAGGAAAGCCTTCTTGTAGAAGGTGGGATTTTTGTCTTGGCCCTGAATGAAGTTAGAGAAGCCTAGGTAAGAATGAGAATTCTAGGCATGGTTGCCAGCCAGTAAAAATGTCTGGATTCGGGGGATGGGAATATTTTTTTTCTGAGGGATAGCAAAAGGTCATGTCACTGGATCCTATAATATGTAGGATAAGGTGTAAGAAGTCTGGAAAGGTAGGAAGTCAGGTTAGAAATGGTTTTGAATACCAGATAATTTTATATTTAATCCTGAAGGGGATAGGGAACCAAGTGAGTGCTCCTTGGCAAGGACAAGACAGGTATTTAAAGTTGCTGTTAAAAAAAACTGACTCATATGGCATGGAGGTGACCCCTAACTCCTCAGGGACTAATAATATCTGTGCAGCATAAGCAGTGGCTGATTCTACTAAGTTTAAGAGTCTTTTGAATATGATCCCAGCAACAGATGATAAGGTTGGCCCTGAGACTGCAAAATACAGAGAGAGTTCATAAGTTCATCACCATCAAATTGGCCACAAGATGATGAATTCTCTGTCCATAGTAACCCAAGAGAAGATTGAGGATTGACTTTGTAATGGGATCAGGGCTGAGGGGAAGATCAACACCCAGTCTCAAAATTTCCTTACTGTAGTTTTTCACTCAAATTATCTACCTTGTATTTTATGTTTGTCTTTAACTGAGGCCAATATCAAGTTCTCTTGGGCACTATTCCCAAGAGTATTTGCAGCCTTCAAAATTTTTTATTAAATATTAAGTTTAAATTTTAGGCTTCCTTAAAGACTGCCATCTCTGTTTACTCCTCCCTAATTTTACAGGTGTGACAACTGAGTCCTATAGGGGTTAAAAATACTTGACTGAGGTCATGCAAGTTGTAAGCATTAGAGGTAAAATTTGAACCGAGGTCCTCATGACATCAGAGTCAGTATTTCTGCTGGTACTGCAGTTGTTTAGTTTGTTTTTAACATTGGATATTACTGTTAAAGTTGTACAGATTTAAGAAAATAAGCTATTGATTTGTTTACCCTAACAAATAGTTTTATTTACTGTCTAGAAAAAGCAGAGAGATCTTGCCAAAATGAGAAGATGTCTCAGGCCTGAAGAGTTGACAAACCAGATGAACCAAATAGACATGAGCATGCAACATGAACAGTTGGAGGAAAGTTTCCAGCAACTTGTTTCAGACTACAGGAGGATAATAGAACGACTTGCCCAAGCATAAAGAATCGACCTTTCTGGACAGAAAATTGGAATATTTCTACACATTGTGCTGGGAAACATCTGTAATGGTTTGTTAATGAGAAATCTTATATGACACTTGTATTTACATTAAATGCTATCTTTTTTTTTTCTCTTTGAAGATTTTCTTCTAGTTGGTGTGGGATTGTAGGTTCTAAGACATTGTTTGTATTCTAGGACCACTCACTGCTAAATAAACCACAGGTATAGCTTATGAAATATCCATTACTGCCATTTCTTTTTTTTTAAATAAGCATTCAAAATGCTAACTTGGAAATGTCAGGTTGTAGTAACATGACTACTGCCTTAAAGGGATAAAGCAAAATAAGGAGTATAGTACTCAGCAGTAAATATCCTCAAACACTAATAACATAGGACATTAAGACCGTATTGCCATTTTCTTCTAAGGTTCTCTACTCTAGAACTAGAAAATCAGGTTTCTCTATGCTTTCCAATTGTCTTGCCCTATATTAAATTTTTTTTTTCTCAGCTGAATTCTATTTTGAAATGTAGAGTTTTTAAATAGATTGATTCAAAACACATAATAGTTTCTTCTTTCCCAAAACTACATTGGGGGAAAAAATTTAAATGGCTCCATATTGGTGGATTAGAGGAGTGGAAGAACTTTTGCACACAATCTTAGTTATGATCAGGTTCCTTTAGTGGCTTGTTAAATCCCCTTATGTGTGGAAGGGAAAGCCAGGGGAAAACAAGGCTGCTTGATTGAGTCCTAGCTCTTCCCACACACTCTTACCACAGAAGGCATAGGCATAAAGAAGATTCCTCACTTTGTCTTATTTTACCTAGGGGCACTACTTTCATCTTGGGATTTTTTTTTTTAAGTTTTGGAAAATGCAGACCTTCCCCAAAAAACTTCCTTGGCTTTAGATAGACTCAGGTAGAGTTAACATATACAGTAACAGTAAAACTGAATAACGTTCTATTTACTTTAGCTGGTATTTCTAGAGTAATAAAGTAAGCATCCCTAACCACCAAAAGAAGGTTTAACTGGCTCTAGAAACAATTGTTAGGATCTTTTAATCAATTGGTCCTTCACAGAATGAAGAGACCTTGGTTTTATAGGTGAAGATACTGAGACCCAGAGAGGATTTGCCCAGTCACAGAGGCAGTAAGTTGCAAAGCTGGTTTTCAGATCCAGGTACACTTGCATCTAAATCCAGCCTTCTTTTCCTCTATACCAGTGGTTCTCAACCTTCCTAATGCAGCGACCTCTTAATACTCATATTTGGGCAGACCCACCTGGAGATCAATAGAGGAGCAAGTATCTCAGTTCCTAAGACCATTAGAAATATGTGTTTTCTGATGGTCTTAGGCGACCCCTGTGAAAGGGTCGTTTGACCCCCAAAGGGGTCTTGACCCACAGGTTGAGACCACTGCTCTGTACCATGTTCAGGTTTGGAAATATGGTAACATTTAGGAATTCAAACCTACAAAATGGACCAAATTGGATTAAGTTCATGGGATCATCATCAATTCACAGCTGGAGTTGGCAAACTAAGAATGATTTTTATGTTTTTAAGTAAAAGTTTTACTGTATTTAAATGTAAAATTCATTTTTAGCTGGGGCCATACAGAGAGACAGAGGGCTGGATTTGGCCTTCTGGCTGTCATTTGCTGACACATCTAGCCCAATCCCTGTATTTTGCAGATGCAGAAATTACGTCAAAAAAGGTTAAGTGATAAACCAAATAACATTCTTAAGCGAAGCTGAGATTTGAGTTTAAGGACTCCAAATCTGGCACTTTCTACTATAACTTGCTACCTCTCATATATTTAGATTGCTCAGAGGTATACCATACCTTGTATTTTTTTTCCACATCTTTTTTTAAAAAAATGTATTTGTTTTTTGTTTTCAATATTCACTTCTACAAGGTTTTGAGTTCAAATTTTCTTCTCTTCCCCAAAATGGCATACAATCTAATATAGGGTATACATGTACAATCATATTAAATGTATTTCCACATTAATCATGTTGTAAAGAAAAATTAGAAGCAAAGAGAAAAACTACAAGAAGAAACAAAAACCATAATATGCTTTGATCTTTATTCAGACACCATAGTTCTTTTTCTGGATGAGGATAGCATTTTCCATTATGAGTCTTTTGGAATTGTCTTAGATCCTTGTATTGTTGAAAAGAGCTAAGTCCATCAAAGTGGGTCATCACACAATGTTGCTGTTACTATGTACGATATTCTCCTGGTTCTGCTCACTTCATTCAGCATCAGTTCATGTAAGTCCAGGTTTTTCTGAAATCTACATTTCTTATGGAACAATAGTATTTCATTACATTCATATGCCATAATTTGTTCAGTCATTCCCCAGTTGATAGGCATCCCTCAGTTTCTAACGTTTTGCCATCACAAAAAGGTGCTATAAATATTTTTGTACATGTGGATCTTTTTCCCATTTTTATGATCTGTTTGGGATACCAACCTATAAGTGGTATTACTGGATCAAAGAGTAGGCACAGTTTTATAGTCCTTTGGGCATAATTCTGAATTGCTCTTCAGAATGGTTGGATCAGTTCACAGCTCCACCAGCAATGCATGAGTATTCTCATTTTTTCACATCCGCAACATTGATCATTTTCCTGTTTTGTCATGTTAGCCAATCTGATAGATATGATGTGGTACCTCAGAATACTTTTGATTTGCATTTGTCTAGTCAATAGTGGTTTAAAGCATTTTTTCATGTAACTATAGATAGCTTTAATTTCTTCCTCTAAAAACTGCCCATTCACATCCTTTGGCCATTTCTCAGTCGGGGAATGACATATCATAAATTTGACTAGGTTCTCTATATGTTTTAGAAATGGGGCCTTTAGCAGAAACATTGGCTGTAAAAATTGTTTCCCAGTTTTCTGTTTCCTTTCTAATCTTGGTTGCATTGGCTTTGTGCAAACCCTTTTTAATTTAATGTAATCAAATGATCTATCTTGCATTTCATAATGTTCTCTATCTCCTGTAAATCCATTTTCCATAGATCTGACAGGTAAACTATTCCTTGCTCTCTTTTACTCTCACCCTTTATGTCTAGTATAACTTCTTTTTTTTTTACCTGTATCAGTTTATAGTTATCCTGAAAAGGTTTTTTTGCCCCCTCCAGTATATTTAATTTTGTGGATTTTATGTTCTGGGCAAGAGAAAAAGAGGGGTAAGGAAGCAGAAACAAATATATATCAAACTTAGAGCACTGCTGCTGAGCACACTTCTCTAACCATCCTCTTCTTTATAAAGAGAGGCAGAGAACTGATCCCTGCATGTTACCCTGAGGTAACATCACAAAGTTCTTAAGATGAAAAATGCTACCTATCTCCTGACAGTGATGGACTTGGTATGCAATTGAGACATTTTTTTGGACATGGCCAATATAGCAATTTGTTTTGTTTGATGCAGATTTTGTAACAACAGTTTTGTTGTTTTTTTTAATAGGGGAGGAAAGAATGAGAAAAGATGGATTTCATCAACTTAAAAAGAAGTAGGGTGTGGCCTCAGAGACTTGACACATTTACTAGCCCTGTGACCTTGAGCAGGTCACTTAACTCCAATTGCCGTGCATTACCCCCTCCAAAAAGCAAAAAAAAAAAACCCAAAAAAAACCCAACAAAAACAGAGTGTTAGTTGAATGTAGTTAAGATTAGGGGAAAAAATGTTACTGGAGGAAAATCTTTGTAGCAAGTTTTTATTTTATATGTAAGGGAATAAATGTTAAGCTCTTACTCTGTGTCAGACACTGTAGTATATGCTTTACAGATATGTCACTGAATCCTCATATTTCTAAAATATGTAAGAAACTAATTCTAATTTATATGAATAAGAGCCATTCCCTAACTGATTAATGGGCAAAAGATACAAATTTCAAAGGAAGAAATCTAAGTTATCAATAACTATATGCAAAATGCTCCAAATCAGTAATAATTAGAGAAATGCAAATTTAATTCATTATGAACTTCCACCTCATAACCCTCAAAGTGACAAAGTTGACCAAAATAAGTAATATAAATGTTGGAGGGACTACAGGACAAGACACATCATACTGTTTATAGAGCTATGAATTGGCCTGACAATTCTGGAAAGTAATGTGTAACTATGCTTTAAAAAAAAAAATTATTAAATTGGAACTGAAGTCAAGATGACAGTGAAAAGTAACATTTTTGCCTTACCTCCTCCACAATAAGCAAGCACTATGGAGCCACAGTCAGGATCACACAAGATTTAGTAACAGTATAAAGGAATGGAGGACTTGGAATGATATTCCAGAAAGCAAAGGAGCTAGGATTACAACCAAGAATAAGCTGTTTTGCCAAATAGTAAAATCCCTATGTGGGGAAAAGTGGACACAACAAAATTGAACATTCAAATAGAAGCCTCCAGACAAGCATAAAAAGGTAAACATTAGTAAGAAATGATAAGGAACTCTACAAGTTTAAGTTGCTTGCATTCTTATATGTGAAGATGATAAATGCAACCCATTAGAAATTTATTATCAGCAAGGGTCTTAGATGCCTAAGAGGGCCTGGGAATGATTCTGTTAGGTTGAGATGATCTCAAGAGAAAGGGGTGCATTGGGAAAGGAAGTAGAAGGGAGAGAAAGAATGGGGGAAATTATTTCACTTGTAAATGGGACATGCAGGGAAAAGTTTATATGATGGAGAGAAGAACGGGGGTAGATGGGAGTGGGCAACACTTGAGCCTCACTCTTATTTGAATTGATTGAAGGAGGAAAGAATATACACACAACTGGGTAGAGAGTTTTATCTTAACCCAAGAGGGAAGTAGGTTGGAAAGAAGAAGAAAGTAGAAGAGGGCAGTAACAGTGAGAGGGAGTAGATAAAGGTCGGCAAAAGCAAAATAGATGCTTGAGGAAGAGATGGGGGGGGGTGGGGAAGGATATGAGAACAGGATGAAGAGAAATAGCAATCAATTGAATATGAACAGGATGAACTTATAAAATGGAAGAACAGCAGAATGGATTAGAAATTCAAATCCAACAATATATTCTGGAAACATTAGAAACAGAAAGATATACATAGTGTTAAAATAAGGGACTGAGGCAGAATCTATTATGAGTCAACTGAAGTAAAAAAAAGGCAAAGGTAGCAATTGTTATCTCAGACAAAGCAAAAGCAAAAGTACACCTAATTAAAAGAGGTAAACGGAACCATTTTGCTAAAAGATATCCTAGATAATGAATATAAATACTGAACATAGTGGCATAGCATCCTGATTCTTGAAGGAAGAATGCGTTATAGAAGGAAATAGTAAAATTCTAATAATGGGGGACCTCACTTTAGCCTATTTCAGTCTGATATAAGTTTAAAAGAAAACAAAGTTAAGGAAGTGAACAGAATTTTAGTAACGTTAGACATAGATTTCTGGAAAATAATCAGAATAGAAAGGAACAAACTTATTTCTCAGCTGTGCATCCTTGACAAAAATTGGCAATGTTGGGTACAAAAACCTCATAAACAAATGCAAAAAAGCAGAAATATTGAAAGCATCTTTTTCTGATCATAACAAGATGAAAATTATGTCAATAAAGAGCTTTCGAGGCATGGATTAAAAATTAATTGGAGATAAGGCCACTCCCAGGGGCCAAGATGGCAGAGTAAGCAGCAAATCACCATAACTCTCTCATTTCACCTCCAAACAACCATAAGATAGCATGCCAAAACAAATCCTAGAACAGCAGAACTGGCAAAAAGACAGGGGGAAACAGTCTTTTAGCCCAAGAAAAGTGGAAAATCATCAAGAAAGGTAGGTCTCACTTTAGTAAAATGGGAACACTGTCCAGGAGAGGAAGCATCTCAGCAAGCCCTACCTCAGCAAACCAATGGTCGATCCTGAGCCCCAATGCAGTGGAGCAAGCAAATGGCAACACCAGGACTCCCCTCCCTTCTCCCACCCCCTGCTCCACGCACTCATGTGCTTCAGCATAACCCCAGACAAACAGGTGCCAGTGGCCAAACTGCCATGCTTCAAGGTAGCCCTACAGAAATGCCTCAGCACATGACAGACACCAGCATTAGGACTCCAGTTAAGTACCAGGTAATCTGCCTGACCCCTATAGCTTCTAGCAGTGCCAGCGGCCGCTTACCCCACCCATTCAGCACAGCACTAGACACAAGGGTCCCCTGTGGACCTCAGGATAACATCAGGGCAGCACCAGGTAAATAGCCCGGGTCTGCAGCTGCTGGCACAAGATACCGTACCCCTTCGACCCAAGTAGCAGAGCTCAAATTTAAAGGAAAAGGACAAAAAAAGATGAGCAAACAACAACAAAAAGAATCTGACCATAGAAAGTTATTATGATGATAGGGAAGACCAAGACACAAACTCAGAAGAGGACAGCAATGTCAAAAGACCTTGTAAAACTTCAAAGAAAAACAGAAAGTGGTCTCAAACCCAGAAAGAATTCATGGAAGAGGTTGAAAAGGAGCTTTAAAATATAGAAGAAAAATAGAAGAAAAATTGAGCAAAGAAATGAGAATGATGCAAGAGAATTAAGGGAAAAAAGTAAATAGCTTGGAAAAAACCCCAAATGCTTAAAAAGTGAAACTGGCCAAATGGAAAAGGAGATACAAAAATCCACTGAAGAAAACAACTTAAAAAGTACAACTGGCCAAGTGGCAAAGGAAGTAGAAGAGCTAACTGAGGAAAACAACTCCTTAAAAGTTAGAATTGGGCAAGTGGAAGCTAATGACTCTAAGACATCAAGAATCAAACAAATTCAAAAGAATGAAAAAAATGGAAAATGTAAACTACCTCATTAGAAAAGCAACTGACCTGGAAAGACAGGAGAGACAATGTCATTGCACTACCTGAAAGCCATAATCAAAAAGAGGACCTGGACAGCATCTTTCAAGAAATTATCAAGGAAAACTGCCGTGATATCTTGGAATGAGGGGACAAAATAGGCATTGAAATAATCCATCAATCACCTCAGGAAAGAGATCCCCAAATAAAAACTCTGAGGAACATTAGAGCCAAATTACAGAACTATCAAGTCAGGGGGAAAACACTGCAAGTGGCCAGAAAGAAACAATTCAAATATTGGGGAGTCACAATCAAGATTACATAGGACTTAGAAGCTGCAATATCAAAGGACTGTAAGTCATGGAACATGACATCCCAGAAAGGAAAGGAGCTAGGACTACAACCAAGAATCACCTAATGAGCAAAATTAAGCATATTATTTCAAGGAAAAACAAGTCATTCAATTAAATAGAAGGATTTCAAGCTTTCACAAGGAGAAGACCAGAATTGAACAAAAAATCTGATATCCAATATCAAGATTCAAGAGAAGCCTAAAAAAGGTAAAAGAAAACATAAGGGATTCAATGGATCTGAACTATTTATATCCCCATATGGGAAGATGATACTTCTAATTCTTAAAAATTGTACCACCAATAGTACAGCTAGAAGGAATACATAGACAGAGTATGGGTCTGAGGTGAATTTGAGGTAATGACTTTAAAAAATAATTAAGATATAAGAAAGAGGAATACACTGAAGCATAAAAAAGGGAGCGGTAGAATGGGGTAAATTATTTCACACAAAGAGGCATGAAAAACCTATTACGATGGAGGGAAAGATAGGAAGGCAGATGATGGGCATCACTTGAACCTTAGTCTCATTAGTATTGTCTCAAAGAGGGAATAATATACAAAATCAACTGAATATAGAAATCTTTCCTGAAAGGAAAGTAGGAGGGGAGAAGATTAAGTAAAGAGGGCAGGGCTAATAGAAAAGAGGGCAGACCAGGGGAAGCAATAGACAGAAACAAAAAACTGGTGAGAAGGGAAAGGGTGAAAGGAGAAAGAGGACAAAGAGGAGGAAAAATAAGATAGAGGGAAATACACAGTAATCATGACTGTCAATGTGAATGGGATGAACTCTCTTATAAAATGGAAGTGGATAGCAGAGTGGATTAAAACCCAGAATCCTACAATATTTTGTTTACAAGAAACACACCTGAAACAGAGGGACATGCAGAATAAATGAAGGTTTTGGAGCATAATCTATTATCCTCCAGCTTAAGTAAAAAAGTAAGGGTAGCAACCTGGTCTCAGACAAAGTAAAAGCAAAAATACACCTAATTAAAAGAGATAAGGAAGAAAACTACATCTTTGTAAAAGGTACCATAGATAATGAAGTAATATCAGTACTAAACATATATGCACCAATGGTATAGCATCTAAACTATTAAAGAAGTAAAGTGAGTTACAGGTTCATGACCAAACAAGAAATAGAGAGTTTTACAAAATGTAAAGTAGGACTCGTGAAGGAAAATACTAGATAAATGCTAGATAAAGAACTGATGGATTCTGAATGCAGACTGAATAGACTTTTTTCACTTTATTCTTTTTTGTGTTTGTTTTTTTTTCCCTTTTGATCGGCTTCTTTCACAACTGTAAAATAAGTTACATGGAACTTGGAAATAAGCTACATGATAGCATATGTATAATTTGTATCAAATTGCCTATCATTTTAGGCAGAGGGGAGAGGAAAGGAGGGAGAAAAATTTGGAATTCAAAATTTTGTCAAAATGAATGCTAAAAATTGCTGTGACATGTAAATTGGGGAAAAAATAAAATATTATTAAAATTAATTGAAAACTAAAAGCCCTATTCATAAAGAATGAATAGATCAAAGAATAAATAAAAGAAACAGTAATTGCATTAAAGATAATAACAAAAAGACCAAAATTTGTGGGATGTAATCAGAGAAGTTGCTTAGGGGAAAATTTATATCTCTAAATCCTTATATCAATAAAAGAGAAAGCAGAACAATGAAGTGGACATGAACTTAAACTGGTTGTTGTTTGCTGTTGTTCCCAATTCTTAGTGACCCCATTTGGGGTTTTCCTGGCAAAGATACTGGAGTGGTTGCTATTTCCTTCTTCAGCTTATTTTACAGATAAGGAAACTGAGGCAAAGTTAAATGACTTGCCCAGAGTCACAAAGCTCATAAGTATTTGAGGTCACATTTGAAGTCAGGTTTTTCTGACTCCAGACCTGGAACTCTATCTACTGTGCCACTTAGCTGCCCTTAAATAAAACTAGAAAAACAACAAATTAACACCTTCCCCCAATTAAAGAGAAATCCTAAAAACCAAAGGAGAAATGAACAAAATTGAAAGTTGAAAAAAACTCCAGTGTAGGATCTGGTTGGGTTTTTTTGGCAGGGGAGGAATAAAATAGATTAGTCATTGGCTAGTTATACCAAATTACCTGTATCAAAAGTAGAAAGGGTGAATTCACAACCAATGAAGATGAAATAAAAGCAATGTTAAGGGCTATTTTGCCTAACTACATTCCAATAAAACTTAAAATTAAATGAAATGGATGAATATTTATAAAAATATAAGTTGCCTAGATTAAGAGAACAGGAAATAGAATATTTAAATAACCCTATCTCAGACAAAGAAGTTGAAAAGAAATAATGGATAAAAATTGGAAGGTAGGAAGAATAGCACTACCAGATCTCAAACTAAACTACAAGGCTATAATTGTCAAAACAATTAGGTACCATGTAAGAAATAGAGATTAATCTGTGGAACAGATTAGGTACCTAATATATCAAAGCAAATGAGCATAGTAACCTAGTATTTGAGAAATAAAGGTCCCAGCTGTTAGGGCAAGAACTCAGTCTTTGGGTAAACTGTAAAGTAATCTGGCAAAAACTAGGCATAGACTAATGTCTTATACTGTATACCAACATATGTTCAAAATACATATATGATTTAGACATGAAGAGAGATATCATAAGCAAATTAGTAGAGCATGGAAGAAATTACCTGTCAGGTCTGTTTCAGAGAAGAGTTCATGACCATACATGAGATAAGAGAGGTGCATAGTAAGTAAAATGGATAATTTTGATGATATAAAATTTAAAAGCTTTTGCATAAACAAAACATACAGCTAAAATTAGAAGAAAAGCAGCAAACTGAGAAAAATCTTTGCAGGAACTTGTTCTTGTAAAGGTCTCATTTCTAAAATATATAGGGAATTGAATCAAATTGATAAGAATACGAGCCATTCCCTAATTTATAAATGGTCAAAGGATATGAATAGGCAGCTTTCATAAATCAATCAATGGCCATATGTTAAACAGATGCTCTAAATTGCTAGTAATTAGAGAAATGCAAATAAAAACAATTCTGACTGGCAACCTCATACCCATCAAATTGGCTAAGATAAAAGGAAATGGCAAGTGCTGGAGCAGATGTGGGAATATAAGTACATATTCTTTTTCACTTCACTGTTAGTGAAGCTATGAAACAGTTCGACCATTCTGGAGAGTGTAATGTCATGCATGAGCAGCTTTCCAGAAGAATGCTACTGTGAACAGCTTTTGAAGTTTTGATTACACAGTATAGTGAAATTTATTCTATAACAAATCAAAGCAAAACATTCACAGAAAAATCAAGATACAGCGTTCACAATATTACAACTTATCACAGAAAATCACATTATAGTATTCACAACAGTTTATCATTAAAATGGCCACATAGTTTCCACCAAAGTGGCCATAATATTTAGAACAAAGAACAATCGTCCAGTATCTCTAAGGGGGTTTGTCTCGTCACTCAGTCATTCAGTCATCTCAAAATACAATAGTCTTCCACTCATGGAGCACACTAGGTTAACTTAATCAGTGACTTATTTAGCAATCAGTCACTAAGTATCATTAATCACTGAGTACAATCATCAGAAAATACAAAAATCCTCCACCCCTAGGTCACCAGTAAACCACATTATCATCACAGCATTTAATACCCAAGGAGAGGTCTTTTCTTCATCCTGACCTGAGGCAAAATCTCAGCAATCTCTGTTCCTTAACAAAGCCACAATATTCATTGCCAGCGTCCTCATCAATTCACTCTCTGCCTGCAGAACAGTCTCAGGACCCCTGAAAACATCAGCAAGACCCTCTTCCAGGATTTCTGTAAACATACAAGAAAATCCTTCAGGGCTTCTGATTCAATAGGAAGGTTCCAAGATCTCT
>CM053596.1:179849459-179901314 GCA_028646575.1 Pseudocheirus occidentalis | reverse complement strand
AAGTAAGAGAGCAGAGCAGGGGAGGGGCTTTATAGTGGGACTGCTGTTTTAGGGTTGGGGCGGGGGCAAGACAGGGAGAAAATTTGTAATTCAAAAATGTAATGAAATTGAATGATGTAAACAAGAAAACAAATAAATAAAAAAATAATTTAAAAATTTAAAAAAGAAAATACAATTAGTTACAGGAAGAAATAAATAGTAAAACAATAGTGTACTTAAAAAAGAAGCCAACAAAAATATAAACAAAAAGGACCTCAATAGGGTTTTATCAAAGTTAGATATAATAGAGCTGGGGTAATTACTGAATAGGAATAGAAAGGAGTATATATATTTCTTAGTTGTGCATGGCACCTTTACAAAAGATTGTGTAGATGCTAAGGCATAAAAGCTTCATAAACAAATACAGAAAAGCAGAAATAGTAAACACAGTCTTTACTAACCATGACACAATAAAAGTTATATTAATAAAGAGCCTTTAAAGAAAAGATTCATACTTACAGAGAGCCTAAATAATTTAATCCTAGGGCAGCTAGGTCACAAAGTAAAAAGAACGCTGGCCCTGGAGTCAGGAGGACCTGGAGTTCAAATCTGGCCTCAGACACTTGACACACTTACTAGCTGTGTGACTTTGGGCAAGTTACTTAACCCCAATTGCCCTCCAAAAAGCCACAAAGAAAAAAAAGTAATCCTAAAGAATTAGTAGGTGAAAAATGTCATAGAAATGAGAATTTCATCAATGAAAACAAAATAACAAAACATACCAAAATTTTGGGGATGAAGCTAAAGCAATCGTGAGGGAAAATTTTAATTTCTAAATACTTTTATTGACCTAAGAGAAAAAGATCAAATCAATGAACTGAACATATAACAACAAAAAACAACGACCCTTTAGCTAAATCAACACATTTTAAAAAAGAAAATCTAAAAAAAAGAGATGAATAAAATCAAAGCAAATAACTAAATTGATAAAAAGTAGAAACTTAAAAAAATAATATAATAAATATATAGTTAGTTAGTATGATCCAAAAAGAGAGAGGAAAACCAAACTGCCAATAGAAGAAGAGGAAGAAGAAGAAGAAGAAGAAGAAGGAGGAGGAGGAGAAGGAGAAGGAAGAGGAGGAGGAGGAGGAAGAGGAGGAGGAGGAGGAAGAGGAGGAGGAGGAGGAAGAGGAGAAGGAGGAGGAGGAGGAGGAGGAGAGGGAGAAGGAAAGGGAGGAAGAGGAGGAGGAGGAGAATGAGGAGAATTTAAAACTGATGACGTGGTAATAAAGGAAATTATTAAAAGCCATTTTGCCCAACTATGTACCAATAAAACTGACAATCTAACTGAAATTACTAAATACTTTTAAGTACCCAAGTGAACAGAAAAGAAAGAAAAAGTGCAAATCTCAGGAAAAGAAGTCAAACTAGTAAAATGTTAATGAAACAGGAAACCCTTCCCCATCATTAATAGGCCTATGTGCCCAGGTGTGAGATATCCTGAATCACATATTACCCGTTGGAGGAGGAACTTGCCTAAGGAGGAGTCTGCTTGGTGGATCTTGCTTTCACAGCTTTTGGTACTCACTTAATTAGGCATTGAGTCATGAGGGTTGTGATGCCTTCTGGTTCTGAGAAGTGTGTGTACATGTACATATACATACATACATACATACATACATACATACATACATATACTCTGAGTTGGTATTTTGCTTTGGGTGTTTGCTCATGAGAAGGATTTTTTTATTTCCTGATTGATTCTCTGAGTAGCCCCCCTGACTACTCAGATGTTGTCTGTGTTCCCTTGATCCAGTGATGTATATAAAGTGTATAGCAATATTCTTTTAATCAGATAGTTGGAGCCCTGTCTGTTGGTCTTTGTGCTCTCTGTATTTTCTTTACATTCAGGGTGTTGACTTTTCTGTATTTTCTTTACATTCAGGGTGTTGACTTTTCCCCTGAAGTAGTGAATGTAATTAAAAGAAGATTGTTGATACCTTTAAAAAGTTCCTTTCCTTCAGTAGAACAGATCAAAGAACCTGTGCTAGCAGGCCATCCTGCCACCCTAATACAACTAGCCATAAATGAACTTTCAAATTAAAAACTCTAAGACCAAAAGAATTTGCAAAGGAATTCTATTAAATGCTTAAAGAACATTTAACTTCAGTTTTATATAAAGTGTTTCCAAGAAGAAAAATAGTATCCTGTACAACTCAAAAAAAAAGTCTACAGTAGAGATGTCAAACCTGACTATATGCTTGCTATTCACAACACTCCCCAAACACAGCCCCAAAAAGATTAAAATGTAATTGCCAAATATTAAATAAAATAAATAAAAATACAATAAAACATAAATAACATCACATTTAAAACTAAGTCAACATGCAGCCCCCAAGGATCCTTATGTATAAATTACAGCTCTGGTTCCTATTGGAGTTTGATACCATTGCTCTACAGCAACACATTTAAAAGTCTATGTACTACAAACAGGTTGGATTTATACTAGAAATGCAGAGCTGTTTCAACATTAGGAAAACATACTAGACCATATTAATAACAAAACTAGGAAAAATCAAGGATATATCAGATTTAGAAAATCTCTGGGCAAAATACAATATCTCTTTATTTTAATAACAGTAGAGAACATAGAATAAAAGTACCTTTCCTTAATAGGATCAATAGTAACTGTCCAAAAACAAGAGCCAATACTATCTATGATAAAGAAAATGTTAGATGCATTTTCAATAAGATCAGGGGTAAACTGGGGATGCCCATTGTCACCACTATTATTAAATATAGTTATAAAAATGTTAACTATAGCAATAAGATAAGAAAAATAAATTGAGGGAATTAGAGACAGAAATGAAATGATTGGTTTTTGTTGATGATTTGGTTCAGAAAACTCTAACAAGTAATAACTTCAATAAAATAGCAAGATATAAAATAAATCTGAGCCTGTATGAAAACCAGATACATATTTTTGGCATGATACACACTATACAACCCTTTCCAATGAGTGGGGCCAGGATACTGACCTGCCAAGGGAATTCTGGAAAGTAACCGCAGCAAAGTGTGCCTGGTTCACTGGGAAACTTTATATCTTTAAGCACTATATTTATTCATGTATTTGTTTGTTTGTTTATTACTGTGATGTGCAAGAAAGATTCAGACCAGCCATGAAGTGCTTAAATGATATGGTTGGTATAGGACAAATACTGTAGAAATTCCTAGTTACTGTAACTGAACAGTTACACAAGCCTTGAGCAGCACTGTACAAGAAATTGATTTAACAAGTGTTAAGTGTGTATTTCCAAAGATTAAATTATCAACATTAAAGTCAGAAGAAGCTGCATTAGCAGAAATTCTGGGAATCCTTAGAGTTGTCTTATTTGGAATAGAAACTCATATGTGCAGGTAGGAAGATCAGTGGAGTTGGTTGGCTGAGGCACAGACATTCATGTTGTATTCATTATGAATTATGCCAGATAAGACGTTTGTCTTGCTCAAACTGGAATTATAGTTACCACAAATGAGGTAGTACAGCTACAACTCTTAAAGGACAAAGACCATCCAAAATTCAAGGAAATATAAAATCTAATTAAGACAAGTGCCCTGGGGCAGCTAGGTAGCACAGTGAATACAGCACAGGTCCTGGATTCAGGAGGACCTGAATTCAAATTCAGCCTCAGACACTTGACACACTGACTAGCTGGGTGACCTTGGGCAAGTCATTTAACCCCAACTGCCTCGCCTTCCCCCTTCCAAAAAAAATTTAAAAATAAAAAGACAAATGCTCCAGAAATTGACCTTTCCAAAGTGTTAGTTTCCAAAAGCATCAGCCCAGGGAGGTTGTCTTTTCTCATGTACTGCAACTAAACATTAAATTAAAAATGGACTCCTTTTTGGCTTGTCTTCACAGAATATATTTGGTTGAGCTATTTGAGTAGTGACATTTAATCACAGTAGCCAAATACTTGAGGTATTTGTTATCTCCTTCCCTCATTTCAGTGTGTTTTCCTTTTTAAAAACACTACAGGAATAACTACTGATTGTGTTGTGCCCAGTTGTTGTAAAAGATCTCAAAAGTTCATACTTTTGTGGAATTTATTGACTGGACACTGTAAATAATAAAGGATAAGTATAACTGGTTTTCTTTTGGTATTAATATGTAAGGTACATATAAATGTCATATGGATTCCATGCTCTCTCAAAATATGAATTCAACTATAATTATTTTAAAAGAAAAAAATTAAATCTACAAAAATAGGTCTTTCTATATGTTACCAATAAAACCTAAGAGACAAGAAACTGAAAAGTAGATTCCATTCAAAATAACTCCACTTTGCATCTGCTGCCCTGCTTGGTTTCAGTTCCATGGAATAAGATGCCCCTGCTAGGATAAATTCATCACAAGGATTCTAACTCAAGCCTTGATTGACAACACCTCCCTCAGACTTCTCTCCTCTGACTGAAGGGCTGGAGTACCAAACTCCTACCAATGGCTTCCTTTACAGAGGACAGAAACAGGACTTTTAGCTCACTCCACTCTGTGGATCTGCCTGGTTTCAACTGAAACTGCTTGCCTTCTAAAGGATAGAACAGGGGAGAGAAAGAGAATATAGAACTCAAAAAAAATTTTTATAAACAAGTGTTAAATATTTTTATTTACATGTAATTGAGAAAAATAAAAAAGAAAATATGTGAACATTATTACATACTATTTTTAAAATCAAGGTGTATGTATAATAGAGATGTGCAGTTTAATGTAGAATCCTCGCTTTTTCTATTTTATTTTTTATAAGGAAATATTCTTTTTTTTAAAGGGGAACACTCAGGTTAAATTTTTTTTTAATGGGAAGGAAAAGGATCTAGCAATACCAGATCCCAAACTATATACAAAAAGTAATATTCAAAACTATCTGATATTGGTTAAAAAAAACAACAGCTAGAAAAGTTGGTCAGTGGGACATATTAGGTATATAAGATACAGAAGCAATTCAGTATATCAACACAGTGTTAGATAAACCCAAGGACACCAATTACCGGGGTAAGGTTTCACTATTTAACAAAAACTGCTGGGAAAATCGGAAAGCATTCTGAAAGAAATCAAGCTTAGATCAACATCTCATAGCATTTGCCCCTCCGTGCTCCAAATATACATGTGTCCTATATATAAGAAGTCATATCAAAAAGAAATTAGAGAAGCAGAGGAGATACATCTATGGGTAGGCTCTGGGGAAATAATTCTTGGAATTACAGGAGATAAGATGGACACACTTCTCCAGCAGATTTCTAATCTCTAACATCCCTATTCTCTCATTAATTTTCAATCAGTTCCTATCTACTGGCTGCTTTCCTACTGCCTAGTATATGACCATATTTTCCCTATCCTCAAAAAACCTCATCATTAGATTCACCAATCCACACTAATTATAATCCTATATTTCTCTTCCCTTTTATGGCTAAACTCCTTGAGAAGAGAGTCTATTATCAGTGCCTCTGCTTCCTTTCCTCTTACTCTCTTCTTAACTCTTTGCATTTTGTTATCCAGTTGCATCATTCAACTGAAAATTCTCCTTTTAAAGTTACTAATTGTCCGTTAGATTATGAGTTCCTTGAGGGCAGAGGCTTTCTTATGCCTCTCTTAATGTCCCTAATGTTTAGCACAGTACTCAGCATATAGGTGCTTAATAAAAGTTTGTTGATGCTGATTCTATTCTCAATCTTCACTCTTCTCGAGGATTTGTGGAGGTAGAAAAAGAAAACACAAATTCATCTGGTGGAATGAAAGGTTTAAATCTAAAGAGAAAGAATAGATAAAATGGGAAGGAAGGAGGTCTAGCAATATTAGGTCCCAAACTACAGCACCAAAATGTTTTGGTACTGGCTAGAAAAGGAAGAGTTTGGATCAACAGACACGATTAAGTATATACTATAAAGAAGTAAACGTGTACAATAGCCTACTGCTTCATAAATCTCATGATCCCAGCTACTGGGGCAAAAACTCACTATATGATTTTTAAAAGAAAACTGCTGGTAAAACCAGAAAGTATTCTGGCAGAAACTTTGTCTAAACCAGCATCTCATTCTCTATATCATGATAAGTTATAAATGAAGGGGGACATCACAAAAAAATGGAGGAACAACAACGAATTTACCTTTCAGATTTATGGATAGGGAAGAGTTCATGACCAAAAAAGGGATGGAAAGAATCACGGAAGGTAAAATTCAGAGAAGGACAATTTTGATTACATAAAATGAAAAAGTTTTGTACAAATAAAACCAACGCAACTAAAATTAGAAGAGAAGCACAGAACTGAGAAAAAAAATATTTGCATCAAGTTTCTCTGATAAAGATAATTTCTAAGACATAGCTATAAATATAGATGTATACACACATATATGCATATATATATAAATATAAATAAGATCCATTTCTCACTGGAAAATGATAAAAGGATATGAACAAGCAATTTTCACATTAAGAGACCTAAGCTATCAATAGCCATATGAAAAATGCTTCAAAACAGTGGTGTCAAACTTATATAGAAACAGGAACCATTTATCCATACCACTGCATATTAACTTAGTTTTAAAATGTAATTTTATCTATGTTTTACTGTATTTTAAAATGTTATTTTGTTATTTCCTAATTACATTTTGTGTTAATTAACTTTTGTTTATTTTTAGTTTACATCATTCATTTCCACGAGATTTTGAGTTACAAATTTTCTCCCAATCTTTCCCCTACCCACCACCTCAAAACAGCGATCTCACTGTATTCTCCCTCCCCCACTCTGTTCTCTCCTATGTCCTCCCCTATCACCCCTCTGACTTTCCAGTAGGGAAAGATGGATCTCCCTAACCCAGTGTTTGTATATCTTAATTCCCAGTTGCATGTAGTTAATAATAATGATAATGATAATAATAATAATAATAATATATGCATATATTTGTTAACATTTGATTATAGAACTTTAAATTCCTAATAACATTTTAATCTTGTTTAGGAGTGTTGTGGGCTGCAAAGTGTAAGACAGCTCTGCTCTAAATCACTAATAATTGTATTAATGTAAATTTAAGTCAGTCTGAGATTCTACCTCACATCCATCATATTGGTAAAATTGTAAAAAATAAAATAAAATAAAATAAAATAATAATTGTTGGAAGACCCAAAGGAAAACAGATAACTTAATGCATTGTTAATAGAGCTGTGTATTGGTTTAGCCATTTTGGAAAGCACGTTGGAACTATGCCCCCAAACTCATAAAACTGTGCCTATCCTTTGATATAGTAATAAACCATCACTAGATTCATATCCCCAAATGTATCAAAGAAAGAAAAAAAAGGTCCATTTGTACAATAATATTTACAGCAGTTCTGTGCTGGCAAAGAAATGGAAAAAGTGGATACGCATCATTTAGGGAATGGCTGACCAAATTATGGTGCATGAATATAATGTAATACTATTATTCTGTAAGAAATGATAAAAGGGACAATTTCAGAGAAACCTGAGAAGACTTGATTGAAATGATCCAAGATGAAATGAACAGAACCAGAAGAACAATTAAAACAATAACAACAGCATTATAAAAACAAATAACTTTGAAAGAATGAAGAACACAGAACAATACAGTGACCAATCACTCTTCCAAAGGACTTATGATGAAACGTATTACCTACCTGGGATTTAGGAGAGGTCAACTGAAGAGCAGCAGAGCCACATGAGTATATAGCAGTTAACAAATGTATTCAATCAACTGGTAAAAACTGTAAAGTATTGCCTCATTTATAGATGAACAAGTTGATGCCTGGAAAAAAAATTAAGAAAATAACTTTGATTTTAATAAAAACTATTAAAAATGGATGTAAAGAAACAAAGTTGTATGGCTTCAAACACTTTGGGGCAGAAAATAAATTATAGCATAACCATAAAGGTTTAGATCATCTTGTAAAGGATGTGGGTGATGTCTTATTTGTATGTAAACAGTTTGTTTAAAAGGGTAGAGAAAGAATTTTTATTTGTTAAAAAGTGATAAAATGAGACTATAAACAGTTTTGAGAGGCTGAGCTAAGATGGCTGAATAGAAGGAAAACAAATAACCAAGTTCTACTCTGCAACTCCAAACAGATCTAGAAAATGTACTAGACCAATTTTTAATTGGGGAAGCCAAGGGGAAAAAAATGCAATAAGTCATTTTTCTTTTCCTTTCTTTTCTTCTTTTTTCTTTTTGGGGAGGTAGGGCAATTGGGGTTAAGTGACTTGCCCAAGGTCACATAGCTAATTTTTTTTGTGTTGTGTCTGAAGTCGAATTTGAACTCAGGTCCTCCTGACTCCAGAGCCAGTGCTCTATTCACAGAACCACCTAGCTGCTCCCAATGAGTCTTTTTTCAAGCTAGTTTGGCACAAGGAAACAGAGAGATCTGTGGATTCTGGGTCCAGCATTCCTGTGCAAGGAGATGCTGTGCATCAGAGAAGAAATCCCAAACCAAGTAAAAGGGTCCTATATTTGTGTAGGGTGCAGCAATCGATGTCAACTGGCTCTGATGTCAATTGATGGTTGACTGCCCACTTCTGGGTCACAGACACAGGGTGAACTGAAGAAGAGATCTGCATCAAGGGATGGTGTTCCAGGGAAAGGAGCAGATGTGGAAATTGAGGAGATGCCCATCATCTGGGGAATGGCTGACCAAGTTATGGTACATAAATGTAATGCAATACCATTTTGCTATAAGAAAGATGAATGGGTTGGTTTCAGAGAAACCTTGGAAGACTTGTGTTAATTGATACAGAATATGGTTCACTGACAAACTCAAAGACTCCAGCTTCTGGGATAATAACTCACTATTTGACTGGGAACACTGGAAAAGAGTATGGCAGAAACTAGGCATAGGCCAACATTTTTACACCCTATACCAAAATAAAGTCAAAATGGGTAAACAATTTAGATATAAAGGCTGATACTAAGCAAACTCGGAGAGCAAAGAATAGTTTACCTGTCAGATTTATGGAGAATGGAAGAATTCATGACCAAACAAGAGATAGAGAACATTATGAAAATCAAAACGGACAATTCTGGTTACATTAAATCGAAAAGTTTTTGCACAAAGCCAATGCAACCAAGGTTAGGAGGGAAGTAGAAAACTGGGAAACAATTTTTACAAGTGTCTCTGATACAGTCCTCATTTCTAAAATATATAGAGAACTGAGTTGAATTTATAAGAATACAAGTCATTCCTCAATTGATAGTCAAAGGATGATTTCCAGAGGAAGAAATTAAAGCTATCTACAGTCATATGAAAAAATTCTCTAAATAATATAGATTAGAGAAATGCAAATCAAAACAACTCTGAGATATAACATCATATCTATCATACTGGCTAATGTGACAAAACAGGAAAATGAAATGTTGGAGAAGAAAATTGGAACACTAATGCATTACTGGTGGAACTGTGAACTGATCTAACAACAATCCCATTCTTAGGGCTATATTCCAAAGAGATCACAGAAAGGGGGAAAGGATCCACATGCAAAAAAACCACATGCAGCTCTTTTTGTGGTAGCCTAGAATTAGAAATTGAAGGGATACCCATCAATTGGGGAATGGTTGAACAAGTTGTGCTATATGAATGTAATTGTGCTATAAGAAATGATGAGCAAGTGGAGTTTGGAAAAACCTGAAAAGACTTATATGAACTGTTGCTGAATGAAATGAGCAGAATCAGAAGAACATTGTACACAGTTACAGCCACATTGTGTGATGACTGACTTTGTTAGACTTATCTCTTCTCAGCAATGCAAGGATCTAAGACAACTCCAAAAGACTCAAGATGTAAAGTGCCATTCACATCCACAGAAAGGGCTTTGGAGTCTGAATGTGGATGAAAACATACTATTTGCTCTCTTTTTCTTCTGTTGTTTGGTTTCTTCTTCCTCATGTTTCCTCCTATTAGTTCTAATTCTTCTTCACATCATGACTAAGGTGAAAATATGTTCAATATAATGCATAAGTAGAGCCTATATCAGATGGCCCGCTGTCTTTGGGAGGCAGGAGGGAAGGGGGGGGGGAGAAAATTTGAAACTCAAAATCTTATGGAAGTGAATTTTGAAAACTAAAAATAAATTTTAAAAAAAGAATGTGGTTTGTTGTTTGAGGGAAATGATTTACACATCATGTGGGTGACAAAATTGTTCAATCTGCAATAAAAGAAACTGAGGCAGAGCTCTGAGCCAATAACCATTTATTAAAGGGACATGGCCCACTTTAATGAATGAGACCTCAGATCTTCCTTATGATCCTCACAAATCTTCCTTCAGGGCCCTAGTTTTATAGTGCTTGATAACTAGACCACACAGATGAAGCAAACTAAAAATGCAGTCTCACTGATTGATAGATCTTGACCTCGACCCTCCAGAAGGGTCTACATAAAATACAGAATGCCATTAGTTGACTTGTTGACTATGAGCATAGTTGACTATGTCTTCATGTTGCCTATGAGCAGAACACAACAGTTGTTGTTGTGTTGACCTAAGTTGACCTTTCAGGAGGTCCTTCTGAGATGATAAGCAGAGTCACCAGCTGGGTTGATAAAGAAATGTCAAAACAGCCACATGGGCCAATGGGTTAGCAGATTAGGCAGGTCACAGGATGGCAAACAGGGACACTTGTTGGTCAAGTGCTTATGGCCCTCTCCCCATGTTGGGTGACAGAGAGATGACAAGGAATGAAGGGGTGAGAAAAACAGCTAGGGGACTTTCTATATCATTGACTCATCTCCACCATACTGGGCTTGGTCTTCTATTCAGCAGGAAGAAAGGGTGGAGATCTTCTAGTTAACTTTCTATGATTAAGCAAGTAAACTTCATAAAAGCAAGTGAACTTACAATCTTGTAGTTTAAGTCTATGATAATTTATTGAATTATCCCTGAATGAAAATCGATTAACTAAATGTATACTGATAGACAAGTATAATGCTAATAATTACTAACAATCACTACCACTATGGAATCACAATAAACTGATTAGTACTGATTGGAGTAAAATAGGGGTCTAATTAAAATCATCTACCACAGGCAAGAACAATATTATAAAATAAACAATTGTGAAAGACATAGGAAGGAAGAAGGAAAAAAGGAAGGAAGGAAGGAAGGAAGGAAGAAAGGAAAGAAGGAAGGAAGGAGGGAGGAAGGAAGGAAGGAGGGAGGGAAGGAAGGAAGGAAGGAGGGAAGAAATCAAGGAAGGAAGGAGGGAAGGAATCAAGGATTTATTAAGTGCCTATTATGTGCAAGGCACTGTGCTAAACACTTTACAAATATTATTTCATTTGATCCTCAGAAGCATCCCAAGGGTTACATGCTGGCAGGAACTCTGATCAAAGCAATGCCCAACCATGATTCCAGAGGACTCATGATGAAACATGCTTAAACATGCTAAAAGAGGTAATAGTCTCAGTGTAAACTGATTCTGGACACGGCCAGTGCAGGAATTTGTTCTTCTTGACTATACATGTTTGTAAAAGGGGGGGTTGTTTTTCTTTAAAATTTTTTAATTGGAGGAGAGCAGGGAGAGAAGGCAGACTGCAGTTGACTGAAAAAAAATCAAAAGTTTTTTTTTTAAAGAAATGGTTTTCAAGGACAAAGACTGTGATAGAGGGCCATTCTGAGAACTGATTAATGATGGTAGCTGCAGGGTGTCTTAGGTCATTATTTGCATGTAAGTGTTTTAAAATTTGAGAGAGTAAAACTTACAAAATGAAAAACCATATAACTGGAGCTAAAGGATGATTCAATAAGGAATACTGATTTCATAGGGGAGATTTGGTTAGTTCTTAACCTGTGAAATGAAAGATGAGTCACCAGGAAGTTCTGATGTAAGCCACAAGCCTTTTTGCCTTGTCCCAAGAGTTAACCTAATCTATTTTACCGTGAGTTCTCTTGACTGCAATCTGAGTATATTACAGAACATTCTGGCAAGTGAATAGCTGGGGAGGAGTTGCTGTTGCTGAGTAGCAGTAGCTGCCCCCTGGAGACCCAAAGGGACATTTCTAGTTGGGTAATGCTGCTACTTCCTCCTCTTCCACCTCCTACTCTTCCCTTTCCTTTTCTCCCTCTGTCATTTTGGAAATCATACTCTTACATGTGGGTGGTCTGTCCAAAGGAATACAAATTTTGATCATTTATATTTCGCAAGGTATCTTGGGATATGGGGACTAGATTTTTTTTCTTCCATTTATTTATTCTATCATTGTCTGTTGGTTTTTTTTAAACCAAGTAAATGAACCCTTTTGTCTCATGTAATTTTCATTTATGACTTCTTGAAACATAGCTCTGGAAAACCAGGTTTTGTTAAAGCCCATTGGGATTCAAATGGAGCTGGAAAGGCAGAGCCAAGGCGGTGGAGTAGCAGGTAGTACAGGGTTAGCTCCCTACCACGACTTCTCCAAATAGATCTGGAAAATGCACTAGACAGAATCCTGAAGGAAATCCAAAAAAAAATTCAGAGAGTCTTTTGTCCAGCCCAGGTCAGCCTAGGGAACCATATTTGAATCAGGTCTATACACGAGGGCATGGGCACCCCCAGACCCATAATAGGGCACTGCAATGGGGACAGGTGCCAACTGGCACAACTTTGTCACTTACTATCTAGTTCTGGGTCACAGATTCAGGGCAGATTGAGGAGACCTGCACATGTGGGTGTCATTCCCAGAGAGGAAAGCCCTGAATCAAGATAGTAAGAGGTTCAGAATTCAGTGTTGTTTGGCTTAGACCCCAGAAACCCAGGATTTCAGTTCTAGCATCCACCCCAGTCTGGAGAGGAATGACCAGGACAGGAATCCTAGACAAACGGGGAACCCACAGTTCTGTCACTATGCACCAGTAGAACTTCCTGGCTGACTGACAGGGCCTTCTGAGTCCAGCAGCAGTCTACCGTTGCTGACCAAAACTAAGGTTAAGAACTTGCAGAGCTCAGACTACAGGGGAAGCAATCAGATTTTGCCCTAGACTAGAGCACTTTGGAAGCACTGAAAACTTACAGGTCACTAACCTATCCCTAAGATCCTATAACAACACAACACTCAGTACCCCATGAAAGTAGCAAAAGACCAGCCTAGACCCTCTTTCTAGAAGGGTGGCAAAACCCAACTCTAACATCAAATCAAGGAGTGGACTGAAAGAATGGGCAAACAAAAAAAGAACCCCTATCATCATGAGCTATTTTGGTGGCAAAGAAGGTTTGACTGGGAAAACAATCAACATAACTAATCATATTAAAAACATAAACATTCAAAATAGTATGATTATCTCAATAGATACAGAAAAAGTCTTTGACAAAAGATAACATTCACTTAGGCTAAAAATCCTACAAAGTATAGGGATGGGGGACCTTTATAATATCAAAAAAATTTATCTAAAACCAAAAAAACCTTTTTTCTAATAAATAAGAATGTAAAGCAAGGAAACCTATTCTCCCCACTATTACTTGATATAGTTCTGGAAATGCTAACAATAGCAATAAGACAAGAGAAAGAAATTAAAGGCATAATTCTTGGTAGAGAGGAGATAAAACTATCCCTCTCTGTTGATGATAGGATGGCATATTTGGAAAATCCTAGAGAATCAGTAAAGATACTAATTTAGACAATAAATAGCTTTAGCAAGTTGTAGGCTACCAAGTTAACACTTAAAACATAATTTCTATATAATAATATTAAGAAAATCTGAGGCAATAATAGGAAACGAACTTTTATTTCAAATAACTACAAAAGGCATAAAGTATTTGGGGATCAATATACCAAAGCACAAAAAAGACTTGTATAGATTCAATTACAAAGCGCTCCTTAAAGAAATAAAGAATTGTAGTATATTATCAACAAGATTGAAGACTAGAAATTTTTCTGATCCCCACAATTTCTTAGACCTCTCCAAAATAGAAATTATGTGCCAAAGACAAAGTAAATTCAACTGTCTCCATACTATAGATTCAAACTCAAACAGAAATCAATCCCTATTAGGCCATATATTGACTTAGAAAATAATAAAATAACATTATCTATATTGCATTGGATTTTTTATTTCTTAAATATTTCTGAAATTACATTTTAATTTGGTTTGGGTCTGAAGTTTGACACCTCTGATCTAGGACACCTAGAATCAAAAAGAAGGTTAAATTTTAAAAAACAAACAAACCTCAATCCCATAAATGGATGCCTACGTTCATCTCACTCTGCTCTCCCTCCCTTAACATGCACTACACTATTGATATAAAGGCTTACAGCAAAATACAACCACATACTCCAATCTGCACTCTCTCTTTCTAGTGTCATGGAGATCCATGATCCAGGCGGAATTTGTTCTAACCTTGACAGACCATTTTGTGTTACAAAAGATCTCTGCAAAACAGGAGACAGAGGGAAAGGATCAGGATACATGTCTGGGTTTGAAAAAGAGCTCAACTTCACATTCTACCTTCCTCTTTCTCACCTTCTGGAGTCTTGGAAGTACAGAAATCAACCCCATAGCATGACTAGGGCAGCTCTGCAACCTGTAGGTCCTGGGCCTGGGAATACAGGAACAGGACTCTAAGACAGAATATACACACTCTCCCTCTCTCTCTCTCTCTCTCTCTCTCTCTCTCTCTCTCTCTCTCTCTCTCTCTCTCTCTCTCTTTCTCTCTCTCTCTCTCTCTGTCTCTCTGTCTGTCTCTGTCTGTCTGTCTCTCTCTTTCTGTCTCTTTCTCTCTGTCTCTTTCTCTCTGTCTCTGTCTTTCTCTACCCTTCCTCCCTCCATCTCTGTGTGTGTGTGTGTGTGTGTGTGTGTGTGTCTTGGAAAATGGGGAGGATGTCATGCAGCACTTCACTAAGCCTGAGAGAAAAAAACTTAACATTTATTTGAGGATAAACAAGGAAACTGTTATGCCTAAAGTAACCATAGACAACAAACCAATATCAGTAATAAACTTATACACTCCAAATACTTTAGCGTCCAAATTCATAAGGAAACATTATCTGAGTTACACGAAGACAGAGACTATCATGCAATAGTGACAGGAGACTTCAATATTCCCCAATATCCCAGTTTTGAATAAGTCTAACAGAAAGAGAAACAAAAGGGAAAATACGGAACTGAATAATTGCTGGAGTAACTAGAGTTAAAAACAAACTTCTGACTTCTCCTAAATGGGACAGCAAAAGAATACACAGATTTTTTTAGCATCACATGAAATTTGCAAAAACTGACCACATACTATGGCAGAGAGATGTTGCAAACAAATGTAAAGACAGTGGGAGAAGGAATGCTGAGTGACATCACAGTAGGTATCAGTTCATCATTATGTGAAAGAAAATTATAATGATGAAACAACATGTCAAAATTTTGGGGATGCAGCTAAAACAATTCTCATGGGGAAAATAATATCCCTAATATGTTAACAAAATAGGAAATGAATATGCATCTAAAAACTTAGAAAGCAAACCAATTAATAAACCTAAAACAAGAACAAAAAAGAAGTTATTAAAAATTGTAGGAGAAATAAAGTGGAAACAACCATAAAAATAACAATTAAGCTAAAAATCAGTTCTTTAAAAAGACTAATATAACGGATAAAAATTTAGTGAATATGATTCGAAAGAAGAGGGCAGGAAATCAAATCAATACAATAGCAAATGAGCAAGACGAAATCACAACAAAACCAGAAGAAATAAAAAGAATAATCATAATATAATTATGCACAGTTATATGTTTACAAAACTGAGAACACAAAAGAAATTGAGAAATATCTTCAAAAACATTGAATACTCAAGTATCAGAATATCAGATAGAGATCTTAAATAACCCAATCTCAGTAAAGGAAGTGAATTTAATTAGAAAGGACTACAAATGAAAAAAAACTCTTATTCTTGACAGATTCACAGGAAAAATACTATCAGTTTTAAAGAATAGTTAATAACCATACTTCACAAATCATTCTCAAAAATTGAGAAAGAAAGAACCCTACTGAAATCCTTCTATGAGACAAATATAGTCCTGATACTTAAATCAGAGAAAGAAAGCATAAAAGAAAAATTATAAGCCAATATCATTAATGAACATCGATTCAAAAAATTTAAACAAAATCATGTCAAATAGAGCACAGAGATTTATCTAAGGGATCATTCATTAAAACCAAGTGGGATCTATACCAGGGATGAAAGGATGATTCAACATTGGGAAGACAATCAATGTAACTAATCATATTAAAAACAATAACATTCAAAATCACATCATCATTTCAATAGATGCATAAAAAATCTTTCACAAATTACCACATTCTTTTATACTAATACCCTACAAGTATGGGCATAGAAGGACCTTTTTAAATATTATTAAAAAAGCATCCTTCTAAAATCAAGAGTAAGCTTCATACATAATAGGAATACATTAGTACCTTTTCTAGTAAATATGCAAGTGAAACAAGGAAGCCTATTTCTCCCTACAATTATTTGACACAATTCTGGAAATGTTAGCAACAGCAAATAGCAAAGAAGAGATAAAATTATCCCTATTTTTAATGTGATGGTATACTTAGAAAATCCTGGAGAATCAGCAAAGATACTAATCAGGACGGTTAATACCTTCTGCAGATTTGAAAGCTACAAAACAAACCCTCAAAAATCAATTGTGTTTCTATGTAATAACAAAATCCAAGAAGCAAAAATAGAAAAGGAAAACCCATTCCAAATAATTATGAAAATTCATAAAAGATCTGAGGATCAACCTACCAACGCACACAAAAGACTTTAGTATAGATTCAATTACAAAGTGCTTTTAAAAGAAACAAAGTACAACTTAAATAGCTAGAATGGGGAACCTGAGGTCTTAAGGACACATGTGACCTCCTAGGTCCTTAAGTGTGGCCTTTTGAATGAATTCAAATTTTACAGAACAAATCCTTTTACTTTTATTACATTTTTGTTCTTTTATATTTTTATTTTATTTTTTAAATGAATGTATTTAAAATACTACAGAATAAAATAAGTTTCAATGAAATAATTCTCCCAGATTGACCAGCAGAATTAGAACATTACTAAGTCATAGGGGCTAAATTAATGGCTGTTGTGCTCATTATTTAGTTCTAACTTCCCCTGCCTGACTGGTGCCACTGCTGCATAAAGCTAGTTGGTGGAATTTATGGCGGTCTAGTATACTACTCTGTTATCAGCTTTTGACAACAGTGTATTGTGTTTCTGTTTGAAGTAGAACTTGTGAATAGTTGTATAGCTCAACAGTATTTTTTAATTCTATCTGCTTAACAGCCCATCATATCAAAGAAGACCAAGAGAATGTTGAAGGAAGAAAACAGATTTTTAATGATAATTGGGAATTGCAATATTATTTTGTTTCTGCTAAAGATAAAATGATTTGCTTGCTTTGTCATATTGCAATATCAACATTAAAGAAATTCAATGCTCATCAGCATTATAACACTCATTAAGGACTACAAATGTTTTAAATTAGAGGGAGAGGCTCAAAAGGTTGCATTGTAGAAATTTAAAAATGTAAAGTAAATGCAAAGATAATTCTTTCTCTGGGGAAAAGGGAAACCATTCAGTGATGTAAAAACTGTGAAAGAATGCATTGTCAAAGATGTAGGATGCTTAGACACTGATAATGTTTCAAAGTACAAATAACTGCTTCTTTTAAGGAAATCTGTAACTAACCAGCAGCATGAATTAGCCTCCAACTTAACAGAACAACTTCATGCAATACTTCCAAAGGAAAATATATATTATTTAATCACTTTGGATTAATCAACTGATACTACAGACTTGGTTTAGGTTTTATACTTCATTTGGATCATAGCAAAAGATTATCTTTGCTATGAAGAATTAATCGTTTTGGGCACTCTTATGAACATAACACAGGGAATAGGTATCTCCAACTACTTTCAAGACAAATGTCATGAAGTTTGACTGAATTCAGTAAATTTAGTGAGTGTATGTGTACCTTCCGTGACAGGAAAACATGAAGCATTTATTACACAGATAAAAAAGGTATTAACAGATCTGGATGCTCTCATTTCATTGTATCTTGCATCAGCAAAACTCTGTGTTAAAGCGACTATTTTAAGTGACACTTTGCAAGAAGTTAAAAGGATTGTTAACTATATTCATGCAAATGCAATACAGCATCATCAATTTCATAACGTGTTAAAGTTGAATGATGAGGTATTCAGTGTGTATTTACCATATCATTCTAAAGTGCTTTGGCTATCACAGGGACAGGTGTTAGCCAAAATTTTATCTGTGCAAGACCAGATAGTTAAATTTTATGAAGAATATAATTATCAATGTGAATTATTGAAAGAAGACTTCTGTAGGAATGCTGCGTTTCTGTGTCATACTATGTCAAATCAAAATTTGAATATTTCTTTGCAAGATAAAACTACATCTATATATGATATGTGGCAAAAAGTCCAAGCATTTTGAAAAAAGCTATCTTTTTCCAAAATTCTTCTTCAAAAGGAAATTTCAGATGAACATTTTCCCCAGTTGGCAAAGGTCACTGATGAGCAGGATGATATATGGGAATCATTGAAGAATGGAGAATTGTAGGATACAATAAAAGGTTCACTGACTTTGAGAAGCATGACATCATACTCAAATGAGTATTTCAGCTTCACCTAGTTGATATCACCAAGGGACCTAAAGAACTACAGATAGAATTGATTGAGCTCTTACTAGATGACATTTTAAAGTCATTGTTTGATGCTAAGAAAGATCCCATTGAAATATGGGAAAATGCAGTAGAATACCCACACCTTGGACAACCTGCCCCCCAAAATGCTTTTTGCTTTTCAACCACTTATTGCTGTGAATCTACATTTTCCCACCTAACCCAAATCAAGACACCCTTAAGGTCACAAATAACCCATGCCCATCTAGAAGATCAACTGAAACTGGGACCTCCAATCTGCAACCAAATGCTTTCCAACAAAAATCAGACACAACAACGTTATTAAAAGGTTAATTAACTTCAAAATTAACAAATTGTTTTCATTTTTAAAAAATTATTAAGTACACAGCAGTTATATTTTTACAAAATAATGTATATTTTTAAGTTTAAATAACCGGTTTCTTGAATGAGGCCTTATTTGATTATAGTTAAATGTTAATGTAGCCTTCTAACATGAAAAGGTTCCCCACTCCTGAGATAGAGGATATATCCAACATTAATGGGTATATGTGCCAAAATAATAAAAATGAACAAACTACCAAAGTTAATTTACACTCTTAATGGTATACCAATCAAATTACCAAGGAGATACTTCAGAAGTATTTCATAGAACTTGATAAAATAATAAAATTCATTAAAAAAAAGATCTACAATATCAAGGGAAATTATGAAAAAAAGGGGGAATGAAGGTGCAATAGCATTTCCAGACCTCAAAGTGTATTATAAAGCAGCAGTCATCCAAACCATCTGGTATTGGTTAAAAAATAGAGAGACAACTCAATGCAACATCAAGCAAAATCAGAAGCAATGGAACTCAATTACCCAGAGTTTAACAGTAGAAAGCATCGATTTCCTAGGAGTAAGAAAATTCCTTTTTTGATAAAAATTGCTGGGAAAAATGGAAAGTAGTTTGTCAGAAATTAGGCAAAGACCAACAGATTCCAGATTCCATAATATGTTCTAAATAAATATGTGACCTTGATATTGAAGCTCATAACATAAAAAATTAGATGAGAAGCAAATCATATATCTCTCATAGCTGTGTTAGGGGATATATTCTGAACCAAACAAGAAACAGAAGGAATTACAAAAAATAAAGGAGATAACTTTGATTACATGAAACCTAAAAGTTTCTTCATAAACAAACTTAATGTACCCAGGATACGAAGGGAAGTGGATGAATGGGGAAAAATCTTTGTATTAAGTTTCTTTGATAAGGGTTTGGTATCTAAGATATAAACAATTAATAAATATATATAGGTCTAAAATCCAATCCCCAGTAAATAAGCGGTCAAAGGATTTGAACAAACAGCCCATAAAAGAAGAATCACAAAGTATTTATAAGCACAAGAAAGAATGCTCCAAATTACTAATAACAAGAAAAATGCAAATCAAAACAACCCTGAGGCTTTACCTCAAACCCTACAAACTGGAAAATGACAAAAAGTGACAATAATCAGTGTTGGAGAAGCTGTGGAATGATAAGCATACTAGCACATTGTTAGTGGAGCTGTGAAATGGCACAATCATTTTGGAAAGCAATTTAGAACTATGCAGATAAAGTAACTATGATATTCATACTATTTGTACCAGAGAATCCATTACTGGATTTATACCTCAAGGAAGCCATTCGTTAGAAGAAAGTCCTCATATACACCAAAATATTTATTTTTTATTTTTTAGTTTTTTAGCTTTTTGGAGGGCAGTTGGGGTTAAGTGACTTGCCCAAGGTCACACGGCTAGTTTTTTGTGTTAAGTGTCTGAGGCCGGATTTGAAGTCAGGTACTCCTGACTCCAGGGCCGGTGCTCTATTCACTGCACCACCTAGCCGCCCCTCACCAAAATATTTTATATCGCTTTTTGTAATAGCAAAGAATTCAAAACAAAGTAGATTTCCACTGTTTGGAGTAGGGCTAAACATTATCTGTGGTACACAAATGCAATGGATTATTACTGTGCCAGAAGAAACTATGTGTGTGAATTATAGAGAAGCATGGAAAGATTTATATGAATTGATGCAGAGTGAAGTAAGCAGAATCTGGAAAACAACAGACACCATAACTACAACAATATAAGTGGAAAGAACAACTACACACACACACAAAATTAAAAACTAACATTGGAAAATTATAAAGAACAAACATGGATTGAAAGGATGAATTTAGATGAAAGGATGAATTTGGATGAAAGGACACTCCTAACTCACTCCTTTTTGTAACAAGTGTTACACAGTGTACATTTTCCCCCAAGTCTTAATAGATTGTACTATTTTAAAACCCATTTTCCTTTTCTTTTTTTGTCTTTAAAAAATTCTATATTTTATATGGGATGGCTCTCTGAGAGGGGAAAGGGAAAGTCACTGGGAAAACTACGATGATGTAAAAAACAAAAAAATTGAAACTTATAAAATGACTGTGATGTAGTTATTCTTGCATCTGGTTTGACTAGTATGTCTGGCCATAACAAATCCCTCTTAAAAAGCTCTACTGGCTCCCTCTTGTTTCTAAGACAAAAATGGCACATACTCTGTTTGATATTTAAAACCCTTCACAATCTGACTCCAGATTTTCCTCCTGGCTTGTCATAATTAATGCCCTTCATATATCCTATATTTCAATCAAACCAGCCTACTTGCTGTTCCTTATAACATGTCTTTATCTTTGAATAAACTATCCCTCATTCTTAGAAAGGACTATCTTTTTACCTGCTCTTCTTGGAATGCCTGGCTTCCTTCAAGGTTCACCCCATGACATGTCTTCTATGAGCCCTTTCTTGATACTCCCAATTGCTGGTGCCTCTCCTAAATTACTTTGTATTTATTCTGAGCATATTTTATACTTACTTATGTTGTTTAATTGTTTAATAGCATGTAAGCCCCTTGAGAGCAGAGATTTTCATTTTTTTGTCTTCACATCTTGTGCCTAGCATTGTCCTGACAGATATTAGGCACTTAAAAAATGCTTGTTCATCCACTGATCAATTGCTGCTTTGATGCATGCTGCTTAAAATATACATGCCCCATTTTTCTGATTTGGGTCAGTTTTACCTGTATTATCTTACTTCTTTTGAATAAGAAATCTAGACATGTCAGCTCTCTATGAATCATCTGTAATTTTTCAAATGTCAAACAAAAGAAAATGTAACTCTCTAGGTCTTAATTGCAGCCTCTATTGTTATTAATCAATTAATCATTCCCTTCTTTAGAGTTGTATAGTTGAGACATTCATCATTTATCATGAAAACAAAACTTACCAATTTTACTTATTCCTATCCTTGTGTCATTCATCTTATAATTGCAAAGTAACTTAATCCTAACAGTGTGATGTATGAGCAAGACAAAATAAATTTTTAAAAAACTAAAATTGAAGGTGGTCTCCAGTAGTTGGTGAATTCAAACCAAAGGAATAGTTTTTTATGGTTTCATTTTGTGATAGCAATGGTCATACGCACGTACTTTCCTGACAACAGGAGATACATGGCAGCTGAAAGAATGGTTATTGATTCCTCAACAATGTATTGTGGTTTCTTGAGATTGGAAGAATATTAAAACCAGTAAAATGAACAAAAGAAAACAAAAACTGAAGCTAACTATTGCATAAAGAAAAACCCCTTGTCATGGGCAAGACAGTACAAAGACTGGAGTACTCAAGATTAGAAAAAGATATTTTTTACTGACAATACTTGCTTTTTATTCAAGTCTATACCACAATTATTATAAGAGAATGTCCATGTGAACCTGTTTGATCTGAACATCTTCATCAAATTGTAGCACATCCATACCCCCAAATATGGGAAGACTTGAATCAACTCATGCAGAAGTAAGCAGATCCAAAAGAGCAATAAATACACAGTGACAACAGTAATGAAAATTAAAGCACAAAACAAAGAAATTAGACTAAACACAAGGACTAATATTGATTCTAGAAGACAGATGATTAAACATTCTTTCCTCCAGTAGAGACAAAGGAAATGAGAGAGACTACAGCCCCAACTTACCTTTCCATGCTTATTACACATTATTCTCCTTCCTTCATTCTATGGTACAAATTGGCTTTCTTACTGTTCCTCATATACAAAAAAGACCAGTCAAGATGGCAGAGTAGGAGGAAGGAGTACAGCCTAGCTCCCTATCACAACTATTCTAACAAAGACCTAAAAAACCACCACACTGAGTCCTGATTGGGAAATCCAAGTAAATCATTTTTTTCAGCCTAGCTTGGCACTGGGAAATTCGCAGGGGTCTGTAGACACTATCTAGGCTGTGTCTAGTTAGGAGAGTGCCAAAGGAAATCTTACAGCTTGAAGACACCAGATAGGAGCTTGAGGCTATGCACTAGGGCAAGAAATAGTTTTAAACAAGAGATATCATTTAAACAAAAGATATAACAAAAGGAGCAAGTCTCTTTAAGGGACACAAAGTACAAAGGTCAAAGTTTTCCACCCCTAGGTCACATTGTCAATCTCTCAGTCAAAAAAGTCTTCTTTCTTCTTGATGGGAGATTAGTTTCCAATCATCCTGACTCAATCATCCTTAAGAGATACAAGGTACAGAGTATAAAGTTCTCCCACCCCTAGGCCACAGAAAATCATGATCTTCTCAGTCAGCAAAAAGTACCCAAGGAGAGGTCTTTTTCATCTTGACTTGAGGCTGGCTCCCAGATTCCATGGTTCCTCTTCCATGGGTTCAGCTCCTACCTAAATCTACCCAACTGTCACTTGCATTCACAGATAGGCAGCTCTCAGCTCCTCATGCAGCTCATTGTCCAGCTCCTCATCAAATTTCCCTGTCCAGTTCCTTGTCCAGTTCCATACTGAAGCTCACAGTGTCCAGTCTACCTCAACTCCTTCACAGTTTCTATTTCTGGGAAGACAAAGCTTAACAGAGCTACAATAACATTTATGCACATTGCCGGCACCATCATCAATTCACTATCTGTCTGTGAAATCAACACAGACGCACATATAAGGTCTGAGAACTCAGTACAAATTGTCAGTATAGTCCCAGGACCTCTGAAAACAGATAACAAGAAAACCTCTTTTGGTGCTTCCAAGTAAGGTCCCAGGGCTTCTGTACAAAGTATCACAAACAAAAATCAACACAAACAGAACAGAGTGCCTGGCCACCACAAAGTTCACTTTCCCAATTCTGCCACCACAAGTGTTCTCGTCTCAGTTCTGTTCTATCCCAGCTTGGGCTTCTCCTTATATATGGTCATTAGCTCCTCTCTGTTGCATCAGCAAGTTCCTCCTACTGTGGTGTTCACAAGTTCTTTCTTAACAAAGATTTGATATAATCAGGACAAGGCTCAAAAGAAACTTGAACTGAAACAAGGTGTTAAACAATTACATAGATGAAACAAGGCACTAAGTATTTCTTTGCTGGCCATTGCACTTGTCCAAAACTGAAATCATATTTTCCTCCAAGACCTTCTCTCTTCCTGACTTTCCAATTACTATGAAGGGCAATAATATCCTCCCAGTCACCCAGGTTCACAATCAAGGTGTCATCTTCAACTCCTTACTCTCTCTCACCTCTCATATCTAATCTTCTGCCAGGATGTGTTGGTTCTACTTTCATAAGATCTCTTCTACATGCTCCCTTCTCTCCTCTGACACTGTCACCACCCTAGTGTAGCCCTCATCACCCTACATCTGGACTATCAAAACAGCTTAAGTTAGTTTGCCTGTCACAAGTCACTCCCCATTCCAATCCATACTCCAATTGCCTGTCAAATCAAGCTTCCTTAAATGCAGGTCTGACCAAGTCACTCCCCTATTCAGTAAAGTCCAGTGGCTACCTATTACCTTCTAGATGTGAGAATTGAGGGGATTAAGGCAGCAAATGCTTAATTGTGGAAACTGAGTGAACCACACTGACTCCATCTTGTGACTCAATTCTGGAGCTAGCTCAGTTCCTTTTCTTTTTTTTTTGTTACATCTAGTAGAGAAAATTGGAAGAGGAGAGAGGTGAGGTGGAAGAGGGCATGGAGTGTTATGGGTTATGGAGTGGGGAATACAGAAGGTATCTGTAGGTCTAGTCCACTTAGTTTTTATACTGAAAGGGTTCTTCTCCTCTCTCATTGAGGAGACAGGTACAGATAAGTGCCTCTGTCACTCTGTAAGGGTCACAGTTGGTGGAGGGGTGGCGATCTTCAAAGTAGCCCTTATTGTCCTGCCCAACCATCCAGGGAATTCGGATGCTAGCCCCACGGTTGGCCACACCAGCAGAGCACTCATTGATGTTGGATGTCTCATGGAAACCTGTCAGGCGTCGGGCATTGTCCAGAACCCCCTTGGGGTCATAAGCTCGGATGTGATATTTGTGTCTCTTACTTAGTCTCTCAATAGCTTCTTCAATAAACTTTAGACCATTGTCTTCTCTCATGGCCTTGGTACTGAAGTTAGTATGGCAACCAGCTCCATTCCAGTTTCCAAGGATTGGCTTGGGATCAAATGTTACAATCATTCCAAAATCTTCACACACATGATGGAGGATGAAGTGTGCAATCCACAAGTGATCTCCCATTTCAATCCCTTCACATGGCCCTATCTGTAACTCCCACTGAACTGGCATTACTTCAGCATTTGTCCCCGCAATTTTGACTCCAGCATACAGACAAGCACGGTAATGAGCTTCTGCTATATCTTTTCCATAGGCTTTATCAGCCCCCACAGCACAATAATATGGACCCTGGGGCCCAGTGAACCCATTGGAAGGCCAACCAAAAGGGTGTCCATCTGTTCCCATAAGAGTATACTCTTGCTCCATACCAAACCAGGGTTTCTGGTTGGTTACCATATCCATTATGCGTTTACAGGTATGCCTCAAATTGGTCTCTGCAGGCTTTTGGTTATACTTGAAAACTTCACAGAGAACCACTTTGTTGGGGTCCCTTCAGAAGGGGTCTCGGAACATAGCAGCAGGAACAAGGTACATGTCACTGTTAGAGCCTTCAGACTAAAAAGTGCAAGAGCCATCAAAATTCCATTCAGGTAGGTCATCAGTGCTCTTCGGTTCACTGTCTAGGGTCCGAGTTTTACAGCAAAGTCCCTCGCCTGTGCCATCTATCTAAATGTACATGGCCAGGACTTTGTTCCCTTGAGGCAGGTTCAGGTACATCTGCTTGATATTTTTGTTCAAGTGAGAACTGGCCAAGGTGGCCATGCTGGAAGCTGTCTTGGGTCTGGTAAGGTCCGGAAACAAGGTGTCAAAGTTGAGGGTGCAGGACAATGGTTCCTCAGGCTCGATGGCTGATGGGGCTGGTTAGAGGTTCTAACTGCTGGCCGTGGAGGTGGCTCTACTAGTAGGGGTGGCCGTGCCCAAAACAACGGCTTCCATTCTCAGCTCTCAGTTCCTTTTCAATTATGAATCAAGCCCAACTTCTCTAAATTGTGAGAAAACTTTATTCAGCTGTGAGAATTGCAAGAAAACTATTTCATTTTTTGAGCCTAGCCCTGAGTGGCTGGGAAGCTAGATCATCTCTCTCTGCTACTTAGAGACTCTTAACTAAGGACCTAGGTTATGCTGACCAGAAAATTCAGTCAGATCCAGAGACTGATGCAAAGTGTTTTCTCACAATTGTAAATCTCAAGCAACTGATATGTCTTATCTGAAACCTGGTTTTCATACTGAACAATCACTTATCATGTTCCTTTAATTGTTTATAGACACTTTGGGGAATGAAACATCCCTTTTCTTATTTCAAGGAATTGTACCTGTTCACTTTCTTCCTCTCAACTAAGAAAGTCCCTAATCTTGCACCTAATTAGAAAGCAGATTACCCAATGTTGTATTGTTTCCTCTTAATTAATTGGCCATATTTGATTAATAATTTTTAATGTATAAAAGTCTGCCTCCCCCTATATTCAGGGTCTGGGCCTAAGCTGAGGAGTTCTGGTTCTGGTTTGTTGGGCAACTGGCATGCATTGTTTAATAAATCAATGTGCTTGGAAGATTGAATCTTTGTTTCCACAGTCATTTTATCTTTCACTGGCAACACAGATCAGATATAAAATTCATACAAGTAGTGACAGAAAAGATGGAAAAATGGACATAGAAGACAGATAAATAGGATGAGAAGTATAATCTAGTTTAGAATTGGTCAAGATAGGTAGGTTTGTACCCACTTAATTACCAATCAGGATACCTCAGCCCCAGAGTAGGAACTCCAAAACTAAATGGATTAACTCCCCTAGGGAACGAGAACATTGATTTTGGAGGTGGAGAAAGCTGGTCCAGGTGGTCCTTCTTATATAGAAATTTTTCTGTTTGCTGATGATTATTCAATTCACAATGAACAAGAAATTTTTTAAATGAAACAGAGCATTAGAGGCAAGGCAGAAGGTTGTCCATCAGACAGCATGGCCTGGTAGACAGTTGGACAAGAAGCATGATCTGGTCTGGGGTCAATCAGAGTTAGGTAAGGACAGATTGGACTGAGTAAAGAGTGGTTAGAATAATATTAAAATAGTCTAATTGAGCAGTAGTAAGGGATTAAAGTAGGATGGTTACCATGAGAAGAGGGAAGAGAGGACAAACGTGAAAAGAAGTAGCATCACCAGAATTAGTAACTAATTAGATGTGGAACATGAATGAGGAGCCAAAAATGACACCAAAATTTCATACATGGAAGACTGAGCAAAAGGTGGTCTAGGGATATAAATACTGAAATCAGATGGGAGGAATGGTTAAACACCTACTGTGTACAAGGCACTGCAATAAATACTAGAGATACAAAGAATACAATGAAACAGTACCTGCCCTCAAGGAGTTTATAGTCTATGGAGGATAATAACATGAACACATATTATTTTAAACATGCTAAATACAAAGTAACACAAAGCAAGAACAATAAGAAGATAATAAGCTCGAGGTTGGACATGTTACATTTGAGGAGTTTGACAGGATACATCTATGTGAAGATGTATAGAATAAGCAGCTGGAGATGTGGTTCTGGGTTTTAGAGAGACATCAGGGTTAGAGATAGAGATCTGAGGGCCATCTGAAAAGGGGTGATAGTTAAACCTTTGGGAATAGTTGAAATTGCCAAGAGAAAGAACAGAGAGGGAAGGGAATAGGGCTTGGATCAGAACATCTATTTTAATGGGTCAAGAAGGTTCTTCCTTATTGTGCCCTTCCCAGGGAAAGGTTTTTCTCTGGTGACAAACAGAAAAGTTGTATATCTAGCAGTTTCCTAAAAATTCTATACGGCTCAAATGTTTTTTTTTCATGGTTTTTGAAGAGGATCAGTGACATCACTGAGTAACTGGGAACTGGATTTAAGTGAGGCAGAGTTGTAAAAAGTTGTCAGACTCATTCTCTCTTCCATTCTCATCAAAGCCCAGTGGCAAGACAAAAGTCAGGACAACTGGCAATGACCCAGGATGCACCAGATTACCTTGGTGTCTTCAATGTCTGACCAAGTTCTAAGCATTCCACAGGGTCTACTTCAGCCACCTTCATGGTCATTGGAACAAATTGTTCTCCTCTGCTCATTTTTCCAGGGGAAGTCTTCACATGCTTGGGAGAGATGCCCCCTAACTCACCAACAGGTGTGAGGCCTGTTGGTTATCCTCACCTGGTATAGCCTCTTTGCCAACACAGTTTATCCAGATATAGTCACTGTGCATGCTACTTCTTGAACCCACAGGTGAGAGTCGAGTGCCAGAAGGATACCAAAGGTAGAAGAGCAGTCTTGAAAAGGTCTCAGCAAGCCCTCACACCAGAGGTGCTAGTCCTCCCAGGACACCCTATCTGGTTCAATATTGCCTTTGAGAAAGAGGAGCAGAAACCAAATCACTGTGAAAAAAATACTGGCTTTGGAATCAGGAAACCTGAATCTAAATCCGTGTAACCATATATAACTCATCTTCTTAGAGTCACATTTTTTTCCATCTGTAAAATGGGGATAATAATATACATACTGCCTGCTTTATAGGATGGACTTAAAGAAAAACACTTAACGAATCTTATAGCACTATGTCAACAGGAATTGTCATTATTACTGTTAAAAGACAGCAGACAAATTACTGGACTATAATGTTGAGCTACTAGCTAGGGGAAGTTTCCAGGGGCAGTAGATAATTGCTGTTCCTTTCTTCCCTTCCCATCCACAAAAATGCTTTAAAATTCACCCTGAGAAAAAATGTCACCCTGGTTCATAGATCATCAACTGATCTCTGCTTACTTTGATGATGTAGGTGAAATCTGTGGCAACAATGGAAGGAATTTTCATTGACTGTTTCCAAGAGTTGGTTGGTCATTTGGGATTTCCATTCAACATTTATGAATGATGTGGTCAGGCCTCCCACATAGGAGCTTAACCTAATTAGTTAATTGTTTAACCAGTCAGACCACTGTTTCTAACAAGGCCTGTGCTTAATACTTCCAAGTTGCAGTCCTAGCAACTCAGACAATAGACAGATATCTAATGGAGTTGTGCTGAAGCTTCATGTTCTCAGTACTTTCCATCAGAATATTGGTTCCCATTTCACATACCAAATGCGAAAAAGGCTTAGTTGCAGTAACAAACACATCTTCATACCTTGGTTCACAGCCAGGTAGAGCCAAAAGAAAAAAAAATTAAAGTTCTTCACACAATTCAATCTGAAACATACCTGTTGGTGACACATAAAATCTACCTTCTTCAAAATAAACTAGTTCTGCAGTTAGAAGTGAAAAATCTCACAAATAATACTATCCAAGTGAGTCAGATTATAGTATTTTTATTTGATCACCAGAGTCAAGCCTGGTTGAAGATGTACTTTATTCAAGGCAATGTAGCAAATGAAGGGGATTATATGGATTATATATAAACATATATATATATATATATATATATATATATATATGTAAACTCCTCCTTACTTTGAAGGTTCATTTGAAAGAACTTCCTGCACTAATTAACAGTGTAGCTCTAAGTAGGGATATCTAGCTGGGCCTCAGTGTCCTCACCCAAAGGACTACATCTTCAAGCTCACAGGATTTTAAATATGATTTCCTCTCCCCCTCCCAGATTAAAGACTAATTGGGAAATGGGTTTTAGTCAAGCTCTCACTTCAGCTGGATGATTCTTTAAGAACTGTAATGAGTTATTTTGGCAGGTGAATTTGTGCAGAAGCTGTGGGCTGTAAATGTTTATTTGCCTGGGCTTCCTGAATTCTCCATTGTGATAGGGCTGGGTGACAGCAGAGTAAGCCCCGTGTGCTGTCTGTTGTCACAGCAGCTGTAGCTTTTCTTCCTTTATCAGAGCAGAGGGACCGGCAATGATTCTGAAAGTGCCTCTGATGAGAAGAATGCCCTCCAGTTAAAGTACACCGAACGTAGTTTGAAGTAGACTGAAATGAAGGCAGAAGAGATATAGTTCAAAGTCACCGCATCTGCCTTCCTATTTCCAGAGCTTAAATCAGCCAGGATATAACATATAACTGAACTCTGTGTGTGTGTGTGTGTGTGTGTGTGTGTGTGTGTGTGTGTGTGTGTGTGTGTGGAGGAGGGAGGAGGGTGAGTCTGGGAAGAACAGATTGAGAAATACAACAGTTCAAGAAAGAGACGTTTTCTATCATTAAAACTCTGCTTATTTCATACCTAGGTTGTAGTGTATGTTTAAAGGTTCTCACAGCAAACTAAATTGTGTGGCTCCAAAGGAATAGAAAACAATTTAATCTTTGTAGCTGGAATAAGTCAAAATTACTCACCCACAGAAAATTTCAAAAGCTTATACCAATGAGACGACTGGTCCTTTTGCCCTTCTCTTCATGCCCACCCCCATAATCACTAGACTAAAAGAATATAACCCTATATATACTTGCAGCCTCACATTCTCAAGAGTTCACCCATAAGCATAACTTCCTATGAGTCTAGTAAAAGTTAATAGGAGCTAAAGAAAAGAAAGAGGAAAAAGGTATGCAGGTTAACAGCAGGGTAGCTCAATGTGGAAGGAAACACAGAAAGAGAGAGAATAACAAGACAACTCATAACAAGGAGGAAAGAATGAAGCAAAGAAGAGAGAAGAGACAAGATGGTAAAAAAGAAAACCAGAGGAACAAAGTAGAGGAGTAAAAGAATAAAGTTCATGTAAAATTCTACTGTCTAAAGCCTCACTTTAATACTGATTGACTTCCATATATGTTGTTTTAAAAGACCGACCAAACGGGCAAAAGAAGTCTTTATCTTTGTCTACACACTTTGACGTTTGTCTCTTCTGGCACAGAAATGTAAGTAAAGTCTCTTACACCATCCTCTTTATAAGGAGAGATGAGCAATCTTGGGATTTGAGGGATAAAAGGTTAAGAAGCATTTTCTTATTTTTCTTAGGAGATCAGTTTTAGGAGTTTGTGGAGAGCCAAAATAAAAATTCTTTAAAATGTACTCTTGGTCCTGTTACCTTATCTGGTATTAATTCTTGTTCCCATGTCTTCCTTAGAGTTTGAACCACAAATGTTAGCATTTTAGTCCAAAGTCTTAAATTATTTCACCTATGATTGTTTAAGTTGCTTAAAGACGGCAGTCATATTTTATCTTTTTCTGCTCCCACATAATCTATACAAAATGTTGGGCATGTATAAAGTCAAATCAAGTCAATCAGAATTTATTAATGGTTTTAGAGAAACTGTGAAGACTTACATGAACTGATACAGAATGAACTGAAAAGAACCCAGAGAACAACTTATAAAATGACAACAATACTGTAAAGACCGACAACTTTGAAGACTTAGGAACTCTGACTAGTGTAATGAACAACTGTGATTCCAGAGGACCAATGATGAAATATGTTATCTACATCTGGATAGAGAGATGAGGGACTTAAAAGTACAGAATGAGATATATATATATATATATATATATATATATATATATATATATATCCACATTTTTTTCCTTTTGGACATGGTCAATGCAGAAATTGGCTTTGTTTTATGACTAATATGGTAATATGTTTTGCATGACTGAACATGCATAACCTATAATTAATAGCTTGTTGTCTCAGGGAAAGGGGGGGTGAGGAAAGCAGAAAAAATTTGGAATTCAAAATTTTTTTTTTTAAAATGAATGTTAAAATTATTTTTACATATAACTGGGGAAAAATAAAATATTATTTTCTTAAAATTTGTTATGCTTGATTATGTATGCTTATAACAGGGGTTTTGTTTTTCTTTCATTTTTAATTGGTGAGGAAAAGGTGAAAGGGAGAGGAAAACATTTGTCAACTGAAAAAATAAAGTTTAATTTAAGAAACTCCTCATTTTGGAATCGAAAGAATCTAGAATTTAAAGTTCTGTAATACCTGCAACTAGGAATTAAGATATACAGGAGCTGGGATAGGGAGACCCTCCCTGCCCTACCAGAAAATAAAAGAACAGAGCAAGGGAGGGGCTTTACAGTGGGATTGCTGTTTTAGGGGTGGGGCAGGGGCAAGATGGGGGAGAAAATTTGTAATTCAAAAATGTAATGAAAATGAATAATGTAAACAAGAAAACAAATAAAAATAAAGTTAAAAAATGATTCAAAAAAATTTAAAAAAAAAAGAAACTCCTCATTTTTTTTAAGCTCATGTGTGCCAGGCACTGTGCTAAGTGCTGGGGATACAAAGAAGGGCAAAAACATGGTCCCTGCCCTCAAGGAGCTCACAATCTAATGGGGAAAACAACAGGTAAACAATCATATACAAACAAGATATAGATTGGATAAATTGGAGATAATCTCAGAGGGAAGGCACTCATTAAGAGGGATCAGGAAAGGCTTCTTTCAGAAGTTGGGATTTTAACTGAGACTTGAAGGAAGCCAGGGAAGTTAGAAAATCAAGAGGAGGAAGAGAGAATTCTAGGCAAGAGAGACATCTATTGAAAATTCGAAGTCTGGAGACGGAGAGTCCTGTGCAAGGAAAGTTAAACAGGCCAACATCACTGGACTGCAAAGTACATTACAGGGAGTAAAGTGTAAGAAGACTAGCAAGGTAGGAAGAAGCCAGTTTATGAATGGCTTTAAAAGCCAGAGAATTTTATATTTGATCCTGGAGGCAAGAGGGAACCTCTGAAGTTTACTGAATTGGAGGTGGAGTGAGGAAGAAGGCAACATGGTCAGAACTACAATTTAAGTAGAACACCTTTTTTTTTTTAGAATTTTATTATTCCCCAGTACATGTAAAAACAGTTTTTAACATTAATTTTTAAAACTCTGAGTTTTCAGATTCTCTCTCTTCCTCCTTCCCCACCCCACTCATCAAGGCAGTAAGCAATTCAATATAGGTTATACATGTCTAGTTATGCAAAACATTTCTATATTAGTCATGTTGTGAAAGAAAACATAGACCAAAAAAAGAACCTCAAGAAAAATAAAGAAAGTAAAAAAAATGTATGCTTCTATCTATATTCAGTTCTTTCTCTGGGGATGGAAAGCATTTTTCATAACTCCCTCATAGTTGTCTTGGATCACTGTATTGCTGAGAATAACTAAGTCATTCACAGATGATCATCACAGAATATTGCTGTTACTTCGTACACTGTACATTTCACTTTGCATCAGCTCATGTAAATCTTTCCAGGTTTTTCTGAGAGCATCCTACTCATCATTTACCATAGCACAATAGTATTCAAGAAAATCACTTTGACTAAATGGAGAATGGACTGGAGTGGGGAAGCTACCTGAGGGAGACAGACCCACCGGTAGGCTATTTCAATAATATAGGTATAAGATGAGAGCCTGCATTAGAGCAGTGACAGTGTCCCGGGAGATAAGGGCCGTGCCATATCTGAGAGTTGTTATGATGATAACATAACATAGAAGGCAATAAGTACGTTCTGAGAGATTGACCTTCCTTCTTTTTCTGAAGACTATACCTTTTTAATACTTTTCTAAAGCAGTATGTTATCTTGGGTCACAGGGTATAGAGATGATGGGTAATTATTCTATCTTATTTACACCTTTTAAACACTCCTATAATAGGGTCCTTCCTCCTCCGAATTGTAGATGGGATTTTTCATAGATCCTTCTATGATTGCCTAGAAAAGGCAATGCTGGTGTATTTATTTATTACATTTATTACACCTTTTGTAAGAACCAGCTCCCAAGGGCACCCATACAGTGTGGGGAGGCTCCATACCAAACCTTATCCAGAGCTCTTACTAGGAATAATTTCACTTTGGGCCAAAACATTTGGGGTATGGGAGAGGGCACTGCAGAAGCCAGCATAACTTCAATGTTCAATTCTGTTAGGGGATGGGGCTGTTAGACTGGACCCTGGAATGGTGAGGCTCAGGTGAAGTTGAGCCCTTCAGGAAAGGGCTGGAAAAAAACTGCAAGGTGAAGAATGGAGAAGTGGTTTCTCTAGAGAAAAGGAATCTTGTACCTCATGAAGTATGGTCCTCTCCCAGGTTAGTGTCATGGTGTAAAACTCTGTTAGACTCACATTAGTTATAGTTCTGGGCCTATCCTTCAGGCAAAAGAACCAGGAAACAGATCAAAAGCAAAGAAAAGTGTACCTGTCTTCTTTGTTGTTTTCAAATTCCTTTCTGCCAATCATTGTGCTTCATGGTCTGAAGTGTTCCCTTGGCTTTCTATTACCTCAAGGATTAAATAAAAACTCTGGAATTTAAAACGATTCTTATTTCCAGAATTATAACACACTGCTACCCTAAACATCCTATATGGTTCAGACAAACTGCCCTTCCTGTCAGTCTTCACATAGGGCCCTTTCATCTTCCATCCCCATGACTTTGTATAGGTTGTACCCTATTCCTGGAGTGCTCTCCCTTCTCACCTCCATCTCTCAGAATGCCCAGGTTCTTTTAAAGTTCAGCTCAAGAGCAACCTCCTATAGGAGGCCTATCGTGATCCACCCAGGTGATTGTATCTCTCCTCCCCAAAAGTAGATTGCGTTTCCTTTATTCTATATTTACTTACATGTGTACATGTTGTTTTCCCTGATAGAATATTTTAAGAGGTCCATATTTACTGCTTCATTTTTGTCTCTGAATATCCAGGACCTATCACAGTGCCTAGAACAGGCACTTAACAAGGGTCTGTTGACTAATTCTCAAAAACACTGAATTTCTTGCACAATTTTTTTTCTTCCCCAGTGTTGCTATGAAGATGAAAAGAGATAATATTCATAAAGCATTTAGCATCGTGCCTGGCAGATAGTGGGCACTTATTAAATGCTTGTTTCTTTCCTGCCTGCCTTCCCACAAATACATTAAGATGACTAACTTACCTAACATGTCAAAGGTGGTCACATGAAATATGAAAGACACTGCTGAACTTTGAGGACAGATTGAAACACATTAAAAAATGTTTTTTTTCTTCTTTTTTGTGTGCTTTTTGCAATACGGCTTTGCTAATATGGAAATAAGTTTTGTGTGACTTCATATGTATAATGGGTAGTCACATGAAATATGAAAGACACTGATGAACTTTGAGGACAGATTGAAACACATTAAAAATGTTTTTTTCTTCTTTTTTGTGTCCTTTTTGCAATACAGCTTTGCTAATATGGAAATAAGTTTTGTATGACTTCATATGTATAATGGGTATCATATTGCTTGTCTTTTCAATGGTGGGAGAAGAGCTGGAGGGAGAGAGAGAATTTGAAACTCAAGATTTTAAAATGCATGGTAAAAAAAAAAGAAACTGAAAACATGAAATCTCCAACTGGTCCCCTTCATTTTAGTGAATGACTTGGTTTTCTATTTTGCTAAGACTGAGGCCCTTGGACAAGAACCCCCTTAACTTTTCCCCTGTACATCTCAAATCTGGGAAGACACTTTTTCTGGATGTTGCCTGGTACAGATGAGGTAATTTTAAAAAATGCTTTTGTAAATTTTATTTTGTTGCTGTGTATTTTGTGTGAAGAAAGAAAGAAGTAGAGAGTTCAGTGGAATATGATGAATACAGATCATGTATCTGGCAGTGAATCGAGGGCTTCCTTTATTAAGAGGAACCAAGTTTTTGTAATCTGAGTCTCCACAAACACTGATGTGCGTGTTTTCCCTTTATCTTCAAGCAACAACTGTCACTAGACGTCATATAATTAGGAAAGGTAAGCATCATTTTAAATGTTCAGTCTACTGCCAATTTCATGCCACTGATTGTCCACCACTATTATTGGCAGTAAAATGGGGGTGGTGATAAATTGAAATACTTATTTCTGGCTGTCAAATGATGAATAGCATTTCTGTTCACAAATTTGACTGTGGGAGTTAGGAGGGGAAGGCACTAAATTGGGTTGGACTGGGTTCAGGCAAAATGATTTTATTTCACTTATAAAGTGAGTACAGAGAAAGAAAAAATATTCCCCACCCCCTTTAATTTCTACTTAACTAAATATTCCTACTGGGTTCAATGACATCAAAATCACTGTCCAGTGCTGAACTTGGAGAAAGGTTGAAAGAAAAGGCATTTGAAATGTTGCTGCAAGGTCAGAAACACAAAAAATTATCCCCATACCCCTGAAAGAAGTCCATATCTATGGATGACAATGTGTGAAAGTACTTCCTCTAACATAAGCAGCTCTTAAGTTCCAGAAATTTCCTCTCAATGCAAAACAATCCAAAATTATAGCAACCAATTAAATTGCTGCAGGTAGTTCAAAAAATGAAGAAAATCTAATGTTCCTCTCAACTATAATGATTTCCTATCATGGCCACATAATAATGATCAAGTTAGGGGTTACCTAGGGGAACACAGTCACTAAACATTTATTAAGCACCTACTATATGCACTGTGCCAAACACTGGAGATACAAAGAAAGGGGGATAAAAAGTCCCTGCTGTCAAGGAGCTCATAGTCTATCATGGAAGAAAACATGGAAACCACTATGTATAAACAAGATATACAGAGAATGAATTGCAACTAATCAACAAAGGGAAGGCATGAGAATTAAGGTGGATTGAGAAAGACTTCCTGTAGAATATGGGATTTTGGCTTGGACTTGAAGAAAGACATGGAAGCCATAAGCGAGAGATGAGGGTGGAAAAAAATCCAAACTTGGGGGACAGGCAGCAAAAATGCAGGGAGTCAGGAGATGGAGTGTCTTGTTTGAAGAATAGAAAGTCCTAAATAAGGTAAAAAACATTAGTCAAAAGAATGAGTGAGTGTTGCTTTAAGAGTTATTGGTTTACCACATGACTTTCAAACAGAAATTTGGTAGAGTTGGAGAATGTGCTACAAATCAAATACATCTTTATTTTTCTGTCATTTCATTCTCTTCAACAAACAAACAAAACCCCTTAATAACATAATATCTAGCCTCTCTCCCCCAAAAGAAAAATATTTGACCAAAAACTTACATCTACATTTAGGGTCTCATAAAGATTCATTCAATCATCACACTAATTTTTAAAAGTGGAATTAAGTGGAAAAAAAGAACAAAAATATATTTTATTGATAATGAAAATTATGAAACAATTGAATCAGAAAGGCAAAAGTTATGAGAAGTTCTCACAACTACTTGCACAAAAATTAAGCAGGCATGATTAAATCAACAGACAGAGGACTGGAAATGTTCTTTCAGGTCAGAGTATAATATTAGGATGATTTATTATATCTTATTTAGTTAAAATACTGATTTTCAGGATCAAATAGCAGAACTGAGGGCTGGGGCCCAGAGCTAAAACTGAAGCTACCTTAGCTTTGGACAAGTCTTTAAAAGCTGCTCAGGTTGCCAGGCCACCAGGATTTTCCCAGTTTCCCTGAGGGGGCCATCTGATCTTGCTTTCTTTCCAGCAGGAAATACAACATTATTTCTAATTAAACTGTAATGCATATCTATGTAACATTTTTCATCTAAGGATTTCAAAGCACCTTTGTCTCAGTTAAAAAAAAAAAGTACAGATGTGTTCCATGAAAAAAAAAATCTAGCCTATAAAAAAATCCAAATTTATAATACATTAATTAGGAGGGATTTATTAGCACTACAAAAACATTATTTACCTTACAAAAATATTTGCCTCAGAATTCCTAAAGAGGTACTAGGCTCCCTTGTATTTTGGATGTGAATGAATATATAAAAGTTCAATTTTTATACTTTTCAGGAACACATATTATGTAAAGTTAGGTACAAGCCCGTAGTAAAACATTACTGATGTGGCTAGAATAATAAATAGTGTGGTGGGAGGTGAGAAGAAAGGGCCAATTTTACTTAGTAAAAGGTGAAGTGCAGAATATATTTCAAAAATGTAGTTTTATTGCTATCAAGTACAATACATTTTGCAAAGTGGGATATGAATTGTTGCTACTAAGTTAATGAAGAACTATGTTAAATTAATTTAAAAATAATGATTCAAAATGGCACTTAAGACATACTGAATGAAGGATGAACATCTTTTAACAAGAATAAACTGTTGGAAGCAGTAGCTGAAGGCAAGTTGAAGAAGCCTTTATTTCCTGAGCCTCTGGTTTGAAAAAGTTACTTATTTTAGATTGGATTCCCCTTGCAAGACCCTGAAAATTTGCAGAGGAAGAAATTGTTTCACACTTTTTACTCAATAACAACCATGTGTAGCATCTGAATTATTGTTACTTCCAAAATAATGCAGTTTTATAGTATGATTAATTCCCACATCATAGAGATAGAGAAATAACTTAGTACTATTGGCTACTCAGCAATAAATGGCAAAACTCAGAATAGACCCATAAATCTACAAATTTCCACTCAAATGCTCTTTATTACTCAAGCTCATGGAATGAAGGGATCTGAGGTATTCTTTAGTAATCTAGCTGGTTCTTTTATCCTACATACATAATTTAATGTAAATTAATGAATTTAGAAAACTAAATCCATTGACTTCGAAGTTTTTCTAAGGTCACAAGAATATAACAAGATGAAAATTAGATCCAAAGTAATTGGAGGAGATATCACTGGTATCAGTTTATAACTGGTTTATTACCAGTTGAATCTGGAATAATTAAAAGTTCCTCCCTCCCCACCTCCCCCATACATGATATAAGAACACTGCACTGAAAATCAAGGGACTTGGGTCCTAGATCTCAACTCTGCTACTCACTAGCTGGTGACTCTGGGCAAATCTTTGCACATTTCTGTGAATCAATTTCCTTATACATAAGAGAAAAGAATTGAACTAGATGATCTCTGAGGTTGCTGCCATCTCTGACATTTCATGATTCTTTTATTTCAACTCTTCTGGAAACTAGTACCATTTAACAGGATGCTCTTTAAAACACTTTGTAAACTCCAAAATTGTGGTTTAAAATTGTAGGTTATGATTGTTATTTTATCTTCTAGCTGCACTGAAAGATAGCCATTAATCAAATGTAACTGGGAAATAATACATACAAGGATGGGGGCAGGGAGCCCCTCCCCGCCCTGCTAGAAAGCTAGAGGGGCATTGGAGGAGGACATAAAAGGGAACAGATTGTGGGAGGGGCCTTACAGTGGGATCAATGTTCTGGGATGGGGGGTAGGGTCAAGAAGGGGAGAAAATTTGTAATTCAAAACCTTGTGGAAATGAATGATGTAACCAAGAAAATAAGTTAAAATTAAAAAAAAAAGAAAGATAACCATTGTACATTTAGTTTGGATAGTCAATTAACTGAATCAGAGGAATTATTTTCTATGTCAATGGTTTCTGCTGTTCTACTAGGGTCTCTAGAATTTCCTTCCTCCCCCATACTACTGTATATTTTATATACTTAAATAGCTTTCCTACTCTTCCTACTGCACTCAAGCATGAAGCCTGGGCTGTTTAGGAAAGTTTTATGTGGCTCCACTAGAGCAAGAGATCTTAACAGGTGATCCTCTAAAAAATTAAATCTTTATCTTCTAACTTCTAACTGAAATTCAGCATATTCTTCAATTATTTGAAAATCGTATTCTGAAAAGGCCTCAGGCTGCAAAAGGGATTCATGATACACACACAAAAAAGGTTAAGAATTCCTACCCTAGAGGATCTTCAAGTTTAGAAAAACAGAGCTGCTCATGATATAATAAAAGAATTTTATCTAATTTTGAGGGGAAAATCTGTAAATCTCCTTTTCCTTCTTTAAGAAATAAATCAGAAGGGGTGGCTAGGTGGCACAGTGAATAGAGCATGGGCCCTGGAGTCAGGAGGACCTAAGTTCAAAACTGGCCTCAGACACTTAACACAAAAACTAGCCGTATGACCTTGGGCAAGTCACTTAACCCCAACTGCCCCCCAAAAAAGCAAAAAGAAAAAAAAAAGAAAAAAAAAGAAGTGAGTCAAGGGATGACCCTTGGGGCGGCTAGGTGGCGCAGTGAATAGAGCACCGGCCCTGGAGTCAGGAGTACCTGAGTTCAAATCCAGCCTCAGACACTTAACACAAAAAACTAGCTGTGTGACCCTGGGCAAGTCACTTAACCCCAACTGCCCTCCAAAAAGCAAAAAAAAAAAAAAAAAAAAAAAGAAAGAAATCAGAATCATGCTTCACCTTTATCTTTGAAGGCTTATCCTTAAAGTTCATAATTTGATTTTCAAGAGTAAGATTATTTAGTATCTTCCCTCTAGTGAGCAAGCATACTTCATTTTTCCTTAAATCAAATATTCATATCATAAGGCATCATGCAAATTGAAGAATAGACCTTACTGCATTGCCACTACTTTTAACAAGGCAAGTTTACTTCTGGAGATTTGGTCGGATGGCATCATGCAGAATTCATCCTGATGACGAAAATCTAGACTGGCCCAAATCGTGAAGGGGCACTAGACTAGGTTAAACCAGAATTCTCAACCTTCCAATTGTGGGACCCTTTAATACAGTTCCTCATGTTGTGGTGACTCCCAACCATAAAATTATTTTCATTGCTACGTCATAACTGTAATTTTGCTACTGTTATGAGTCATAATGTAAATATTTGATATGCAGGATGGATTTAAATTGAACATAACCCATAGGTTGAGAACCGCTGAACTAGATAAAGACATTGAAAGAAAGGGCTATTCTTGAAATGGTATAGCACATTCTGACATCAGTGTGATGGAGACCATTTGGCTTTCTCTGTTCCCTATCTATATGCAGCAAAATTGCCTGAAATCTCCCTCTATTTCCTAGAATCCTTGGATTTAGAGTTGGAGGTCATTTTAGACACACCTCACATTTATGTGGTGCTTTAGGGTTATTGGTTGTTTTTGCTTTGTTTGTTTTAAGTTTCTCACTGTAACCTGGAAGGTGAGTAGGGCAGGGCAAGAATTGCTATTATACCCATTCTACAGATGAGGAAACTAGTAGCCTGAAGGATTAAGTAACTGGTCCAAGGTAACAAACTGACTCCAAATCCAGTGATCTTTCTATATCCCATCTCTGATTCTTCTACTATTTAAGAGAGTAACTCGGGATTCAAAAATCGTCGTGGGAAAGGTTATCACTGAAAAAAGCAGAAAATTCCCTGCTCACGAATGACCTGGTGCACTGGGTTACTTTCATTAGCTACACGGATCCTTCCTGTCTTTGCTAAGTAGCAAGGTGGTGCAGGGGATGCTCTGGGGAAACAGAGATGGGGCAGCGGCTGAGGATGACTTTGAAAAAGACTAGACCCCGAAGTTCCAACAAGGAAAAGAATTCGCAAAAGAAAAAAATAAAGTGACAGAAATGACAAATTCTAAGGCTGACGTTTGTAGTTTATTTTCCTCCCAAAATCTTGTCGGCTTCACATTTTCATGCACCAAAGCGATGCCAAAAATATTTCTGCAACCCTTACCTGACAGTCTTCCAGTAATCTCACCCGCGAGTGAGTGCGGGGTCGGGAGAGGGGCGGCGTGGGAGGAGCGGACGGAGCAGCCCGGGAGGTTGTTGCGGCCGCTGCCGGGGCGGGTCGCCTAGGTCGGCTTCTCCTCCAGGCCCTGGGGTGCTCCAGGTCCTGAGCTCCCGCAGTCACTCCCCGCGCACGCGCGCTGCTCCTCCGCCCGACTCCACTACAGTCTCTCCCCACCCCCTCCCCCAAGTCATTAGGAACTCCCGGAGGAGTCGAGGTAAGCCGTCAGGGGCAGTGGAGGGAGGGGGAGGGGGAAAGGGCTTCTGACCACGTGACCCCAAAGATGGCGGCGCCCAGAGGTGTCCACCTGGTTCTTCGTAGAGGTAAGAGCCTGGGACTGACTGAAGCGCGTGTGTGCACACAGACGCACGCGCGCGCACACACAACACATTCACACACTCACACATACACACACACACAGAGGATGTCTGTGCCTTAGCGCGCGCACGCGCACAAGTTACACATTGACAGATTCACCAAGACATATAGACATATTTACACACCTGTCTACTAGGTCACTCCTGCTCTCTCTCTGTGTCTCTCTCTCTCTGTGTCTCTGTCTCTCGCTCCCTCCCTCTCTCCCTTTCTCTGTGTCTCTCTTTCTCCCTCCCTCCTCTCTCCCACTTTCTTCCACCTTCCTCTCTTCTCTCTACTCCCTTCTCCCTCCCCTTTTCTTCCTCCCTCTGCTTTCCACCCCACCCCCTCTTTCCTTCTCCCTGTCTCTCTTCCGTATCCCCCTCCCTACCGACCTCATCATCCTGCCCTCAGTTACTACTTCAGATTCGGTGCAGATTTCCTTTATTGTTTCCCCCCCTAATTATATGCTAAGACTTGGGGAAGTGCTGCTTCAGAGATTTCTGCTGGTGTCAAGAGTGTAATTTAAATTGTGGCAATTCAGCATACTAACATTCATAACCATTTTTATGCCTATCCTCAAAGATAAAAGAAATACGTAAAGTGGAACCTGGATTTTCCCATACAGTGGGAAAAGTGCTGGATTTGGAGGTAGAGAACCTGGGTTCAAATTATACCTCTCCCACCCAGTATGTGCCGGGAAACCTACTAAGCTCCTAGAGGACAAAGATTGGCAAAAACTAGGCCTTGTTCTAAAGGAGCTTACAGTGTAATGGGGAGACAACATACAAGCACCCATCTACAAACAAGATATGTATGGGATAAGTTGGAAATAACCAGCAGAGGAAAGATGGTAGAATTAAGGGGGAATAGCATGAGAATGAGAGGGGAAGGGCATTCCAAGCATAGGGGGTCAAATGCAGAGTTGAGAGTGTCATGTGAGAGGAGGAGCAAGGAAGCAGGTGTCACTGAATTTCAGAGCACATGGTAGGAAGTAAGTGGAAAGAAGATGGGAAGAGGGGTATAGGCAGATTATGAAGGGTTTTGAAATGGCAAGCAGAATTTTAAAAATATTTGAACCTGAAGGTAATAGGAAACACTAGAGCAGCGGTTCTCAACCTATGGGTTATGTTCAGTTTGTAACAATGAATATACATCCTACATATCAGATAGATTCATGACAGTGGCAAAATTACAGTTATGAAGTAGCAACGAAAATAATTTTATGGTTGGGGGGTCACCACAACATGAGGAACTGTATTAAAGTTATTAGGAAGTTTGAGAACCACTGTACTAGAGAATATTTACTGGGGGTGGGGTGGTAGAGAATTTAGTAGAAAGATCTTGGGTTCCAATACTTACTCTCATTTACCAACTATATGTTCACCTTTGGGTACCTTATTTCCTCATCTGTAAATCTAAGGGGGGTTGAATTTTCTACTCTAAATGCTATTAAATGGATTTTAGGTTGTTTGCATGGGAACAAGATGTTACAGGTATACATTTTTTTTTTTTTTTTTGCAGGGGGGCAGGCAGGGCAGTTAGGGTTAAGTGACTTCCTCAACACTCACATGGCTAGTAAGTGTTAAGTGTCTGAAGCTGGGTTTGAACTCCGGTCCTCCTGACTCCAGGGCGGGTTTTCTATCCACTGAGCCACCTAGTGGCACCCCCTCCCTGTTCTTCTTAATCAGGGACATCTGTGAAAATTATATTTGCTTCCTAGGTTTTGGAGACAAGTAAGGTTGTTCCAAGTGTGAGGACCTTGGTACTTTAAGTCAGGACACAGATGGACAGAGAAGATAGGCAATATTGCACCAGCATATATACAAATGAAGAGGTAAATTGGAGAAGGAGACAAGTTGAAGGGATCCCTCTTCAGACTTCAGAATAAGGAATGCAGATTTGCTTCAGAGGTCTATAAGGAAACAGTGGAGATTTTTAAAGAAAGAATGAATGAAAAAGCATCAAGCAGGTTTGTGCCAAGCAAGTTCTGGGGATCCAGGATTAGGTCTGTACTTTCATTGGTACAGGGATCTCCTGGATAAGTAAACTTCTTCCATAGTCTTTGAAAGTGTTACAGACCTATGTGTCAGGAGCAGAACTTAAACCCAGAAATCAGGACTTCCTGGCCTTGAGCCAAGCTCAAAACACGCTGCCTCTGAAGTCCTGGGGATATAAATAAAAACCAGAGACAGTTCTTACTCTCAGGGAGCTCGCATTCTAGGCAGAGGAAATAATAACGACCAGCTACAGGGCAGCTAGGAAGGCCCAGTAGTTTTTAGGTTTCAGTGTCAGGGCTGATGACAAGATCCAGGGCTTTGTTGTTGTTCAGTCGTGTCTGACTCTTTGTGACCCCATTTGATATTTTCTTAGCAAAGATACCAGAATGGTTTGTCATATTCTTCTCCAGTTCATTTTACAGATAGATGAGGAACTTAGATGAACAGTGTTAAGTGACTTGCTCTATATCACATAGCTAGTAAGTGTCTGATACCAAATTTGAACTCAGGTCTTCCTGATTCCAGGCCCATGGCTGTATCCACTATACCACTTAATTGCTCTCTAGACTAGTTTAGCAGGTCACAGAGTAGTCCCCAGAGATCCGAAGGATGGAGCAGTAATTAGGAAAATGAATGTGAGAGGTTGGTTGATAGTGGAAAGTTATTTAAAGTTAGGAGACCTAGATTTGAATATGGACTCCCTGCCTATATTCTTCACCCACATGTAGTCATAAGCCTAGTTCCCATCTTCATCACTGGTCTCCTACATTCTTGCAATGGCCTCCAATTGATCTCCCTGCTTCAAACCTCTCTCTACTCTAATACATCCTCCACATACCTGCCTATTCACTAAACTTCTGTACCAGGATCAAATGTAAAACTCTGTTTGGCTTTTAAAGTTCCTCCTTACCTCTCCTCTTCTTACCTTTCCAGCCATATTATTCTACTTCCCTTCATATGTACTCCAATCTAGAGAAATTGGCCTTTTTGTGTCTCACATACAGTATTTTCTTTTCCATCGTCTGTCCTGAATACCTGTAATGCACTACCCTCTGACTTTTTGCCTCTTACAATCCTTCCTTTCCTTCACAACTTAACTCAAATGCCACTTTCTAAATGATCCTCTTCATTCTCCAAAGTGCCCAGGTAGTATTTCCTTAATCACTTCCCCTAACTAATCTTATATCTAGTTCATCTGCATATAGGATAGTAACATACGTGTTGCCAGGTCTGGAATCAGGAAGACTCGTCTTCTTGAGTTCAAATCTGGCCTCAGACACTTACTAGCAGCTGTATGACCTAGGGAAGTCACTTAACCGTGTTTGCCTCCTGTAAGATGAACTGGAGAAGAAAATCACAAACCACTCCAGTATCATTGCCAACAAACCCCCAAATGAGGTCACAAAGAGTCAGATATGACTGAACAACAACTCCAAAATATTTGCCCATTGTCATCTATAGCTAGATTATAAACTTCCCAGGAGCAGAAACTTTCACATTTGTCTTTTTGTCCCCAGTGCCTGGCACATAAAAACTTCTTGTTTATTGATTGATTAGTTCACCACCCTGGTTAAATCACTTAACCTTTCAAAAATTCAGTTTCCAGTTCCATAAAATGAGTACAGTGTGATTTGCCCTCAGAGTTATTGTAAAGAAAGTGGTTTTTTAAACCTTAGTTATTGTTATTATTTAGACATTCTTCTAAATTTTTTTGGGAGATGAGCAAGAGCAGTGAAGGTTGACTTAAAGGTGACCATGAGTGAGAGTGTCTGGACCATACTGTCCTGGACCAAGAGTGAAGAGACGTAGGTTCTTTTTTCCAGATCTATTATATCACTATGAAAAAAATCAGTTCTCTGTTTCCTCATCTATCAAGGAGCTAATTATTTTTGATATATGTATCTTATAGGGTTGCTATGAGGATCAAGTTAGATCTTAAATTTTAAAATATTTTCAATACTTCAAAGTAGTATATACTTTACAGATATAAGGTATATACAGAGTATGGGCAAAGTATACTTTACAAATATAAAATGTTATGTTATAGTTCAAGCAGGGGTATCAAGACTCAGACCAGAAATTTAGTGTTAGAATGAAGTATGAAACAGTGGGGAAAGCATTGGGTTGGTAGTCAGAGGACCTGGGTTCAAAGTCTAGCTCAGCTGTTTATTAGTTATGTGATTTTGGACAAATCAATCCCCTTCAACAGGCGGCAGTTTCTTTATCTGTAAAAGGAGTTGTACTAGATGGGCTCAAGGATCTTCTCCAGCTTTTAACTTGTAAAAATAAGAATAGAAAAGAAGAAATAAGGGAAGTAGAAATTGCTGACTCTGGATGAAATCAGAACTGAATGTAAGGACAAACAAGATATAGGCACCTCTTGTAAGTCTAGGGGAATAATAATAATAACTGGTATTTTTATAATATAGTTTAGGGTGATATAAAGGATAACATAAGACATTTTAGGGAAGGGGTGAAATTCAGATGCTAAACTGATTTGGGGATGAAGAGGGTCCAGGGTGAGTTTTGTGGCATCACTCTGGCTGCTGTTAAGTCATTTCAGTCTTGTCCAACTAATCATAACCCCATTTGGGGTTTTCTTGGCAAAGTTACTGGAGTGGTTTATTTCCTTCTCCAGCTCATTTTACCAGTGAGGAAACTGAAGCAAACAGAGTTAAGTGACTTTCCCGGGGTCACACAACTAGTAAGTGTCTGAGGTTACATTTGAACTTGGGTCTTCCTGACTCTAGGCCTGGTGCACTATCCACCTTGTGACCTACCTTCCCATATAGCTCCGGATATTTGGTGGTTGTTACTGAGTAGTTTCATGTCTAACTCTTCATGGTGTTAATTGTAGGAAAGGAATAAGAGAAATGCTGCCTTCTCTTTGCAGGGGACAGCTATTTTAAATTTTTAAAAGCTGTGATTATGATACATTTGGGGTGGTCTAGATAGTTTTAGGAAAACAAATTTGCTCTCAGGAGTCAAGATAGGGTTTGTGATTCCCCATGATGCTGGCAGAATGTAGGCTTCTTGAGGGCAAAGGTCATCTCTTTTTTGTCTTTGTATCTCCCAGTGTCTAGTACATTACACATATTGACTAAATTCTCATTGAATTGAATTGCTTTTATAACTTTGTTGGGAATTAACTGATCTGTGGTATATAGAATACTCAAGTCTATCTCATTGATGTAAATAGAAGATATATTAATGGGAAGAAGTTAGAGTGGGGGAGTGGGGTGTTGGAAAGAACTTACTGTGGAGTCAGGGTTAATGGGTTCAAATCCCACCCAAAATGCTACTACCTATGTAACCATGGGTAATTTAGCTAATCTTCCTGCAACCTCGTTTCCTCATCTGTAAAATGAGGAGGCTAGATGACTTCTGACTCAGGATAGATCTATGATACTATGGACTCCCAGTGCATTATCTCTGGTAGAGTTGAAGCCTGTCTTTGCCTTGCCCAGCATCATGCTACTTGCCAATTCTCCCCTTTACCTGTCTGTGTCCTCAGAGAATGCAAACTAACTTTTTTTTTTTTTTTTTTTTGCTTTTTTGGAGGGCAGTTGGGGTTAAGTAACTTGCCCAAGGTCACACGGCTAGTTTTTTGTGTTAAGTGTCTGAGGCCGGATTTGAACTCAGGTACTCCTGACTCCAGGGCCGGTGCTCTATTCACTGCGCCACCTAGCCGCCCCGCAAACTAACTTTTAACATTAAATTAACTGAGGCACAATCAGGAAAGCAAATCTGTTGCTAAATTGTATAATTGCAGTGCAGTGTCAGATAAAATAATAATAAAAATTAACATTTATATAACACTTTAAAATTTCTAGAATGCTTTCCTTACAGGAAATCTGAAAGGTAGTTTGTGCAGGTATTATTATCCCCAATTTGTTGATGGGAAACAGGCTCATAAATGACTTTTTCAAGGTCACGTAGTTAGTAAGTGCCTAAACCAAAATTCAGACTCAAATCTTCCGACTTCAAATCCAGCAGTCTTTCTTTTAAAAAAAAAAGGTTTTTTTTGTTTTTTGGAGGGCAATTGGGGTTAAGTGACTTGCCCAAGGTCACATGGCTATTTTTTTGGTGTGTGTGTGTGTGTGTGTGTGTGTGTGTGTGTGTGTTGTGTCTGAGGTGAGATTTGAACTCAGGTCCTCCTGACTCCAGGGCCAGTGCTCTCTATTCACTGAACCACCTAGCTGCCCCCAGCAGTCTTTCTAATAACCATGCTGCTTCTAGAATTACCTGTTGTTTTTGGATAATTTGTATTGGTGTTCTCTTTGTGAGAGGATCAAGGGTTCATTCTAATTGCCCAATAACACGAGGCAGTTTTAATAAGGTGCCATATATATGTTATATATACTTCTGTTGAAAGTCAAATAAGAAGAATGTAGCATAGTCATTGTCATGTATTGAATAGAACCCAGATCTGACATGACCTGTGGTTATACAAATTCAGATGTGCTTTGAGTCAAATTATGTCCCTGCACTTCTGTGCCTTCTGTAATAGGGTTAACCCATGAGGCTAGTGTTAGCCAGTAGATCAGTCATTTCTAGGCATTTGTCTTGTGTGCCAGGTGCTGTGCAAAGAGCTGATGGTAGGACAAACAACTGACAAGGAGCCTAAGAATGGTAGGACAAACAGAACTGTCAAGGAGCTTAAGAATGTAATGTCATATCACTGCTAGGTCTATTTCCAAAGATTATTAGGGAAAAAAAAAAGAAATCTCTATGTTCTAAAATGTGCATAGCCACTCTTTTTGTGGTGGCAAAGAACTGGAAACTAAAGGAATGTTTGTCAAGTGGGGAATGGCTAAACAAGTTGTAGTGTATGATTGTGATGGCATATGACTGTGCTATAAGAAAGGATGTGACCTTAGGGAAAAACTTGCATGAAATAATGAAGAGTGAAATGAGCAGAACCAAGAGGACATAGTATGCAGTAACAGCAAAATTGTTTTAAGAACGACTTTGAGTGAATAAGTTATTTTGACTACTTTAAATACCCAAATTAACTATACGGGGCATTATGAAGATACAATCTGCATCCAGAGAAAGAACTGAAAAATAGAAATATGTGTAGAATAATTTTATATACATACACCTATTTGTGTCTAATGGTAGTCATCTGGGGGAGATGGGAGAAGGAAGAAAAAAAATTATATAAGTTTATTGTATATTTAAAAGGAATAGCAAGTTATACATAGTAGATTTGCAGTTTCACGTGCAGCCTTTTTTTTTAACTATCCTGTGTTATGGAAATTCTTGTTTTATTTAATAAATTAAAAATAAAATAAAATTTTAAAAGGAATGTAATGGGAAAGACAGATTGTAATGCAAATAAATACATAAGAATGTACAAGATCTGTGAAAATAAAATTCCCTGGGAAAGAGTCTCACTAGGACCTGAGGGGAGCAGGAAAGGTTTCCCACACTGGGCAGTATTTGAGCTGAGACTTGAAAGAACCCAGGGATTCCAGGAATTGGAGGTGAAGAAGAAGAAGAGGCTTGGGGGCAGCCAGTACAAAGGGACCAGGGAGTAAGGACTGTACACCCAAGCAGAAGAGTTTATATTTACATTTGTATTTTTAAGTGGGGAAAGGTAACATAATCATACCTGCCCTTTAGGTAAATCACTTTAGAAGTTTTGCAGAGGATGGATTAGATTGGGAAGAGTCTTGAGGGAGGAAGACCAATTAGAAAGCAATTTCAGTAGTACTAATGAGAGGTGATGATATCTCAGTCATGGTGGTGGCTGTGTAACTAGAGGGAAGTCATTGTATCCAAGAGATGTTGTGAGGTAGAAACAAGATTTGGCAACTGATCAGATATCTGGGGTTAGCAAGAGTGAGGAATTAAGGATGAGAAGAAGGCTGTGAATCTGAGTTGCTGGAGGATGGTGGTCTTCTGACCTAAAGAATAAAGAGGAAGTTCAAAAGAAGAGTGAGTTTGGGAGGGGTGTGTTAGGGAAGATAACAAATTCCATTTTTAGACATGTTGAATTTGAGATGCTTCTAACCAGTCAGTAAACATTTATTAAGCACCTACTGTGCTAAGTTCTAGGAATACAAAGAAAGGCAAAAGATTGCTCTCAAGGAACTCAGCAGTCTAATGGAGGAGACAACATGTAAGCAGTTCTGTACAGACAAGCTGTATGCTGGATAAATTTGAAATAATAAATAGAGGGAAGGCACTAGAATTGAGGGGGATTGGGAAAGACTTCCTGTAAAAGGTAGGATTTTAGTTTGGACTTGAAGGGAAGCCAATATGTAGAGAGATGAGGGGAGAGAGCCGTTTCTGGCATGAGGGACAGCCAGAGAAAATGGAGGAAGTCAGGAAATAGAGTGTGTTATTGGAGGAATAGCATGGGAGAGAGGGTGAAGGGGGGAGTGTAAGGTATAAGAAGAATGGACACTGGACTTTGAATGACAAACACAAGATTTTATATTTTATCCTGAGGGTGATAGAGAGCCCTGGAATTTATTGACCAGGGAGGTGACATGGTCAAGTCTATACTTAAGGAAGATGATTTTGATAGCTGAGTAGTAGATAGCATCCTGGGATGCTAGTTTTTCTGATGATTCAACATTTAACAATATCTTCAAGGGCAGAGAAGACAACAAGGGTTGAAAAAGGTTGGAAAAGGGTACAACTAAAGCAGACCTTCCCTTTGAGGACTTGTTCTTTACTTAAGGCAGTTTTTTCTTATGTAGTATGTTTCTTGGGTAGTTCTCTTTTTTATGGTCTGTTCCTTAGCCTTCATTTGCTAAAAGAAGATATATAGGATGAGTGATGGGAATGAAATGGTTGTAGACAGAAGTGGCATTTTCTAAGATGAATTTAGGAAATTCTTATTGGTACTTAATGCTGGAGTGGAAGATTGTAGGGTGAGAAAGGAATGAATGTCCTTCAGAGCTTTTTAGCAATTTGGGGCTAACACTAATAGGCTTCAGCATTATAGAAAGACACTCAATTCTCAATGCAGTGGGATTTCCAGACCTTGTACTTGGAACATAATTTTTGCCTATCTATTTGAGTAGTATTTGTCACCTAAAATAAAATGATTATTTTTAGAGTGTGTTGATTATTTTCAGAAAATAAGCAGTGCCTAATATTCAATGAAAATACTAAAGATCCATATAGTGAACCTAATCATGAAAATCACCATGTGACTTTCAAGTCCTGATTGCTGAATCTGGAGCTTGAACTTGGAATCTTGCATTTGAATGTGAAGTGAAAAAGGATTATATAAATGGAAAGGAAAAATAGAAGAAATTATTTACTTTAGAAATAGAGAGAAGGAGCCAAGATGGCGGCGTAGAAGCAGCAAAGCACCACAGCTCCCACACAAACACGCTAAAAAAACTCATAAAATGGAACGCTAAACAGATTTTCAAGCTCCAAAACTCTCCACAAGACAGAAAGCACTACAGGCAGCGCAGCAGGCGGGGCTCTTCGCAGCAGTCTGGGACCCGTGGCTGAAAGCCAGCCGGCTCAGGCCCTGGGGCATTGGGCAGGGAACCGTGGCTATAGGAGAGCAGATCGGCTGCACTGAAGGCACAGTTACCACATTTATCAGGCCAGAAGACAAAAAGGCTAAGAGAAAGGTCAGTGGATTTTGCTAACTGGGGAGGAGAAGAGCGGGTTCTGCCAAACTGCTCCCAGGGCAAGGAGGCAGCGGGAGGCGGCTGTGCCAGCAGGAACGTCTGAGAGCCGCATTGGCTTCCACTGGGCTGCTTCAGAGCCCTCGGCCTGCAGATAGCAGGGGGGCTGACACAATCCATCGGGGTCAAGGGCTCTTGCATTGAGCGGCCTGGATCTGGATCGTGGTCTTGAGTGGTGGTCCTGGGGTGTGCTTTCAGTGAGCCAAAGCTGGGGGGGAGCTGCAGCACCCCACTAAAAGCTCCAGCAGCTGAGAGGGCCCCAGCAATTTGGGACAGAGCTTTCCCCCTCCAGGAAGCAGAGTTCCACAGAGCTAAAAAACCAAGCAATTAATAGACTGGCCAACATGAGAAAAAGGAAGCAGGCTAGGAACAGCAGTAAAACTCTAGAATCCTTTTTTATGGACAAAAAAGACCAAAGT
>CM053596.1:179815905-179848959 GCA_028646575.1 Pseudocheirus occidentalis | reverse complement strand
AGATGGTGGGAGGGGTCTTACAGTGTGATCAATGTTCTGGGCTGGGGGGTAGGGACAAAAAGGGGAGAAAATTTGTAACTCAAAACCTTGTGGAAATGAATGATGTAACCAAGAAAATAAATTAAAATTAAAAAAATAAAGAAATAGAGGAGAGAGAGAGAGAGGAAAGAGAGAGAAGAGATTAGCGAAAGTGAGAAGTAAGATGAAGTTTGATATTTAACCTAGGAGTTTCATGCAAGATATTTTGCCTTGCATTTTTACTAAATAAACTCTAGTTTAAAAAATAACACAGACAACAAAACTTCAATAAGTATGGTGTTGAGAAAACTTTGTTGCTTTGCTACAAAGTATCACGTAACCAAATAATGTTAAAACCTTCAGTCTCTTCAATTGAGAAATGTGCAAAAATGTTTATCTACCTTGTCTAGCATCAATTGCCACCAGATGCCAGGGTTAGTCTGGGAACACAGTAAAGCACAGTAGAGAATCATAGAATGAATGGTGCCATGTGAACTCTACCTCTTCTTGTTCTCAGTGGAAAAAGGGGGGGGGCAGCTACTTTAACCAAAGAGACAAATGTTAGTGAGCACCACCTCATTGATCTGTGATCTTTCTTGTAATTGAACATGTGATACCTATTTATGATCCTGGGACAAAAAGACAAAAAAAAAAAAAGATTACTTCAGTAATTATCACATAGGCAGCTCTTAATTATTTGCACCAAAGAAAATAAAAATTAGTCCTATATAATAGAAAACACCAGAAAATATACCCAGTTAGTTTGGGACTTCAGCAGACTTTACTGATCCAGGGACCAGGACTATAACTTCAGTCATTATTAATGCTGTAATTAGGAGGAAAGTGTGTGTCGTGCTTGGGCCAGGCACCCACCCTGTCTTTCTGAAGGGAATGGTTTGAGACTGTATATGGATATCCACCAATAAGCAGATGTAATAATGGATTATAAAGTTGGGTAAAGTATAATTTCTAAAAGCCTGTCCTAATACTTTGGTGTGAGTGGTGTGTATGTTTGTGTGTGTGTGTGTGTGTGTGTGTGTGTGTGTATGTGTGTGTGTTCTTTTCTTGGGAGGGGGTGGGGATAAGGAAGGCTAGAGAAAACTTTTTGAGGGTCCCATGATGATATGCTTAGACTGTCTATCCTAGATTTGTAGGAAAAGGCAACCGTACAATATTTTTGCTTCAGAATGGACAGAAACTATGAACAGTCTGCTGGATTGATTGATTGATTGATTGATTGATTGATTGGAGAATTAGAGACTGGAATCAGAGACACCAATGATAAAGCTATTGAAATAGTTCAAGGATAAAATGATAAAGGTTTGCTCCAGAGGGAAGATAAAAATGACAGTAAAGATGTGTGAAACATTTTGAAGTAAGAAGACAAAACTTAGCACGGGTTATGATTAAGAGGAAGAGGACAAAGAGTCTTGAGGCTTTGAGCCCAGTGCCTGGGGAAATGATAGCACTATTAGTAGGAAAAGGGAAGTCAGAAAGAGATGTCTGGGGAACAATGATCATGAATTCATTTTTCAATATATAAGTAAAAGCTGTTCTTCACCTTGAAGTCAGTGTAATTTTTTTTTTAAGCTCGCTTTAAGATTTACAAAGTATGTTCCTTACAACAGCTCTGTGAGTATTGGTAGTACAAGTATTATCTCTGTTTTACAGGTAAAGAAATTGTAGCTCTGTATCAGCAAGCACCATAGCATACCCAGGGCAGCTGCTAGCACAGGTTCTTAGATCTGCTTTTCTAAAGGAAAGCCACTCAAAATGGGTTAACAATTGCTCTTTAATCAAACAAACATATCATTTACCTAGTTCAGGGAGGAAAGTCAGCACCCTGAACTCCAGAGAATATAAACCCAAGTTACAAGCACAAGATACAAACACAAGTTACAAGCAGACCAAGAAACAGATCAGCAGATGGGCTTCCAACCATCTGACCATCATATCCATTACCTATTCAAGTTACCAGAGAGGGAAGCATTAACATGTGGGTTTTTCAAAGCCGGGAGGGCTCAACAGCTTCCCAGAGTCTTGTCTTGCCAAATCACACAACTCTTCTCAAAGTGAGTCCCAAAAACAAAGCCTCACATCAGGGCGAATATACAGGCTTCTCCTGGGTCAGCCCTCTTGACCCACTGTCCAATTACAAAGTAACAAGGTGTGGCCATTCCCAAAAAACAAGCCTCCCACCACAGGCTCCACGTGACCACATTCAGCCTATTAGGGGGCAGAGTATACTTTCAAAACTGGGAACATTCTCGGAGCCATTTAATCCTTTCAAAGGGCCTAGGGGCAGGAAAGATTCCCATTACAAGCTCCAATTGCAGAAGGAACTTGTCTGTGGTCACACAATTAATTAGTTTAGAATTGAGGTCTGAGTCCAAGTTTCCTTGATCCTTTATTTAGTGCTGCATGCTTTCTACGCTCCCCATGCCCCACACCCCCAACACATACTCTGTCCTGAATAAGTGGAAGTCTTGAAACATTTGAAAGGGGAGATTTCCTTTAGATACTTGAAGGTGTAGGACTAATGAAGTTTAGGGGATAAATCCTTGCTGCAGATGGGGTATTTTCAGTTTAAGACTTATTTACAAGAAGGTGATAGGTTGGTTTTTCCCCTCAATAAGTTTTATTGTTGCCTTTCATTTTAAAATCACAGTGATTTCTAGATGGGCTCCCTAACTCTCTCTCCAAAATGTGTTATTTCTTTTTAAAAATTATTTTATTTTTATTATATTTTTCTTTTTTTCCAATTTATTTATTTTTAGTTTTCAGCACTCATTTCCACAAGATTTTGAGTTACAAATTTTTCTCCCATCTTTCTCCTACCCCCACCCCCAAATAGCCTGCCTACTGAATACCCCTTCCCTCAATCTATTCTCTCTTATATCTTTCCCCATACCCCCCCTCCACAGTTTTCTGGTAGAGCAAGATGGATTTCTATACCCTAGTGCTTGTATATCTAATTTCCCAGTTGCATGTAAAAAACATTTTTTTTAAACATTTATTTTTACAACTTTGATTTCCAGATTCTTTCTCTTCTTCCCTCCTCACCCACCCCCACTGGGAAGACAAGCAATTCAATATAGGTTGTACATGTTTGGTTACACGAAACATTTCCATAGTAGTTATATTGTGAAAGACTAACTATATTTCCCTCCATCCTATCCAGCCCCTCACTTATTATATTTTCTCCTTTGATCCTGCCCCTTTTCAAAAGTGTTTGCTTCTAACTAGCCTCTCCCCCAATCTGCCCTCCCTTCTATCATCAACCCTCTTATTCACTTTCCCCCTATTTTCCTGTAGGGTAAGATACCCAATTGAGTGTATATGTTATTCTCTCCTTAAGCCAAATTCAATGAGAGTAAGATTGTCCCATTCCCTTTCCCCTTCCTGCTCTTCCCCTCAATTATAACAGTTTTCACTTGCCTCTTTTATATGAGATAATTTTACCCTAATCTATCTCTCCCTTTCTCTCCCACTAAATTCCTCTCTTACCCCTTAAATTTTTTAGATATTATCCCTTCATATTCAACTCATCCTGTGTCCTCTGCCTGTGTATGCATGTATATACATACGCACACACTCATATATATTTATACACACATACACTCTCCTATACATACATATATGTATGTATACATATATACATACATATATATTCCCTTCAACTATCCTCATACTGACAAAAAGTCTTATGAGTTACAATTCTCATTTTTCCATGTAGGCATGTAAATAGTTCAACTTTAATAAGTTCCTTATGATTTCTTTTTCCTGTTTACCTTCTCATGCTGTTCTTGCTTCTTGTATTTGAAAGTCAAATTTTCTGTTCAGCTCTGTTTTTTTTCATCAAGAATGGTTGAAAATCCTCCATTTCATTGAATGACCATATTTTCCCCTGAAGCATTATACTCAGTTTTGCTGGGTAGGTGATTCTTGGTTTTAATCCTTGCTCCTTTGACCTCTGGAATATCATATTCCAAGCCCTTCGATCCCTTAATGTAGAAGCTGCTAGATCTTGTGTTATCTTGATTGTGTTTCCACAATACTCAAATTGTTTCTTACTGACTGCTTGCAGTATTTTCTCCTTGACCTGAGAACTCTGGAATTTGTCTATAATACTCCTAGGAGTTTTCTTTTGGGGATCTTTTTCTTTTTGCTTTTTATTTTGGAGGGCAGTTGGGGTTAAGTAACTTGCCCAAGGTCACACGGTTAGTTTTTTGTGTTAAGTGTCTGAGGCCCGATTTGAACTCAGGTACTCCTGACTCCAGGGCTGGTGCTCTATTCACTGTGCCACCTAGCCGCCCCTTGGGGATCTTTTTCAAGAGGTGATCAGTGAATTCTTTCAGTTTCTATTTTGCCCTCCGGTTCTAGAATATCAGGGCAATTTTGCCTGATAATTTCTTGAAAAATGATGTCTAGGCTTTTTTTTTTAATCATGGCTTTCAGGTAGTCCCGTAATTTTTAAATTATCTCTTTCAGATCTATTTTCCAGGTCAGTGTTTTTTCCAGTGAGATATTTCACTTTGCCTTTTATTTTTTCATTTGTTTGGCTCTGTTGGATCTTGCTTCCTCATAAAGTCATTAGCTTCTATTTGCTCTAATTTTGAAGGAATTATTCTCTTTAGTGAATTTTTGAAATTCCTTATCCATCTGGCAAATTTGGCTTTTTAAGGCATTCTTCTCCTCATTGGCTTTTTGGGTCTCTTTTGCCATTTGAGTCAATCTATTTTTTAAGGTGTTATTGCCTTCACTATTTTTTGGGGTCTCCTTTAGCAGGCTGTTGACTTGCTTTTCCTGATTTTCTTGCATCATTTTCATTTCTCTTCCTAATTTTTCCTAGACTTCTCTTACTTGATTTTCAGAATCCTTCTTGTGCTCCTCCATGACCTCTAACTAATTCATATTTTTCTTGGAAGCTTTTGATGCAGGAGTTCTGACTTCATTGTCTTCCTCCTTTTCCACGCTTTGACCTTTTTTGTTCCCAAAAAAGGAGTCTATGCTCTGATTGTGTTTCCTCTGCTTGCTCATCTTGCCAGTCAGTTACTTGACTTTTGAGCTCTTTGCCATGGTAGAACTCTGCTTCCAGAATGGAGAGAGCTTTGTTCCAAGTTGCTGGGGTTTTCACAGCTGCCGGAGCTATTAGCAGGGCACCCTCTTTACAGCCACCACAAGCTCTGGCACACTGGCCACACACCTCAGGACTACCACCCAAGAGTGATTACCCTTTGAATGGTCACTTGGTCCCCCTATGATCCAGGAGCTCCGGAGGCAGCCAAGCAGCAGCAGCTGCAATGGCTTCAGCTCCTCTACTTCTGCCCCGGGGGCAGGGACCAAACCTGCGCTCTTCCAATCCCCTGTTCCAACAGAGTTCCCCACTGACATTTTACTTTCTCTTTGGTGTTTATGGGTTGAGAAGTCTGGAAACTGCCACAGCTGCTGGTGATTTACTCTCCTGAAGTCTGCTCCAGCCTCCCCTGGTTGGGGCCACACAGGGCCAGAACCATGTGGGACTGCACTCAGCTCCCAGCTCAGTGTGATAGACACTTTCTGTAGGCCTGCCAGGCTGCCTTCAGCAGGAGATTTGTTTCCCTCTTTCACTTTGTGAGTTCTATAGCTTTAAAGTTTGTTTAGAGTAATTTTTTTACATGTATTGGAAGTGATTGGAGTGGGAGCTCATGCCAAGTTTGTGCTTTTACTCCACCATCTTGGCTCTGCACCAAATGTGTTATTTCTTGTAACAAAGAAAAATAGTTAAGCAAAACCACTTGACACATCAATGGCATCTGATAATAACATATGCAACATCTTACATCAGTAATCTAATCAGACAGCTCTTTTCCAGTACCAGGATTGCTAATTGTAGTTATATAGATCTGATCATTCAAGTGGGACTTGTATTCAAGCTCAACTATGAGCAGCAACAATGGATTGAGTAGTGAACACTCACATTTAGAGAGAAAGAGAAGGACCCAATGAAGAAGACAAAAGAAAAAAGAATAGGAAAAGTAGGAGGACTGGGATGAGAAAACATCTTGGCATCCAGGGGAGAAAAATCTCAAGGAATGCAATGATCAGCATCATGTTAAATACTTCAGAGAAGTAAAGGAGAATAAGGATTGGAAAAGTTCAGTAGATTTGCCCATTAGAAAATGATTTTAAAGAGAATAATTTCACCCTGGAAGTGACAGCCAGATTACAGTGGAGGACATAGCAACAAAATGGAGGTAGAGGTAATAGACCAGTGGTGCTCACCCTTTTTAGTCTCAGGACTTCTTTGCATTCTTAAAATTATTGAAGATCCCCCAAAGAACTTTTGCTTATGTCGATTATAATTATCAATATTTACCACATTAGAAATGTAAAAATTCTAGTATTATTATAAAAGCAGTTTTAATTCTAGTGGACCCTCTGAAAAGGTTTTGGAGACCCCCGAGACCCTAAGCTATACAGTGGAATCACTGTATAGTGACACACACACATACACACACGCACCATTTAATCAAGAAGTTTGGCTGTGAAGAGAAATAAGATAGTTAATGTGGGGAGCAGAATCAAGTGAAACTTTATTTGAGGTAAGGAGACCCATTTGTGTTTGAAGGTAAAGGAGAAAGAGCCAAGAGTGAGAAATAGCATGAGAACACTAGAGAAAGAAGGCACAATCAAGGGAGCAAAGCCGAAGAGTTGGTGGAAGGATATTGGCTACAAAGCTCAAGTGTAGAGATTAATCTTAGAAAGGAAGAGGGTCCTTTTGTCAAAGTCAGAAAAGAATAGTTTTTCTAGAATTTTTCTCCCCCTAGAGCTTCAGCTATTTTCAGTGTTGGGAAAATTGTAATAACAGTGATTTTTAAAATGTTAAACTATCATTAAGTTTAGTGGCTAGCAGGAAAAGAGAAAGTTTACTAGTTAATTGAAAAATAGTATCTAAGGACAGCTACATCTGAGGTGCCTTGCAGTCCTCTTACCAAGTGTGTCAGTATTTCACCTCCCAGCTCCCTTTTCTATTCAATGTTATGATTGTTTTGAGTTTGGGATGTCACAAACTATCCCTATAACATCAGATAAAAGTAATATAGGAATGGAAAGAACACCCATGTGGCTTCCTCAGCTGACTACTTGAAAACTGGCTGCTCTATGGAATTGATTAATATCAAATCCAAAGATTGTTGTCCCTGTTCTTGCTTTTACTTCACCCCCACTTTACTGCTTTATGAGTAGGACAAGCTCAGTGCATTGCTGAGTGCTAGAATTCTGCAATCAGAAAGGTAAGTGAGGGACACAGCAGGGAGAATGAGTGTGGTGGGATTGTGATGTGAGGAAAGTAGGTGATGTTCTTCAGTGGGAGGTAATGAGATTTTTGTATGATGGCTAAATGGGGGATGGGACAAACAGACAGCTATCAATATGATTGCCAGTTGTGAGCTTGTTGAAGATTATCAATTACCTTAATCAAAAAACCTAGATGTTGAATGTCTTCAAGTCAGTGGCTTTCCCATGATGCTATCTATGTCAGCAGAATGGAGTGAGGGAATAGAATTAATGAATTTTTTTGGAAATATCACAGCTACCAAGGGGATTTTTCAGAGATCTATAACTACTCTGTAGAAGATAACTATGTTGATTATCTTTTTAAGAGTAATTAAATTTATTTGGAAATTCTACATACTTTTAAAATAAGTATTTACATTAAGTGTCAGGTTTGTTTTCTAGCACTGTTTTTGTCCTTGATCATTAGGATACTGTTAATTTCTATAGACAGTGGGGAGTCATGGAAGATTTAATAAGATTGGCATTGTTTTAGTTTAAATGCCAATGACTAGTCCTGCATGCAAATTAAGCTTGTTTGACCTTGAACCAAGATTCTTCTTCAGGAAAAACTTACCGAGAAGAGTATATTAAGTCACTAAATGCTTGATAAATTCCTAGCTTGTCCCTAAATCTATATAAGGTAAGAAAATTAATGTTCAGTGGTAATTTTAGGACTTTTTCATCTGATTTTTCCTCAGATTTTATGTGGCTCCTGCTATGGATATAATCAGTAAAAATGATTTTCTTACCCCAAAAGCACAATCCTCAAACAGTGTGAAGGTTTAGATTAATTTGGAAAAATTGTAGGTCATTTGCAGATCTTGAATACTTCTTAATTGATTGGCTAGCTCAGTACTATCCAACTAGCAAATGAATACCATCTCCAGGCCTCTTTTCCTCCAGGCTGCTCTATCTTCTATTATATGAGGTTGATCTTGTTCACTGGCTGCTGTTACTCTGAACACAGCAGCCCCTCCCCACCATTCCAGTTGTATCTCAGACCCCTAATGCTGCGGTGGCATCAGATTGGTACCTTCTTCATACACACAGTTTACCAAACTGGGAGCAGATAAGCACTGGGACCTATTGTCTAGTCGAGAGGTTTGGGGGACCAAGAATATGTGGGAGAGGGTGAGAGTGTGTGGGTGAGAGGTCTGGATTGGAGAACAGGTTCAAGAGAAGGTAAGGATATGAGGGATCTGAGTGAGGGATTATGTGAGTGAGTATATGAAAGAGAAGATGAGGGAATGTGTGAGTGTTCATAGAAGAGGGAAGGCTGTGTGGGAGGCAGAAATGTGGCTGAGACTAGCATGCTTCAGAAGGTATCAGGTGGCTCCCTGAGTGTGTATGAATGTGACCTGCCCTACCAAAGAAGTTACTGAATTATTGTACTACTTAATGCTTTCTTAGCAGTATTTATCTCTTGTACAAAAATAAAATGCAAAGTTAATTTTTGTATATTCATAGAACACTTTCTCTGGTCTTTTCAGAACAGGCCACTATAAGATCATAGATTTAGAACTGGAAAGGAGCTCAGAGATCATCTAGTCTAAGCCCCTCATTTTCTAGATGAAGAAACTGACCCAGAGTTAGCTTTTTATCTCACTGTTCCCTCTGGTTCAGAGCTCTCATTTTACATTTGAGGAAACTGAGGCCCAAAGATATGATGTTCCTTGCCATGGTCACACAGATAGCAAGAGCTGATATTTGAACTGAATGTTAAGGTCTTTTAGGATTGTTTTTCCTCACATCATTGTGACCATCACATAAATGGTTCTGAAGCCTTCCCGCGTTCCTCTGAATCTGTCATATTCATAACTTCCTACAGCACAATATTATATTCATATTATTGAATTATGTTCATATATTATATTATATTCATATGCCACATTTTGTTCAGCCACTCCCCATTTGATGAGTAACTTTTTTCTAAGAAGCAGTTGCTAAAACAAAAAGTATCCCTATAAATACTCTTGTGCATATGGGTGATTTCCCTCTAATATTGACCTCTTTTGGAATATTGCCTAGAAATGGTATCATCACTGAATCAAAGATTACGTATAGTTTAGTAGTAGGGTTTGTTTGTTTGTTTTTAATGTGGAGGGAGGTTATAGTTTGTTCCGAAATGTTTTCCAGAATGGTTGAATCAATTCACAGTTCTACTAGCAGCTTATTAGGATGCCTTTCCTCCCACATTCCTCCATCAATTGCTTGCCCCTCCTTTTTTTCAGCTTGATGGGTTTGAAGTAGAACCCCAGAACTGGAGGAAAATACCAGTTGCTGGTGTTTGTTAACAATTATTAAGTTGCAATAAAAAAGATTGGGGACTTAAGGAAAACAGATAAGATTAAGAACAACCTTTCAGTGCTAAAGAATCAACAAAAGACAGGGGGAAAATTACCCCAAAGGAACAAGACTTGGGATTAGAGAAGCACACATTTCTATTGGGTGAAGTTAGGATACTAATATCACCTCCCCCTCCATTTTGTGACATTGGAGCAAGAACCAAGAAAACAAAAAGAATTTTTAGTTTGTTAGAGATTTCAAGCTTTCATAAGAAGACCAGAACTAAACCATAAATTTGACCTCCAATATCAAGACCCAAAAGAAATATAAACAAGTTTAAAAAAGGGAAAGAAATAATAAGGAATTCAACAATACTCAACTATTTACCTCTACACAGGAAGATGATACTTGTAATTATTAAAAATTATATCACTAATAGTATAGTTAGAAGGATTACACATAGACAGATGGTAGGGTATATGGTGAATTTGAAGGAATAATGTAAAAAAATGTGAGAAAGAGGAGTACAGTGGGTACAGAAAGAAGGGAGAGGTAGAATGGGGTAAATTATTTCACTTGAAGAGTGAAAGACCTGTTACAGTGGAAGGGAAGATGGAAAGATGGGTGATGAGCATTGCTCCCTCCACATTAAGCTTGCTTTTATCAGTATTGGCGCAAAGAGGAAATAATATACACAATCAGTTGATATATAAATCTTATCTGTGTGGGATGTGAAGACCCTTACCAATAATTTGCGGACATTCAGAAAGTTATAGTAAAAGCAGAGGAGTCTTTATTATGCTTTTTCGAGAAAGGGCACTCCCAGAGCACCTAAGATGGCAGAGTGCAAGTTGCAGAAGCTCACAGATTTCTTTTATCATAATCCTAACCCCATCTCCAACCCCTGACCCACTTTACCATTGGTTGGTAAGGCAAGCTCACAATCTTCTTACTAATGCTAACTAATCGACACAAAGCAATCTCGATCCATTACCATAATTATTACTAATAAGACTCTAATTTTGTTAGATAACATACATAATGTTCACTAAGCAAGCACAGTAACAACTCCAGAATACTGAACTTAGTTACAAACTAAGACCCCCAGAAATATATAAAGTATATATAAAAAAAAGATTCTAATTGGATGTTCAGAATGGAGAAACTTCACTGCAAGTCTTCTCTTACATATCTTCCCCAAGAGGGAAGTAGGAAGGAAGGAGATCAAGTAAGCAGACAGTGGGAACTGACAGAAGGAAGGGCAGATCAGGGGAGATGGTAGACAGAAGCAAAACACTTGTGAGGAGGGAAAGGGTGAAAGGAGAGAGAGGACAAATGAGAAGAAGAATAAGATGGAAAAAAATACACAGTAATCATAACTATGAATCTGAATGGGGTGAACTCTCCTATAAAACAGAAGCAGATAGCAGAGAGGATTAGAAACCAGAATCCTACAACATGTTGTTTCTCAAATATGTAGGTAATGGAGTCAAATTTATAAGAATACAAGCCATTCTCCAAATGATAGTCAAAGTATATGAACAGGTAATTTTCAGAAGAAGAAATCAAAGCTCTCTATAGGCATATAAATCACTTTTGAGTAGAGAAATGCAAATTAAAACAACTCTGAGATACCACCTCACATATCAGCTTGGCTAATATGACAAAAAAGGAAAATGATAAATGTTGGAGAAGATGTAGGAACATTAGGACACTGATGCACTGTTGGTGGAGTTGTGAACTAATCCAACCATTCTGGAGAGCAATTTGGAACTGTGCCCAAAAGTCTATGAAACTGCAAAGCCTTTGATGCAGTAATACCACTACTAGGTCTGTATCCCAAAGAGATCATAGAAAAGGAAAAAGAAACTACATGAATGTCAATGTTTATAACAGCCCTTTTCACAGTGGGAAAGTATTAGAAATTGCAGAGAAGGCCATCAGTTGGGGAATGACTGAACAAGCTGTGGTATATGAGTGTAATGAAATATTATTATGCAATAAGAAATGATGTATAGTCAGATTTCAGAAAATCCTGGAAAGACTTGAATGAACTGATGCAAAGTGAAATGAGCAGAACCAGGAGAACATTGTATATACTATCAGCAGTATTATGTGATGATCAGCTATGAATAATTCTGCTCTTCTCACTGACACAAATGATCTAAGATGTACAAAGAATTCACAAAGGAAAATACTCTCCCTATCCAGATAAAAAATGATCGACTCTGAATGTAGATTGAGCATATTTTTTTTTACTTTTTTCTTTATCATGGCTCTTTTTTTTATCTGTTTCTTCTTTTACAACTGTGGCTAATATGTACTTTTTTTATATGATAGCATATGTGTAAACTATATCAAACTGCCTACCATTTTCAGAAGAAGGGAGGGGAGGGAGAAAACTCAAAATCTTGTAAAAAAATGCTGAAAATTTTTTTGACATGTAAGTGGGGGAAAAATAAAATACTATTAAAAACATTTTGGAGTAAGTTGCCCTTAGTTTTGAAAAGTTATATTAGCAACTTTAAAAATAGTTTTCAGATATTTGTGATATATATTAATTTGGAATATTACATTCCATTTAGGTTGATGAACTAAGAAGAACATTAGACCTGGAAAAGGTTCAGTGTGAACAAATGGATTAGTTGGGACAACTAGATTAATGAGATTTAATCCAGTTTCTTTATCTGACTTTTCTCTATATATACATTCCCTTGGTCTCATCAGTGCCCTTGAGTTCAGTTATTTTCTCTGTGCTGGTGACTTCCAAATCTCATCCTAAACTCTCTACTGAACTCCAGTCCAGCCAAGTGCCTATTGGGCATTTACACCCCAGGCATCTCAAACTCAGTATGTCCAAAGCTAAACTCAGCATATTTTCCCCAAAAAACTTCCCCGCCTTCCATATTTCCCTGATGTTGCCTGTCCGACTTATGGATAGATGAACAGTTTATTAATAAACAAGAGATAGAGAACAGTGTGAGGTATAAAAAGGTTAATTTCAGTTACATTAAATTTAAAAAAATTTTGTACATTTTCCCCTCATTTCTATTAATGGGAGATCTCCAAATTTCCACTCATGTAGATTCTTAGAGTCCTCCTTGACTCTTCCTTCTCTCTCAACTCCCATATCAAGTCAGTTTCCAAGTACTGTCAGTTTTACCTCCACAGTAGCTCTTGTTTCTTTCCTCTTTCCACTTGGAGCCTGTTCCCTAGGCCAGATCTTTATTACGCCTGTACCTCTATAGTAACTTTCTAAGTAGTTTATCTGCTTCCATTCTCTCCCGAACTACTGACAAATTGATATTCTAAAACAAAGAATGGACTTTTCATCTTGTCATCCCCTTTTCTCAGACATCTTCAGTGATTCCCTAGGGCTTCTAAGATGGAGTTCAAACTCTTCCACCTAGTATTGTGTATGAGGAACACAAAGAAGGCTGCCATCTTCTCTGAACTGTTGAGTATGGGAAGGAGATGATGTCTAACAAAGTTGGAAAGGTAGATTGGGACCAGGTTCTAAAGAGCCTTAAATGCTAAATAGAGAAACTTATATTTCATTCTAGAGAGAATAGTGAGACATCAGGGTTTATTGAGTCGGGGGCGGAGGCCATAGTGAGACTCGCACTTTAGTTGGCAGCTATGTGAAATATGTACTGGACAAGCGAGAGACCTGAGGCAGGGAGACCAATTAGGAGGCTGTTGCAGTAGTGCAGAGAAAAGCTGATGAAGGCCTTATAGCCATCTTAATAAAGAGAAGGGCAGAAGTACAAGAGATACTGGGGAGTCAGAAATTATAAGATTTATCAACTAAGTGGGGTGATGGAGAGTATGGGATGGAATCAAGGATAACACTAAACTTGCGAGCTGGGATGATGGGAAGGATGGTCGTGCCTTCTCAGAAAAAGAGGAGTTAGGTGGAAGAGTGAGTTTGGGGGTAAGGATAATGAATTTTGTTTTGCCGTGTTAATATACCTCAGGGACATCTGGTCTGAAATATCCAACAGGCAGCAAGGGATGTATAACTGGTACTCAGGAAAGAGACTAGAACTGGATATGTCAGTTTAGCAGTCATCTGCGTAAAGGTGATAATTAAACCTGTGGGAGCTGAGAAGGTCACCAAGTGAAAGAGTATAGAGAGACTAGAGTAAGTCCCAGGACACAGTGTTGAGGTACAGACACAGACACAAGGAGCATGATACAGAAAATGAACCAGCAAAGGAAACTGAGGAGTGCCAAGAGATATGAGGAGAACCAGGAGAGATCAGTGTCATGAAAACCCAGAGAGAAAAATACCCAGGAGGATCCAAAGTGGCAAATGCTGCAGAGGGTCATCAGATTTAACAATTAAAAAATTATTGAGGGGAGGCTAGGTGGCGCAGTGAATAGAGCACCGACCCTGGAGTCAGGAGAACGTGAGTTCAAATCCGGCTTCAGACACTTGCCACAAAAACTAGCTGTGTGACTTTGGGCAAGTCACTTAACCCCAATTGCCCTCCAAAAAGCAAAATATATATATATATATAAAAGGGACCTTCACGACAAAGTCAGATAAGTATTCCAGATGGTATTATTCTTGTTTTACAAATGGAGAAACCAAATCTCAGAGAGGGGAAATGACTTGCTGATGATGACATAGGTATAAAGTATCAGGGGCAAAATTCAGACCCAGATCTGTCTTGGCTCCAGTTCTAGCATTCTTTTCAGTCTGACTCATTAGACCATCAGTGTGGATAGATAGTCTTCCCAGCAGAATCGGGGACAGACCCTCTCCCTAAGGCAGTGAAACTTACTATCCAGAGCAAGACTGTGAATCAGACTCAGCTGGGTGATTGGGTACTGTGACTGTGAGCTGCATAACTGCCACATTTGGTCTGTGGCTTCATTCAAAATGATTAAGAAGCATTAGAGATTAGGTTCACTGGGAAGATTTCTCAGGGCAGGTATTCTGGCTAATCAGTCTTCACCTCCCCCCATAACCAGGTTGGGACTGCATTCATCTTGGCAGATTTCCTTGCCCTGGGGAAGAGTGCTTTGCCCTTTGTCAGCTGGACATAGGCTCCTAAGTTCTGTGATTCTATGCATGGTAATTTCATAGTGCTGATACCTGCACAGATAATTAGTTGTCAAGGTCCACAACAATTTACTGGCTTAGTTCAGTATATTCATGATAATCCAAAGCTCAGTGTCACAGTGGGCAACTGTTTCGAGATAAGCCGAAGTGTCAAAAGGATTCCTAACAGTAATCATAAAGCAAACACTATAAACAAGGAAATATGAAGTGAGCAATCAACTCAGCTGCAACAAAGATCCAGGCTGGTAGGCAGGAAAGCAAAGAGTTTAGGTCACTGAGTTTATACTGTAGCCATAGCATACATGTGTCTTGCTTAACTGGTTCAATGTTAGCCTTTGTCAACATGTTCTGTTACTTGTGGGTTTTAAAATCTGTACTGCCTCCTAACATAAACACCATCTCCCCTCCCACGAGTATTCCCTGGGCTACTGGCAAGGGTTTTTGTTTGTTTGTTTTTGGCGGGGGTGGGGTAGGTTTGGTGGCATGTATTACAAATTATGCTTATAGGCCAGCTTTATGAAGGTTCCAGGCAGGCTGCCACTTCAGTCTTCATACCTGCATCCTTATTACTCATCTATGCAATTGGGAACCTAAATGAGAGTCCAGGAGCTTGGAACATGAATTTAGCCATCTTCTAGTACCAGGGGAAATCAGACAATGTGTTGAATATAACATCAGCATTTCGCTGAATTTGTAACATGAGGCCCTATAGAACATGAGGTGGATGTCACCTTCATTCCTGCTACAAGTTTCACTGGATTGAAGGCATATATAATTGGAAAAGACTTAAAAACTCTGTAGCTTGATGGAAAAGGCTATATAAACAAAGATGTTTTGTGGATAGCCCAACCTGATTTCCCATCCTTAATGGTTTACTATGTATCAGTGATCAGCTACGAATTTGTAGGAGGCTATGGCTGCATCTAAGGTAGTACTTAGTGTGACCTGAGAGGTCTCCACCCCCTCCAAGTGCAACCTATGGATATTATGGTATGGTAGGTGAGTGTGGGGAAATGATGACAGTTGAGCTCATGATTCAAATAAAAAGGGACTAATGAGGGAATTTGTTTAGCTCAACTATGCATATTTTTTAAAAAAGATTTTCTTTTTATTTTCCAATGGAAATGGCAAGGTATAAGGGAAATAAAACAGATTTTTATTCATAAAAAAATTAAAGTTTTAAAAAGAAAACTTGTTCTATATGAGTATAATTCCAGTATAAGAGAGTTAAAGCAAAACTAGGTAATAGAAAGGATAGCCAGTTTTCTTATTGATGAGCAAAAAATAACTGAGAAATATTGTTCTAATATCTCAGCAGTCTCTAAACTTTTTTGGTTATCTATCACTATCAGAAAAACAATTGTTGAACCTTTTATACCAAATATTTGTTCATAAATTATATACATGTGCTACAGTACTACGATAAAATAGACATTTTAAAAGGCAACATAAAGATGAAATGAACAATATTTTAAAATAATTTTGCTGTTTTAACAATCCACTAAACCAGCTGTTCTCAACCTGTGGGTTGTGACCACTTTTCGGTCTAATGACCCTGTCACAGGGGTTGCCTAAGGCCATCAGAAAACATATTTCCAATGGTCTTAGGAACCTTCTCTATCCGCCCACATGCAGACATGCCCACATATGACTATTAAAGGGTTATGGCATTAGGAAGGTGGAGAACCACTGCACTAAACCTTTTTGCTCTCACTAAAAATATTGGTAATTATTAACAAAAAGAGTGTTTTTAGCAAGAGCAATATGATAGAATGTACTTCATTGGTTTTTTTTTTTAAATCTTGGTTTAGGGTTGGCTAGGTGGCACAGTGAATAGAGCAGTAGCCCTGGAGTCCGGAGGACCTGAGTTCAAATTCGGCCTCAGACACTTAACACAAAAACTAGCCGTGTGACCTTGGGCAAGTCACTTAACCCCAATTGCCATACTTTCCCTCCCCCCAAAAAATTGGTTATACTTTGAGATAAAGCAGTATGTACCATTATGCAAATGAAGAAATGAGGTTACCACTGTCATCTCTCCATATCATGGAATGTCCACTCTTCTTTCAGAATGCCTTATATCCCTTATGTGACATGTGATTGTCTGACATACAGAGCAAACAAATGAGGGCATCAGTGTGAAATATTAGTAAAGCTTAATTTCTCTTTTGTTCTTTTAAACTAAGGTTGTTTTTTTTTTTAGCCAGGATTTGTAATTTATTCTTCTCAAATGTGTACAGGTACCAATCATATGCTGCCCTTGGCATATCCTGTTAATCAGCAGCACCTGATTTGTTGTAAACAAACACTGTAGGCTGGGTAGAATCTGGATCTTACTACTGGCAGATTGGGAGCCCAGGGTGTATGGGATAGCACTCCACTTATCTAGGGAAGTCAGGTTATTAGAATTCTAGACTGGAAAAAATAATTGATTAGAATGAACCTCATTACTTTATTATGTCAGCTGTGCCTGCAACTTAGAAGTAGGCACGCTGTAGTAACTGTTTGAAAACTGATTTGGGGTATGATTATAATAGCTCTTCCCAGTCTATTACCTTGTTTTGTGTCTACCCTTTAATCCACCTGTAAGTAACAAGGTGACCACACTTCTTTAGGCACCGTTTCTTTCTGTTTAGAAAATTGTGTTGTCTAGACAATCTTCGGTTTCTTCCTCTATAACATTTTTGGGATGTAATTGGTGGTTGCTCAGATTTCAAACTCTTTTCTTCAGTCACAGAGTTTTTTGTAGGAACATTTTTCTATTGGGCCACTTTCCTCTTTCTTGGATTTGGGGTCCTGAGATGTCTGAGGTGTTAGAATATTGTCTTCCTTTTCCATTGGAGTATTTAAATTTAGCTGTAGATCTACTACTTCATCCAAATTGTCTACACCTGATCTTGGGGGCAGGGAAGGAGGGAAGGAATTGTCTATCAGTCTCCAAAGGGCATTCTGCTGAGTGTACCTTTACCAGTGGGCAGTGGATGTCTAGCAGCGTCAGAGATCACGCCAGAGTTTGGCTATAAGAGCTGGCATCTCGTGTGCATCTTGCCTTTTTTGCTCATCTTTGATTTTATCTGTGGGATCTCTAAAATGACTAAGGGTGAACACTACTAATTTAACTGACACATTTAACCAGAATGATAGAGACAGTTCTTGAAAGTCTCAGGTCAGTGATTCACAGACCACAGAGGGCTGAGATAACCTTAGGAGATGAAGTATCAGTTTCTTACTCTTTTTTCACAAAATGAACGTATAAGGAGTCCTCTACAGAGCGAAGCAGGATCCTGAACTCTGTCCCACTTTGTGATTTTCTGTCTTCCTTTTTTTGCCTCCTAATCTATCCCAATTAGAAACAATCTTTCTTTTGGAATAATCTCCCAATTCATTGTTCTCTTTTCATGGATTTCTGTAGTATTGTCCTCTGTCATTTGAAACCCTTCACAAGCTGGCTCTGACCTACTTTTTTTTATCCTTATAACATTATCTCACACGTTGTCAGACTTCCTAATATGCATTACTTCTCTTCATGCACTCTTCAGTCTTTAGTCTAGCCAAACTGTCTTTGTGCTATTCATCATACGCAGCACTCAATCTCCTATCTCTGGGCCTTTGCATTTGCTGTACCTGCTGTACCCTGGAATGCTGTCCCTCCTCACCTCTGCCTCTTAGAATACTTAGTTTCTCTCAAAACCATATTTCACACCTTCCTATACCACCCCCCAACTGCTAGTGCTTCCCTTAATTATCTTATATCTATTTTGTATGTACCTATAAGCATATGTCATCTCCCTGATAGAGTACGAGCATTTTTGCTTTTATGTGGCCCACACTACACAGCGTATGGCATATCATTTTCAGTCATTTCAGTTGTATCTAACTCTTTGTGACCCCATTTGGGGTCTTCTTGGTAAAGATATTGGAGTCATTTGCCATTTCCTCATCCAGCTCATTTTATAGAGGAGGAAACTGAGGCAAACAGGGCTAAGTGACTTGCCCAGGATCACACAGCTACTAAGTATCAGAGGCTAAATTTGAATTCAGATCTTCCTGACTCTAGGCCTTATACTCTACCCATTGGGCCACGTAGCTGCCCTGTGGCAAATAATAGATAAATTCTTGCTGATTGATTGTCACATTATACCAGACCACTGGACCTGGTGTTTGGACCTGGCTTTGCTGTTTCCAGGAACTGCCTGATTGATCGTATGTGCCATATTTCTCTTCCTTGCTGCTCCCTCTGCCTCTCTCACTTCCTCCTTAACAGTCTATATTTCTCTCTGCTGACACTGATGCCCAGCCCTTGGAGGCAGATCACAAAGGAGAGAGCAACTAAGAGCCTACCTCCTTCAGAAGCCAACTATATGTGTAACTGTAATCTTCACCAGAAACTGACATTTTGGGGAATGGGCAAAGCCCTAGAGCCATATTTTCTTCTTATACCCTTCTTAATTGTCTTCATACTACTTAGGGGCCATAACCTCCACTTTGGAGATCACCCAAGTATCTGATTAGTCTATTCTGTCTGTCCAGATGTTAGGTAGCCAAGATTTGTATTTTGACATTTGGGGTAATGAAGAGAGTGGTCCAAAAATAGAAGACAGGCTGAAGTCCAAGATCTACAATGATGTGGTCAAAGTAAAATATTTTCCAAAGGGAAAAACCAGGCAACCTCCATAAATAGAAATTGGGGTTGGAAGGGAGAGTGATCAAGAGAAGAATATCTTTGTGAAGCTGTCTACCAATACCATATTGTGGTCCTTACTCTGAGCAAGGTTGTAATTGCTGCATAGTGTGGTTGGGATTTATTGATTGACTGGAGGATTATTGGTGTTTTTCTTTGGATGCTTGGCTCAGACTTGGATTTCACAGATCTGGGCATACTGCTTAATATTGAGATTTATTTCAAACCAATAGAATTCTTGAACTAATCAGAGAATCTTCCACATTTCTTGGTATCCCAGTGCTTGTCCATTATTGTATCGGATGACCTCTTTTGATCTTTCCTGGAGGTGTGTGTGTGTGTGTGTGTGTGTGTGTGTGTGTGTGTGTAGTGATTTTTTTTCTCCTGTTTTCAAGTGTATTAGGACAGAGCTTACAGGATTCCTGTTACCCCTCTCCTGAAATTAAAGTATATGGAATAAAGAAAATGTTTTTACACAGAAAAATATATATGTATATAAACATCATGCATTTATAAATATAAAGTATGCTATAATATATGAGAATATAATATGTTGTATATGTATGTATATAAGTATATGTGTGTATATATACCCCTTTATGTGAAGTATTCCATTTCTGAAGAACTCCCAGTGGGGCAGTTGCCATATTCTTTTGTAGATTGACAACATGGTCCTAGGTGAAGGGAAGGCCGCTGCCAGGTGATATGTAATGAAAGAGAATTTGGATGAAGGAAGGATTCTGGGAAGATGGTGGAATAGGTCAGAAAATTTCAAGCTCTCAGGATCTTCCCCCACAAAAGAGTTAAAATAACAACTTAGGGCAAACAAAGTGTGGGTGGAGATAAACAGGTACAGGGGCATAGCTGGGATCCTCCTGGGGCAATTTAAGAAGATCAGAAAGAAAAATCCCAGCACAAGGTTTGCTTCCTGTGAAGAGTAAACACCTCCAGGCTTGGTTCTGTTTTAACAGAAGCTGCTAGCCTCTTAAACAACAATCAGCCAGCGCTGGGATTAGTTGGTTTGAGATGCTGCCTCAGCCCCAGCCACCAGAACTTTTACCCCTGGGATAGTGAGGGGAGTTGGGCTTTTGAGCCCAGGAAGATCAAGGGAACCTCTGCTGACAAGGAACGTGACACTCAGCTGTGCTACGAGTGGCAGGGGTGAGAAGGAACCAGCATATGCTGGCCTGGTGAGTGCAGAAGCAGTGGGGCTGAAAGCCCCTGGCTGTGGGCACTTACAGGAGGCTGGAGGTTTGGCTTTGGTTTCAGGCTAAAAGGAAGAACTGAAGATCTGAGGCAAGAGGCACCATTTCCCATATCCCAGGGCTAGACGTGACTGCAAATAACTAAGCTATCACCACACACACACACACACACACACACACACACACACACACACACACACACGCACACGCAAAGGAAAAAGAATCCAACTATAGAAACCTGTTATGGGAATAGAGATGACCAGGGTTCATCTTCATAGGAGAATATTGAAGTAAAGAAACCCCCAAAGAGTAATGTTAAATGGTCACCTGCCCAAAAATAATTTATAGAAGACCTTAACAAAGATTTAAAAAATCAAATGATAGAGATGGAGGAAAAACTAAAAAAGAAAATAAGAATAATCCAAGAAAAACAGGAAGATATGAAAGGAAAATCAACCAACTAGAAAAGGAGATCCAGAATCTTAAGGAAGAAAATGACACCTTGAAAATTAGAATTGGGCAAAGTGAGGCCAGTGAAATTATAAGAAATCAGGAAATGATTAAACAAAATATGAATAATGAAAAATAGAAGAGAAAGTGAAACATCTTATAAGAAAAACAACAGATTTGGAGAATAGATCAAGAAGAGAAAATATAAAAATAATTGGACTGAGAGTTACAATCAAAAAAAGAATCTTGATACAATAATACAAGAAGTAATTAAAGAAAATTGTCCTGAAGCATGGGGGGGGATTTAAATAGAAATTATTAAAACTATCAAGATTAAAACAATATAAATATGATGGTGCCACAATTAGACTTACACAAGACCTAGCAGCAGAAACATTAAAGGACTGAAAGGTTTGGAACACAACATATTGAAGAGCAAAAGAACTGGGGCTCCAGCCAAAAATATCATGCCCTGCAAAGTTAACTATTATCTTGAAATGAAAAAAAAAATGTACGTTTGATAAACTTTCAGATTTTCAAGATTTTGTTGAAAAAAACCCGAATTTATTAGATAATTTGACATACAAGAGCCTATATAAATATAAGGTACCTAACAAAGCTTGTTTATAAAGGATCCATAAGGACAGACTGTTAACTTTTTATGTATGCAAAATGTAAAATTTATGTCTAAGATTCTTATTAACAATTGGGTAGTTCATAAAAAAGATTGGGGAGAACCTGGGCATGATATAAACTTAAAAAGTAAAACCATTTAGGAACAGCTAAAAAGAGTAATTATTTTATACAAATGAGGTGCAAGAGGAAGAATTGATACATAGGAATTAGATGGGGGAGGAGGGCTGGTAGTTCTGGTAATCTGATTTCATCGGGAATGAGTGTTAAGAGGAAACAATACATATATATTTAGAAGAGTATAGAGGTCTTCTAAATTCAGAAGAAATAAAATGGTAGGGGCATAGGGAGGGAGGAGAGGACAAGGGAGGGGTCTTTAGAGGGGAGGGTGAGAGAACAGGTAAAATGGGGGCATTTAGATTTATGGGAATGGGAGGAGAGGGGAGGGATCCTTGGAGTGGGGTAGACAAGTCACTAGAGGGCAAGGTAGCGGGTAAAAATAAAGTAGAGGAGGCTGGAGGGATAGGAAATAAGAGATATGCATATACATAAAAACAAAGATCAGGAGTAGAATAGGTTTGGGAATGTATGTGTGTGTATGTATGTATGTATGTATGTATGTATGTATGTATCTGTAGCTATGGAGAAACCTATCCAAACTTTATTGTGGCCTTCTGGGGGGGATTGGGGGAGGGGAAAAAAGAACAAAGTAAAGAAAGTGCACAGCAGAGAACAAAAGAAAACTCACAAGGAAGCAGAGAATTTGGATGAAGAACAACAGAGCCACAAGGAATCAAAGTTATCCAAACTATTTCTAGTCACAAGAGAAGGAGAACAGATGACAAAAGGGGGCAATCAAGTTACGCAACCCCTTGTATCACACATTGGGGTAACTTTGGGATGTGAAATTGTGTAACCAGTGGCTTTCACACTCCAGACAAAGGCCTAGAACCTGTATGGTTTTAATAGGAATTGCCCTTTCTTCAATAACTGACACCAGTGAAATGAGGGCATTTTCAAAAATGCTTAATCAGGAGTGAGAAATGAATGGTAACTCATTAATTGTGCCATATAGCAAGAAGCTGGGAGGTAGGGAGAAAAACCCAGTCTGGGTTTTATTAGCCTTAGCATACTAGCATTCTGGGGAGAGGGGAACTGAAGCCAATACCAGTCAAAATTGGTTTTCACCAATTTACATTAGAGAAAGTGACTGTGAAGTTTTCTAATCTCAATATGGTTTGAAGAAATAGATTTCTCTCAGAGGTCCCACCTCAGACTTCTAAGAGAGTGTGTTTGCTGCCCATTCTGTTGCCCTTGGGCATGCTGGATCCGGAAACCTGAATGGATCAAAAAAAAAAAAAAAAAAAAAAGGACACGGCGGACCTGTGACTGGATGGCTTAACTGTAGGGCAGCCTGTAAGTGCTCCATATTCTGGTGGTCACATCTCATAATAAGAGATCCTCTTGTTGTTATACTCCCTCGACATAGTGGCATAAACCTAAAATGCCATTTTGATGATGAGGAACTCTTCACAGGTGAAGTCATGTTTTATCTCTAAACATTTTCAGGAGGAGGTGCATGAGTGAAACAGCTTGTGCTGAATTAAGGTTGTTCCTTAACAGCCACAATGAATACTATCATTTCTACCATGAAGGGACAACCTGGGTCAGATAGACCAAACAGGGCTCTATGAGAAAAACACTATTTCACTGAAAGACTTCTTCTGAAGTGGGTGGACATTTGGAGGGGGTGGGGCAGAGAGTGCTGCAGGAGACGTTTATTTTCACTTAAACATGGATGTACTTCAGAGTACTTCAGGGACTATGAGAGTTCCATGTTCAGAGAAATTACTGAGGCAAACCCAAAAGAAACACTATGCTAAAACTATTTAAGAAAAAACAGCAAAAAAATCTTAGAAACATATAACTGAACAAAAAGATTAGAAAGGTACGTAAGAGTATGAAGCGGTCTATGTTGTTATATTGTTAAAATCTATACTTAGCTTGTATGATTTTATTCTTAATTTTGCTTATTTGCTTTTATTTAGGTTATTGTTTGTAATAAAAATTACTTATTTCCTTTTAAAGTAAATCTCTGGAAAGTGACTGGCACAATTTAGTATCTAGAAGACCAGACTACATAGTGTTCTTGTTTGAAGCAGGTCAAAAATGTCATTTTTCACTCATCCTTCATGCAGAGAAGATATCTACTCTATTGCAGTTCAGTCTATAGTCAGATTTGGGACAACTAACAAAGAGTACCTGCCCCAGATGGAGACTATTCAGTGGAGAAGCATGGTATAGTAGAGAGTACTGGTCTTAGCATCAGAAAGACTTTGGTTCAGGGCCTACCTTAGATTCTTGGTAGCTTTGTGACCCAGGATAAGTAACCTCATCTTTTGGCCTTAGTTCCTTAGCTTTAAAATGAGAGAGGTGGACTTACTTGCCTCTAAAGTCCCTCCTAACCCTAGATGTAGGAACTTGTGATCCTTCTTTTTACCCATGTCTGGACTGCCTTCTCTGCCTGTTAAAATCCTACCTACCCTTTTAAATCTCTTAAGCCAGAGATGGTTTTTCAATTCTTCTTTCAGAACTCAAAAAATACTTTGCTCTCTTTTCTTATGCTCTTAGTCTACTTACAGTTATTGCATAGTTTAATTGTGTGTCCCTTATTCCCCTTGTCAGCCCAGTGAAGGGATTGTTATCTCCTTCAGCAACTTGCAAAAAATGCTTTGCAAATAGTAAGTTGTTAAGCAGTTTATTAGAGGGGATTCTCCATACTATGGGGGGAAAATGTTGCAAGTCTGATATTTGCAGTGAAAACCCCTTCTCTAAAAACTATGGAGAAGAAAGTATGGAAGTGGGATGAGAACAGCAAAAATCCAAATCAAGGCTCTTTTTTTCCCCTCTTTTTTTTCTTCCTCCCTCCTTATGTCCCTTCTCTTTTTTTTTTCTCAGAGGTACTTGATGACATACAGTCTTTTAACAAGATAAAACTAATATCCTATGAGTTAGGAAGGAGGAAGGAGTAATTACAGTTGAAAGTAATGGTTAGAATGAACAGGTAGAAAATATCAAATTGTCATTGAGCTCATTCATTCAACTAATATTTTTTGTCCATCTGTATATTTACTCATATGAAGGAGATGCAGATGAGTTACTCAACCAGTTGAAATCAAATAGTCGAAGAAAGAAATAAAATTCCTAGGTATTATCAGATAAGATGAGCAGAGGTTGGGGAAGGGGACAAACATCCCACAGATAGCAAAGACTGCTACAGCTTTCAATAGATACTTTTTTCAGATATGAGGAATAAAAATGACTACTGAAGAGGTATTGAATTTTGCTTTTCTTATGTTCTCTAGTGGGAGTAGGGGCAGGGGAAGGTGAGAATGCAGATTTGTGCTGATTAAAACAAAATGTTTTTGAAAATTAAATTTTTTTTCAGAACTGCTTATGTTTAGGCAGTGGCTAGATAATCATTTGTTTGAATGTTGTGAAGGGCATCTCTGCTTCTAGCTTGGGTTATTTTAAAGGGCTTTTTGTGACTGGTGGGTAAATGCACCTCCCACATCTTATTAGAGAGGTGGTGGCCTATGGTTAAGGGAGTAAGGCACACATTTGCAGACAAACTCAGTGCACTGATTTGCTTTGTTTGACTATAGGTATTTGTGACTGGGGAGAGTTTTGTTATGGGGGATGGGTAGTGATAATCACGTAAAAAAGAAAAGAGCATCAATAAAGCTTAAATTATAAATCTCAAGAGAAAACCTTTTTAATTCCGTAGGGACTGTTGTTTTCTTTTAATTATTTATTTAGTTTTAGTTTTCAACATTCACTTTTATAAGATTTTGAGTTCTAAATACCGCCCCCCTTTCCCAAGATGGCATGCAATCTGATATAGGCTATACTTTTGTTTTGTTTTTATACAAATCCAATAGACACAATTTTGACTGCAATGTTTTATTTAAACTGTAGGAGACAAATTGGTACAAACAGGTAGCCAAACTCCTTCACAGAGGCTTTTGTAAAATCACTTTTTTTAAAAGGAAAGAATAATGAAGAAATCAAAGCTATTAATAGTCATATGAAAAAATGCTCTTTATTATTAGAGAAATAGAAATTAGAACAACTTTGAGATACCATTTCACACCTATCAGATGGACTAATATGACAGAAAAAGAAAATAAATGCTAGAGGGTATGTGGGAAAATAGACACTAATGCACGCTGTTGGTAGACTTGTGAACTGGTCTAATCATTCTGGAGAACAATTTGAAACTATGCCCAAAAGGCTATAAAGTTGTGCATATCTTTTGACCAGTACTATGACTGTATCCCAGAATCATCAAAGAAAAAGGAAAAAGACCTGTAGGTACAAAAGTGTTTAAAGCAATTCTTTTTGTGGTGGCAAAGAACTGCAAATCGATGAGATACCCATTAACTGGAGAATGGCTGAACAAACTGTGGTATATTATTATGATGATGATGTAATAATATTATGCTATAAGAAATGACAAGGAGGGTGGTTTCGGAAAACCTGGGAAATCTCATATGAACTGATGCAAAGTGAAGTGAGTAAAACCAGAAAAGCATTGTACACAGTGGCGACAGTATTGTAATGATGATCAGCTGTGAAAGACTTAGCTTCTTTGATCAAACAGTGATCTAAGACAATTCCAAAGGCCTCATGGTGAAAAACACTATTCACCTCCAGAGAGAAAACTGATGAAGTCAGAGTGAAGGTTGAAGCTTCTTAACTTTTCTTGACTTTTTTTTTTGCAATATGGTTAATATAGAAATATGTTTTCTGTGGGAAAGAAAGGAAAGAATATAAAACTAAGAGAGAATCAAGATACCCAGATTCTAGTCCTGCCCATGTGACACTGAGCAAGTCACTCCATCTCCGGGGCCTCTTGATTCCTGCTCTATAAAATGAAAAGGTTAAATTAGATGATATCCAAGACCCCTTTTAGCTCTTGAACATCTACAAGGCTTAAAAGTTAAAAGCTCTTAAAAAGTTCACCAAATTTTATCCCTAGCAACTAGCTTCTGCAACTACAGAAAAGTTTGTTTTAATAATTAAGATAGCACAGGCAGTTCTCAATTTTTGCCCTTACACAAGTAGCTTATGACACAGAGTCTGAATGATGATAAATAGTTTTGAAGCTAAAAAAGAATATGTGCTTAAGCTGTTTGATTCTCACTTTGCTGAGTCTCCAGTTTGGGGGGGGGTACTGATAAAAAGATGAAGTGACATTGTCTTTGAGGAAATATCACTCATCAATAAAGATTTATTCTGATCCATAAATTTAAAAATGGGTATAAAATTTTATTGTTTTTGTACTGCCTAAATAGGGACTAGATTGAAACACACACACATACACGTACATACATACACATACACACAGTTTGTGAAATCTCTGTTATATCTTTCAAAGAATCTTTGGATGTAGGGGCTAGATTGAAATAAACACAGTTTGCAAACTTTCTGTTATCTTTCAGAGAATCTTTGGACAAAGGATTATAGATTTATTTAATTTTTTTTATGTCTCCATGAGACTGATTTAATGCATTGATATTTTAAAAGTTTCCTTCCTGAAAAATAAAATCAATTCAGAAATTTCTTCTCCTTCTATCTCCCTTTCCTTTATTTTTTAAAAAAAAGGTGAATTGGAACTGTTAGCCTGAAAGACTGTTGTCTTGTTCAAAACCTGTGTGTAAGCCTTTGCCTAAGAAGCATGGGACTTTAGCTCTCCTTTAGACTGGCTTGAGGGGGTTAGAGGTTGCTTTTGTGAATATCACTTATCTTTCTAATGTGTTTGCATGCAAATTAAAGTTCCAGTATAAATATTCTTAAAAGTCAAAATTAATGTCAGTGAGAGAGCAAGCTAAAAATGATGGTGATTATTTCGCTCAGCAGTGGAAAATGTTTTGCAAAGCCTTACCTTGGATGAAGGATTTTTCATAGTATTTCTTAAAAACTAGAACTGTGTGGTAATTTTGATGACTGTCAGTTCCTGTGGGGTGTTTACACAAAGGTACTTTTAAATGAAGAGCCATTTTTAGAGCAATTAAAAACGAGGATAGACAGAGAGTAGTTGGCTCAGGGGACCGACAGGTCAGGGCTAAGGTTTATTGACAGGGCAGGGTCAGACATTCTGTGCTCCCACCACTGCCCTGTAGTACCTGCCCTCAGGGTACATGAAGACTTCAGTCTTTTGAGCTGTCAATCCAGTTCCTTTCTGTTGTACTAAAGCTACACATGCAGAAGAAGAGAAGCTTGGGAAGGGAGGGGAGGGTGAGTTATGTCTCCTGAAACACTGTGGTGTGGAGAGCTATGGAAATGCTAGTTTAGAAACAAGCTGTGAATGTTTGTATACATACACCTTTTCTGGCCTGAATGTTTCTGCTCGTATGGGGAGGAAGGAACTGAAAACATACCAGCAATTGTCTTCTGTTCTTCAGACGCTATAGTTTGCAGTTATTGAATCCTGAAGAAAGAAATTGCTTGGCTGAAGTAGTATTTTAATTTCATTTTTTAGTTTTGAGTTACATGCTTCTGGCAAGCTCCCCGACCGTTTCTGTTACCTGGTGGCGCCTATATTTCATCAGACTTAGACAGGCAGACTACCTGGATCTGGGCCCAGATGAACTGTTGTGACTGATAAACATGATCCCACCCTGCCCCCTGCATGGAGCTCCCTCCTTTTCCTTTAAAGGAATCCAAGACTTTGAGTCCTTCGAAGGATACTCAAGGGAGTTGAAGGAAAAATGTGTGCAGGCCTCATTTTATTATTTTCTTTTACTACATCCCTTTTGTGCCCGGGGCCAGTGAATATTAACAGCTGTGCTGCCACTATGCTAAAATGTTGGTAAAAGATTCCTCTAAAATTACCACAAAAAAAAAAAAAAAGCACAGAGACATCTAACGGTACACACAATAGTAGAACTTGTTTGGCATTTTATGATTGCTGCTTACCCAAAGTGTCAGTGGGTTATTAAACAGACAAGAAGAGAAATGGGTGCTCATTGTTGATCATTTTCAGGTGTCTTTGGGACATTTTTAGAAATTATTATTGTTCTTATTCAGATGGATAGAAACTAGTAAAATGAACTGAGTTAATCTGAAAATCTAGGTCATGTTGGATTTAGAGTAATGATATAACATTCAAACATTAAACAAATATACTATTTTTAGCTTCATAATATTCTCCTGGTGGCTTTTTCTTTCATTAGAAAATATTTTAAACATTTGTTTTTATGATTGCAAAGGGAGTATTAGCATTCAATGTAATTAAACTTAATTGCATTTCCTATGTGATTTATTTTTAGTCTGTTTTTGTATGCATTTATGATTTTTACCCTTCTGTATACTAGCTCTGTGTACTGTGGGATTGCTTTGATAGGGTTATGGGAAAATTATCTGTTTGCTATGAAACAGTCAGAAGTCACAGATTTGTATTGTACTTTTGGAAGTTTTCAAATTATATTTTAGGATGCAGTCAAGTGCAAAGATCACCAAAATCAAAAGTTCACATGCCAGTGTTACATTTTTCACTTTTTGCAAGGTGACCTAGGAGACACTGCCTCACTTTGTTGGCCTTAATCACCCCATTTGTGAAAATGGCACAATAATGTCTGCCCCCACCTTCCCAAACTCTCAAGGTAGGGAGATATTATCTCTAAAACACATAAAGAAGGTGTTATGTAGCACTCTGTCATGTGGCAGTGTTTCTATTCTTTGGCACTTGTGTACAGTAATTTTTTCAGCATTTTCCCCACTGTGATCCAAAAGTTAAGGCATTTAGAGAAATACCAAATAAATTAAAATATTGAATGGGTCCCTTTAAGCAAGTAGAAAAATAGAGACAACTTGTGCTTTCTCTATTTCGAAAAACTTAGCACAGGGCAGTGGAGTGTGGATGAGGTGTCATTCTGGGACAAAACAGTGCTGAGGGGTGAGACCTTCACAGCCCAGCTAATAAGCAGCTTGATTGTCAGACCCCAGAACTGTGGGGAATGACGTTGACTTTAGACACACAAACTTTACCATTGGCAAGCTAGTAACATTCACAATGTCACTATTAAGTTAAACTGGGTTTTAAGTTTGTAGCAAGTTTCAGGAATTTGCCCATGCACATCCCTACTTTTATCTGTGCTGCCAAGCTGTCTCTTCAAGCCTTATAGAACCTGCTTTTTAAACATCTCTTATGAGGAACCCTTGTAATACTCATTTTTTTAGCCTCGTACAATAAAATCTGATAGAATTTCAACCAGAGGTAGCATGACTTTAAGTGGTATAGATGGATTGAGTGATTAAAGGCTCTATATTTTTACTGCATTTGAGGTCCTTTGATTTCCTTGTTTGGGAAATGAGAATAAGGGAATATCACCAGGTACTTTGATAATATCATACTAGATATGATATCAATAGACATCTTAACTTTTGATTTATATCATTTGAACATATCAGTATTTGAAATTCCTGTTCTTTTCAATCATGTTTTTTTTTTCTGTTCTCAAGGATAAAATTGATAGAGAAAATGCATAACTTTTTCTCCCTCTTCTCCTCCTCCTTTTTCTTCTTCTTCTTCCTCCTCCTCCTCCCCCTCCTCTCCCTCTTCCTCCTCCTCCTCCTTCTTTGGCAGTCAGGGTTTAGTGACTTGCCCAAGATTACACAGCTAGTAAGTGTCTGAGGCCATATTTGAACTCAGGTCCTCCTAACCTGAGTTACTCTATCCACTGCCCCACTTCACTGCTCTTGAGAATGCATAGCATCTTGATAAAATTCTTTTACCAGAAACAGTCTATACAATCACTTTTTCTGAAGAATTTAATAGAGAGAAACCAGTTTCTATAACAAGAAACTAAAAGAGCCTAAAAATGACCTTAGCCATCAAACACTTGATCTGCTTGCTAAAATTGAGGGATGTGGTAGCTAAAGGCAAAAACAGTTTATTGTAGACCCTCATTTGTAAAAGCTTTACAGAAGGAAGTACTGGAAGGTCTTGAACAGTAGTGTCTCAGAAACAGCAAGAAATGGTAAATGGAAAAAGAAGATTACAGAAAGTTTGGTAAGAGGTTCAATTTAACTAGATCATCAAGAGTACTTAAGGATAAAAAAAGGACAATAGATGAAAATGGCAGGGGTGGGGGAAAAAGTGGGAAGAGTATTAGGGATGAGTCAAGATAAACTACAATAAATTCTTCTTTCCATTAATAACGCATTTAATGTGACATTAAAGAAGAGGCATTACCATCTACTTTGCTGCTACCCCCAAAGATGATGGGACCGTCTATCTGACTTGCAATTGAACCTTCCATGTATATCGTCTCTCCTACTAGAATGTGAATTCCTTGAAGGCAGGATCCGTCTTGATTTCCTTTTCATATTCTCAGCAGTTAGCACAATATTTTGCACATAGTAAACACTTAATAAATGTTTTATTCATTCATTCATTTTTTTTTGCATTCTAACATCACAGTCATGTGCTGCATGGAGTAGAAATGATGCTAAAAACTAGAAGACGTATACACAGAGGAGATTCATGCTGAAGGCAGCACAACTTTGAGGTACCTGATAAAGAGCATGGTGCCAAATACTTGGAAAAAATCACGAGTGGTATTTTTACTGAAAAAAGATAGTTGAGAAAACATCAATAATTACCAACACATATAACTGTTTTCCACCTCTTCAAAGTTTTTGAGAATAATTTGCATATTAATTAAGGATGTTCTTTTTAGGGGGGGGTTCTGTTACTTTTTAATTTATTTTTTTAAATTTGTTTTCTTGTTTACATCATTCATTTTCATGACATTTTTGAATTACAGATTTTCTCCCCGTCTTTTCCCTGCCCCAACCCTAAAACAGCAATCCCACTGTAAAGCCCCTCTCCTGCTCTGCTCTCTTACTTTCTGGTAGGGCAGGGAGGGTCTCTCTATCCCAGCCCCTGTATATCTTCATCAAGGATATTCTTGATGGAGGTATCAGAATGGAACAGAAAGGCCTTCTAACATTAAATAATCTACAGCATGCCATGTATTTATGGTCAGACAGTTACTGTGCTTGTTGTTTGTTGACCTAAAAAAGGTGTTCACCAAAGGCTGCCTAATGACTCTCCTCCAACAAGGGCCCCTTTATCCCTCCTTTACAATCAGTGGGCAGGGTGGAGTCAAGATGGTGGAATAAAAGCAGGGACTTGCATGAACTCTCCCCTAAACCGCTCCAAAAAACCTGTAAAAAATTTTTAGCCCAAGACAACCTGGAAGGTCAACAGAAAAAGTCTGTTGCACCAGGCTGGGAAAGAAGTACAGTCCAGTGTGGGCCATACCTGCACAGACAAGGCACTAGTGCAAACCAAGTGCAGACCCCTGGGGACTGAATCACTGACAGCTGTGGCAGTTTCCAGACTTCTTAACCCACAAACATCAAAGACAACTTAGAAGGTCCGTAGGAAAGGTTTGTTGAGCCTGGGTGAGAGGGGAGCAGGGCTGGTCACAGCCCCAGGTGGTAGTGGTGATGGCAGCAGCTGCTTCCAGAGCTCTCAATCCACAGATGATATTGGGATTGAGCAGCTGATTAGAGGGGGATTATAGAGATCTCTTTGCCAGTGCTGCGATAGCATTGTCTTGCTTTTCCTGTGCTTGGATATGGTTCACAGTCCTGGATGGTGGTCCTGAGGTGCTTGTGGCTATGGTGGAGAGGGAATTCTCTTCACAGTTCCAAGACAGAAAAGAGTGCTTGTGGCTACTCACAGACCAGGGCACAGGCCAGGAGAGGAGTAAACAGTTCTCGTTTGATCATATCTCCTTGAAAGAATTGAAAATTTCCAGGTCCCTAGAAGTATCTCTGAAAACAACTACACAAAAACCCTTAAAGCTTGGGACAATGCACCCTCCACATTGGAAGCAGAGTGTAACCTTAACAAAGAGTTAAAAAGTCAAGTAATTGACTGGGGAAGCAAACAGTAGAGGGAAAAAAATCAGACTATAAAATTTTATTTTGGTGATGAAGAAGATCAAAACATACAACCACAAGGAAAAAACAAAGTAAAGGTCTTATATCCAAAGCTTCCAAGAAAAATATGAATTAGTCTTAGCCCAAGGAAGAGCTTTAAAAGGATTTTGAAAATTAAGTAAGAGAACTAGAGGAAAAATTGGGAAGAGAAATGAAAGATATGCAAGAAAATCATGGAAAATAAGTCAGCAGCTTTCTAAAGGAGACTCCAAAAAATGCTAAAGAAAATATCACCTTACCCAGCAAAATTGAGCATATTATTCCAGGGGAAAATATGGTCATTCAATGAGGTGGAGGACTTTCAAGCATTCTTCCTGAAAAAACCAGAGCTGAACAGAAAATTTGACAATCAAACACAAGAAGCATGAGAAGGT
>CM053596.1:179741886-179815405 GCA_028646575.1 Pseudocheirus occidentalis | reverse complement strand
AATATGTCCACTATGAAGATGTCCTATATAATCACACATCCACAGCCTGTATTGAATTGATTGTTCTTCCAGTGGGGATGGGTGACAAGGGAGGAATCGAAAGAATCTAGAATTTAAAGTTCTGCAATACCTGCAACTAGGAATTAAGATATACAGGGGCTAGGATAGGGAGACCCTCCCTGCCCTGCCTCCCCAAGAAAGTAAGAGAGCAGAGCAGGAGAGGGGCTTTATAGTGGGATTGCTGTTTTAGGGTTGGGGCAGGGGCAAGACAGGGAGAAGATTTGTAATTCAAAAATGTAATGAAAATGAATGATGTAAAGAAGGAAACAAATAAAAAATATTTTTAAGAAAAGAAAAGAAAATATCACCTTAAAAAATAGACTAAGGGACGGCTAGGTGGTGCAGTGACTAGAGCACTGGCCCTGGAGTCAGGAGGACCTGAGTTCAAATCTGACCTCAGACACTTAACACAAAAAGTAGCCATGCGACCTTAGGCAAGTCACTTAACCCCAATTGCCCTCAAAAAAAAAGAGCAAAAAAAATAGACTAACCCAAATGGCAGAAGAGGTCCAAAAAGCCAGTGAGGAGAAGAATGCCTTAAAAAGCAGAATTGGCCAAAGGAAAAAGAGATCAAAAAACTCTCTGAAGAAAATAATTCCTTCAAAATTATAATGGAGCAAATGGAAGCTAATAACTTTATGAAAAATCAAGAAATTATAAAACAAAACCAAAATAATAAAAAGATAGAAGACAATGTGAAATATCTCAATGGAAAAAAACTGACTTTGAAAATAGATACAAGAGAGATAATTTTAAAATTATTGGACTACCTGAAAGCCATGATCAAAAAAGAGCCTAGACATGACCTTTTTTTTCTTTTTTTTGGGGGGCGGGGAACGAAGGCAGGGCAATTGGGGTTAAGTGACTTCTCCAAGGTCACACAGGTAGTAAGTGTTAAGATTCTGAGGCTGGATTTGAACTCAGGTCCTCCTGACTCCAGCGCCACCTAACTGCCCCTAGACATCATCTTTCAAAAAATTGTCAAGGAAAACTGCCTTGATGTTCTAGAACCAAAGGGTGAAATAGAAATGGAAATAATCCACCAATCACTTCCTGAAAGAGATCTCAAAAGAATATTGTAGGAATATTGTAGCCAAATTCCATAGTTCCCAGGTCAAGAAAAACATATTACAAGTAGCAAGAAAGAAACAATTCAGGCATTGTGGAAACACAATCAGGATAACACAAGATTTAGTAGCTTCTACACTAAGGGAATCAGAGGGCTTGAAATATGATATTCTGGAGGTCAAAAGAGCTAGGATTAAAACCAAGAATTACCTACCTACCTGAGTATAATATTTCTTTCTTTTTTTTTTTTTTGCTTTTTATTTGGAGGGCAGTTGGGGTTAAGTGACTTACTCAAGGTCAGATGGCTAGTTTTTGTGTTAAGTGTCTGAGGCCATATTTGAACTCAGGTCCTCCTGACTCCAGGACGGTTACTCTATTCACTGTGCCACCTAGCCGCCCCTGTGAGTATAATATTTCAAGGGTGAAAAATGGATATTCAGTGAAATAGAGGATTTTCAAACATTCTTGATGAAAAAACCAGAGCTGAATAGAAAATTTGACTTTGGAATACAAGACTAAAGAGAAACATGAAAAGGTAAACAGGAAAGAAAAATCATAAAGGACTTATTAAAGATGAACTGTTTACATTACTATATAGAAGGATGATATTTAAACACTCATGAGACCTTTTTCAGTTTTAGGGTAGTTGGAGGGAATATATATACAGAGGGCACAGGGTGAGTTGAATATGAAGGAATGATATCGAAAAAATAAAATTAAGGGGAGAGAAAGGCTTGTACTAGAAGAAGGAAAAAAGGAGAGATAGAATGAGGTAAATTATCTCACATAAAAGAGGTAAGAAAAAGCTTTTACAGTGGAGGGGATGAGGGAGGAGGTGAAAAGAAATGAGTGAACCTTATTCTCATTGGATTTGGCTTAAGTAGGGAATAACATACACACTCAATTGGGTATGAAAATGTCTTGCCCTATAAAAAAGTAGGGGGAAAGGTAATAAGAGAGGGGAGATAATAGAAGGGAGGGCAAATGAGAGGAGGGGGTAATTAGAAGCAAACACTTTTCAGGAGGACAGGGTCAAAGGAGAGAATAGAATAAATGGAAGGTGGGACAAGATGGAGGGAAATATAGTTGTTCTTTCACAATATGACTATTATGGAAGTGTTTTACATGACTATGGATGTATAACCTAAATTGAATTGCTTGCCTTCTTAATGGGGGTAGGTGGGGAGGGAGGAAGGGAGAGAGAATTTGGTACTCAGTTTTAAAAATGAATGTTAAAAATTGTTTTTACATGTAACTGAGAAATAAGATATACAGGCAATGGGGTATAGAAATCTATCTTTCTCTATAGGAAAATAGAAGGGAAAAGGGATAAGTAAAGGGGAAAGGTGATAGAAGGGAGGATAGATTGGGGGAAGGGGTCATCAGAATGCACGGTGTCTTGGGGTGGTGTAGCACCAATGCAATGTTTATAGTGGCCACGATCACGATAAAGACTGTGACTACAAATATCACATGATGTTCAGTCGCAACATATACCAAACTCTCCAGATAGAGGACAGAACTGAAATATTTATTTAGACACCAGAAAATTGAATCCCAAGATCAGTAAGGTGATTCCATCATAGTACCAAAGATATTCAGAAGCCATAAAAACACCAAGAGCCAAAGCATCCATCAGCCTTCCCACAAACCAATATATGATCAGTATTTACTCACAAACCTCTATCTCTCCTTGCCTCAACCTCCTCTTTCTCTCACTGTCTCTCTGGCTCCGACCAGCTTCCTGTGGGCTCTGCTTCCCTTCAGCAAACTCCTCTTACCACAGGCTCCATGTGACTACATTCAGCCTATTAGGGGGCAGAGTTTACTTTCAAAGCTGGGGAGATCTTCAAACTCCCCTCTAAGTCTATTAAGGGGCAGGGAAGATCTTCAAATTCCCATTCCCATTACATTCAGCCCCAAGATCTTTCATGTCCCTTACATAGCAAAAATACCTTCATGGTAAATAAGAGTTTAGGGATAACTGGTGGGAAAACTGATGTCAACAGAACTTTGCAACAATATAACAAGGATAACTTTGCACATAAAACAATAGCTTAGGGTGGGGGCTTGGGTACAAGCACCGCACATCCTTTCCCCCTCAAATGAGTAGGGCTCAATCTTGGGGTAAGGGGCGAAGGTCTCTTCTCCAAAGCTACTTCAAGCTGAAATTAGATGTAGAGCTGTCCCTGCCCCAAGAGGTCCCATTCAAGAGTTCAGTTCTTTAGCTGTCATCTGGAGCTTGGTCAATGCCAGGTCCAGAAGGTCCCATTCAAAAGGTCAGTTCTTTAGCTGGCATCTGGAGCTCAGTTGACACCAGGTCCAGAGGGGGCACATCCAGCTTAAGCAATCAGTCATTGGCAGGTGGAGGGTATCAATCCTCCAGAAAACAAATCTTGCAAACAAGTTTAACAAAAAGTCAAAAAGAAACAAATACAGGGTCAGCTATGCCTCTGGAGTCCATGAACACGCTATCATAACCTCATTTACTACAGAATATATGACACTGTCCTCCTTGATCTGTTATAATGGCTTGATACACTGCCACAAGTTCAGCACATTGACTGCTTCCACCTATCCCAGCACTTTCTTTAATCTGAGTCCCCCTGAAGGTGTGACAAACTTGGATGCAATGGTTCAGGAGCAAATGTAGGGGCAGCCTTTACTTCTCTATTCTGTCTGATATTAAGCCCCTTATCTTGGTACATTTTATATAGTTCATTAGTTGGTGATAGAATACCATCAATTTTTCTAAAATCAACCCCCCTCTCAACAGAGCAGTAAACTATTCTTTTTCTTGGCAATCTATTCTGACTTTGAATCTGCTGACCATTTACTTTTCTCTCACAAGGAAATTTATCTTTTTTGCATTCTCCTAAGTGACTTAGCTGTGAAATTTTATCCAGCACCTCTGACAGAGGGTGTCCTACTTCACCAGTTAATAGAGTCAGACGTAGGTGCTTATAAGCAGGAGGAGCTGTCTTCACCATGTGATTTCTATGAGGAACTGCTAAGGGAATTTCATTATACGTATCTGCAGCTCCAACCATGATAGTTTTCATTACTTCTTTCAACTTTCTCATGCAGTCTCTAAGTACCAGGGTCTGTCTCCACTAGGCCATATAGAATCAGCAGGATACATTCTATTGCATCCATCAGCAGCTAAAGCTAACAGATTGGTCGTGTTGTTACCTCCTGCCAAATGAAAGTCTCTAAAAGCTTGCTGGACAAAAGGATTCTGGCAAATACTTATAAATTTCAAGCAGTCCACTCTATCTATCACTACCTGAGCAGCTGCTTTGTCAGTGATTTTACCAGCCAAGACCCTAAGGATTCTTCCATCCTTTGGGCGAATCTGCTCAGAATATCAGTAATCTCCTGTTGAATGAAATCCTCAAGTATCTCCTTGAATACTGCTTGCCCTCCCTGACTCTCCTGCCTTCTGAGTATGAGGCAAAAGCTTCCTCAATAAGCAATGTATCACTCTGTATTGTATCACTTGCTCCCAATGCACTGTCTTGGGAGTTGTTGTCATAACAACTAGGCTTAGACTCTACCAAAGCTATATGAACTTTCCTCCTGTTACTTTTTTGCTTCTTTTTTCTGAGCCAAATTTACAACAGCTCTCTCTGCTTCCAGAGACTCTCCAGTACTCTCTCCTTCCACCTGAGACTCAGCTTGCTCTTCTAATGGAGGTTTCAAATTCTGGCACTTAGCCAACTCTTGTACCAGGTTGTCTCTGTTTTTACACACAATATGGTAGCCTGTTAGCAAAACCCAGCCTCTTCTACTCACTGCCTCTAGCTTTCTCCCAGGTTTTATTGATATTCTTTGCAAACATGTTTCTAAATCTCTAGGTTATCCCTGCTGTAGTCTCTGTTCCCAGTTTTCACAGAGCCCTGTACTTTTAGACCACTCCCTTGCTAGGGAGGCATAAGGCAAATCCTCCCATCCTGGGATAGCCATTTCTTCCTCTATATCCCTTCTGCCTCCAACTAGAGGTCCCATCTTCATCACCAAATGTAGCACCAGTGCAATATTTACAGTGCCCACAATCACAATAAAGACCATGACTGTAAGTATCGCATGACATTCAATCGCAAAATATGCCAAATTCTCTAGATAGGGGATAGAACCGAAGCATTTGTTTAGACACCTGAAAACCGAATCCCAAAACCAGTAAGCTGATTCCATCATAATACCAAAGATATTCAGAAGCCATAATAAGGCTGAGAACCACAGCATCCTTCATCCTTCCCACAAACCAATACAATCAATATCTACTCACAAGCCTATCTGACTCCTTGCCTGAGATCGGCTCTCCCCCACAGTCTTGCTAGCTCTGACCAGCTTCCTGTGGGCTCTGCTTCCCTTCAGCAAACTCCTACCACAGGTTCCATTTAACATTCAGCCTATTAAGGGGCAGAGTTTATCTTCACAGCAGGGAAGCTTCTTGTGGGCTCTGCTGCACCTTTAGCAAATTCCCTCCATGTGATTACATTCAGCCTATTAGGGGGCAGAGTTTACTTTCAAAGCAGGGGAGGTCTTCAGACTCCCCCCTAGATCTATTAAGGGGCAGGGAAGCTCTTCAAATTTTCATTCTCATTATCGGTGGGGGCAGGGGAGAGATGGGAAGAAAATTTGGAAGTCAAAATCTTGTGGAAATGATGGAAATGAGAATGTTGAAAACTAAAAATAAATTCATAAAAAATAAATCAAGTATTTAAGGAGTAAAGTTGAGAGGTGAGAGAGGAATATAAGAGGAGATAGGAGAGAGCAAATAGGGTAAATTATTTCTGTTACAATGGAGGGGAAGAACAGGAAGGCAAAAGGGAATGGGTCAACCTTACTCTCATTGAATTTGGCTTGAGGAGGTAATAACATACATACTCATCTGGGTGTCTTACCCTACAGGAAGGTAGGGAGGAAGGGGATAAGGGGGTGATGATAGAAGGGAGGGCAGATTAGGGGGGAGGGTAGTTAGAAGCACACATTTTTGAAAAGTGACAGGGTCAAAGTAGAAAATAGAACAAGAGGGTTGTAGGATAGGAGGGAGGGAAATATAGTCAGTCTTTTACAATATATCCACTATGGAAATGTTTTGCATAATTACACATGTGCAACCTATGTTGAATTGCCTATCTTCCTAGTAAGGGTGGGTGACAAGGGAAAAAAGGAAAAGAATCTGGAATTCAGAGTTTTAAAATAAAATGTTATAAAATTATTATTATCATTATTATTTTTTTTTACATGCAACTGAGAAATAAGATATAGACACTGGGGAATGGAGATTCATCTTTCCCTGCCAAAAAGTTGAAGGGGAATGGGGAAGATATAGAAGAAAACAAATTAGGGGAAGGAGTATTCAGTGGGACCACTGTTTTGGGGTGGTGGTAGGGGAAAGACAGGGAGAAAATTTCTAACTCAAAATCTTGTAGAAATGAATGTTGTAAACTAAAAATTAAAAAAAATTAAATTTAAAAAACCTAAATAGATCAAGAATAAACAACAGTGGCTAGGGAAGAATGAAGAACAGTTAACAACTTTATGGGAAAAAACCCAACACTGTAGCACAATGTGGTGAGCAGAGCTGGGTTTCAGTTCCAGCACTGCTGCTTACTATCCATGAGACATTAGACAAGCCACTTAACTTCCCTGGTTCTTAGTTTCTTTGTCTGAGAAATGAGGGACTTAGACTACATTCCCCCTTCTACCTTTAAATCTGTGATCCTGTAGTCCTAAGAATCCTTGAGGGGTCAAGGGGAATGACGTTGCTCACTGACTTTCTGATTCTATACCAACCAAGTGAGGTATAAAACATAGAAGGGGCAGTTGTGACTGGAAAACAAGAGGGACAGTTGTGTAATAAGACCAGGTTCACTTCTTTGGGAACCACGTTACATTGAGAAATGTATAGGTAGGTAGGTCCTCAAAACACTGAGCATCCTCCCTGCACAGGATTCCTAGGAGTGTGTGGACAGAAGTCAAAGCAGAATGAGAAGCTGTGTCAGGGTTGTGATCTGCACTGTTGGAGGGAAAGAAAGGTCACACCTTATAGAACTGACCCCCTTCACAGTTGCAAGCTACTTCTAAACATTCATTTTTAGATAATCACAGAAAAGAACTTAGGTATAATTTAGTCCATTTCTCTCATTTTGCAGTTAAGGAAACTGAGACCCAAAAAGGTTAAATGCATAAATTCAATAGACATTTATTAAGTTCCTACTATGTGCCAGGCACTGTGCTAAGCACCCAAGGCCAAACAGCTAATGAATGTAATAGCCAGCACTGTATTCCATATCTCCATGAGTCCATATGAGTCCCTGTCTTTTCACTAAACCCTGTTTCCACTTGTAATTTAGCTCAGGTTTTTGTTTTTTTTTTCCTGATGTCCTGATAAATTCGCAGCACCAATTATGGCGCATTAAGATAAATGAATGACACTGTGATTGAGTTAGAAACCCCTTGCTATGGAGCTGAAATAACCGTTTAAAGGCAAATGCTTTTTGTTGGTTTAGTGAGTAGTGAGACCAGTTTTGTGCCACTGGACCCCAGGGGTGTTTGAAAGATCAGAGGAGAAAAGTGGATAGAGAGTTGATTCTAGTAGCTGGTTGATCATAAAGGAGACATTCTACCATTTTAAGAACCATTTTAAGTACCTCGGTTTATGTAATAAATGTGTTTAAAAAAAATTTAGATGAGTAGGGTTTTTAAAAATTACGTTCTGTTTTCCCACTAACTCCCCTTTGTAATTTCATGAACTTTTTATCTTAATTTCAGATTTATCTTCATTTTTAGATGTCTTTGAACAAGTTAACTGTAAATTTCTCTAATCCTTAGCCTGTCAAATAATTAAAAATGTAAATAGTCACTTTAATGAGGGAGGAAAAGGGGGAAAGACTGTGCTGCTATTTAAGTGATTAAGTGAAAGAAGAATACTTTTGTAATGAGAATAATCATGCCCAAATGCATCTGTTTTGTAAGTCTGGAATTTTCCATATAAGGTTTTGTTAAAGTAGAAATTTATAGCTATAGACTTAGATTTTATGGAGGTTTCTTGGGAGAAGAGGTATAATAGAGGGTCAAGCTAGTTATATGAGACCTAACTTGAATTCATTCTTAGTTCAGAGTTGGATTAAGGGGAAGGTCCTTCAGAAGAAGGCAAATTCTGAGTTAAGGTTTAAGGGATAATAGGAATATGACTGGAAAAGTGAATAAAAGAGATTATTCAAGATATAATGCTCCTTGTACAAAGTTAGAAAGTGAGAAATAAATGGGAACTGAGGTTTTTCAGTTAATAAATGATCAAATAAGCCAGTCCATATGATAAAAGAATAAAAATAATAATAATAATAATAGCTCACATGTGTATAGTACATTGTGGTTTCAAAGACTTTACAATGTATTATTCCACTTCATCTTTATGACAGCCTTTGGAGCTAGGTAACAATAACAATACCAATATCCAACATTTCCATGGTACCTTAAGGTTTATAGAATGCTTATTATTATTCGCTCATATTACTTATTAGCTTATTAGTTCATATAACTCTCAAAACAACCTTGTGAGGTATTATTATCCCCATTTTATAATTGAGGAAGCTGAGCCTCAAAGAAGGTAGTTCCTTCCTCAAAGAGCTGTGAGAATCAACTCAGATTGTGTGTGTGTGTGTGTGTGTGTGTGTGTGTGTTCATAGATCTAGAACTTGAAGGGATCATTAAACTGTCTGGTACATTCCCCTCAATTTTACAGTTGAGGGAACTGAGGAAATAAAGTGACTTGTCCAAGGTCTCAAAGGCACTAATCATAGGCAGGATTTTAACTCTGGTTTCAGACTCCAGATGTTCTTTCTACTGTATTATATTACTTGCTTCGCTTTATAAACCTTGAAAGACTATATAAATGTCATTATTAAAGCTTTTTTTTTTGGAGGGGGGAGGGCAGAGCAATTGGGGTTAAGTGACTTGCCCAAGGTCACACCTCTAATAAGTGTTAAGTGTCAGGTTGGATTTGAACTCAGGTCCTCCTGATTCCAGGGCCAGTGCTCTATTCACTACACCACCTAGCCACCCCTAAACTCTTACATGTTAATAAATGAAGCTACCAGTTGCTGTACTCTAAAGAACATAGAATCCTTTCATTTTTTTTTTTATCCATTATGAGAAGCAAGCAAAAACTTGAGAATAGAAGGAACCATCAATAATTTACCAAAGTAGATACTTGTTTTGCTTTCTGGATTTGGTTGCTACATAGTATCAAAAGAGCTATAAAAAAACATTCATTTCTGAAAAGAAGAGGAGAGGGGGAAAGACCCAACCTTATTGAATACAATTCTTGTCCCATGGAACCAAAGTAAAAATCAAAAGCTTGTATTGATGGAGCAAAGTTTGTCTGCCCTCTCATATTTTAGTTTATTTCAGGGTGCAACATGAACAGCAGCAGAGATTGTAGAAAATAGAGAAATCTAAGAAGAATAAACTTGATCAGATCCTAGACTTCATTCCTAGACAAAATACTTTGCCTTTCTCAATTTAGATGGAGGTCTTTATTAGAACACCTTGAGAATCTGTCCTTTAAATTATTGATATGAATAAAGGTGTTGTGTTCATCAGAGTTGAAAATAACCTAAAACTTGGAGAGCATAGCTAACATGTTGGATTCTAAAGTCAGTATAAAAAAAGATTTAGATAGACCAGAATGTTGGATCGAGCCCATGAAGACAGAATTTCATGAGGATATACTTAGATTTTTAAAAATAACCTTATAAATACAGGTTAGGAAACATGACTAGAAAAGCAGATTTCCATTTGATTTAAGGAAAAATTTGTCAACAGTTAGAGATATCCACAAGTGAAATGGACCACTTCAGGGGTAGTGAGTTCCTCTGCACCAGGAATTCTTCAAGCAAAGTCTTTGTGACCACTTAGGGATGTTGTATAGAGAATGCTGGGGTGAAATTTATGTCTTCTGAGATCAGTTAGTCAACAAGCATTTATTGAACACCTACAGTGTACCAGGTGTTATGTTAATCAATGGGGATACAAAAGAAAGAATCTTTCAAGGAGTTTATGGTCTAGTGCAGTAGTTCTCAACCTTCTTAATACCACGAACCTTTAATATTTGTATGTGGGCACATCTGCATGTGGGTGGACCTGTCTGTAGACGGATAGAGGAGCGGAATCTCAGTTCCTAAGACCATCGGAAATGTGTTTTTTCCAGTGGTCCTAGGCAACTCCTGTGATCCCTGTGAAAGGGTTGTTTGACCCCCAGCGGGGTCGCGACCCACAGATTGAGAACTGCTGGTCTAGTGGGAGAGAGGACTTGCAAAAACAAGATATAAACAGGATAAATTGGAGATAATCAACAAAGAGAAGTCCCTAGAATTAAGAGAACTGGGAAATCTCTTCCATCTCTGAGATTTATGATAGTACCTTCCTAATATCAAGTCCCCAAGTGTTAAAATCCAGGCAAATGTTTTTACTTAACACTTTCTTATCAGTTAACATTTCTGCCTTAAAGTGTTGGCTCTAAGAGATTTGCAGCTGCATAAACTGTCTGACAACAGATTTCTTCCAGGTTTTTAAATAGTCTTACTTTACTTTCATCTGTGATTGTATGTGAAAATACACTTAAGGATTTCGAAAACAATTGATTTTATCTGGGCTGTTCAGCAAATTTCTCTAATTCATATGCAGTGATTACTGTAAATAATTTAAAAAATAATATTCCCATTAGCTTTTAGAAATTATTTGGTGTAATAAAGTTTAGATGAGTGGTACCATAGCATAGTGGATAGAGAATGAGGAAGACCTAATAAGAGGTGGGGAACCTGTGGCCCTCTAGGTCCTCAAGTGTGGCCCTTTGACTGAATCCAAACTTCACAGAACAATTTGTTCAAGAATAATATGAATTTGGATGACTAGAAGGATTGTGGTGTCCTCAGAAGAAATTAGAAATCAGGAAGGAGTTGGTTTCTGAGGAAAAACTAATGAGTTCTGTTTGGGATATTGAATTTGAGATGCCTATGGGGCATCTGGTTTAAATGTCTCAGTAGGCAGTCTGGGATTGAGGATGAAATTTAGGAGATGACTATAGATATGCCTACCTGGGAATCATATGCAAATTGGACCCATGAATACTGATGAGACCATTGATCAGATGCAAAGAGAGAAGAAACTAGCCTAGGACAGAGCCTTGGGGTACACCCACAGTTTGAAAGCATGATGTAGATGGTAAGGAGGCCAAGGAGACTGACAGAGACCAGTCAAAAAGTAGGAAGAGAGTTAAGAGAAGGTATTGCCAGAAAAACCTAGAAAAGAGAGGGTGGGAAACAGTTTCACATGCTGCAAAGAGGTCAGGAAAGATGAGGACTGAGAAAAATGCCATTGGATTTGACCATTAAGAGATCATTGGTAATTTTTAAGAGAGCAATTTAAGTCAGATGATGAGGTTGAAAGCCAGATGACAAACAGGTGAGAAGTGAATGAGAGAAGTGAGTAGAGACAGATTTTTTTTTTCTAGGAGTTTCCTTGTAAAGGTGTGGAGAGATACAGAACTTTAAGGGGGATAGTGGGACTAAGTGAAGATTTTAGGGAGACTAAGATGTGTAGGCATTGAGGAAGAAGCCAACAGATAGGGAGAGATTGAAGATGGGGGAGGGGGAGTGATTTCAGGTCCTGGAGAGGATAGGATCAGGTTTGCAGGAATACTGAGACTGGAGTAAATGAAGAGAGTATAGGAAAAGCTACCATTTATTTCATTTAACCCTCATAACAGCCCTAAGAGTTGGATGCTACTTGCCCAAGGTCTCACAGCTATTCAGTGTCCAAGACTGGATTTGAACTCAGGTCTTACTGACTCCAGGCTCAACCTTCCATCCACTGTGCCACCTAGATGTGCCACAGATGTCAAGAGGTTGTGTGATATAGAAAAATGGAGAAGCTCAATATGAATGGCTGTTTTTTCCTCCCTAAAACTATGATGCAAGTTCCTCAACTGTGAAAGTCAAAGGAAGTAATGACATAGGAAGCTAGAGGAGAGAAGATTTGTACAATCCACCATGGGGAATGTGATAATCAATTATGGGGAAAGTATAAGAATTGGTTGCCTTGCAAGAGTGAGTGCCCAGGTGAAATCATTCAACATAGGCATGCTTGACTGATTTCCAGAGATTTTTTTTTTTAATCTATTAAGTGAAGGTATGATCTCTGAGGCCCCTTTCTACCATGAGCCCAAGTTGACCAATAGTCACCATTATGCATTGGCAGGACTTTCTTTACTAGAAATTTCCTACACCAATAAAAATAAAAAGTGTAGAGGAAAAATATTAGACACCAATTATGAAAAATATAATTTAAATAAACATTTTGCAGTTATTGGTGTTGTGTGTGTCTATTTTTAGAGGCTTTGTATCTCAGGGTGAAATTTGAAGGGAACAAGCCAAAATAGTGATAAAAAATGTTGCCCATCTCTTTCCAGGCGGCCTGGAATTCCCTCTGTTAGTCATTTTTTGGGTGGATAAGACACGGTTTCCAGAAAATCTCAGTTAAAATGTAAGTATATTACCTTGGAGTTAAAATACTTTTAGTGGGGCGGCTAGGTGGCGCAGTGAATAGAGCACCAGCCCTGGAGTCAGGAGTACCTGAGTTCAAATGCGGCCTCAGACATTTAACACAAAAAACTAGCTGTGTGACCTTGGGCAAGTCACTTAACTCCAACTGCCTTCCAAAAAGCAAAAAAAAAAACCCAAAAAAATACTTTTAGCGTTGAACACATAATTAACAGGTATTAGTTCTTTGATTAGCCGGAAATGGATACTTTTACTTCAGGATTGGAAAGGAAATGGGTTAGTATTGCTGAAAAGAGGCAAGGAATATGTGGAACAGTCCTTGGATGCTTTTGATGGCAGACAGAGGGAAAAAGAAGAGCTCCCAAAAGGGAAGTGGAGGTCTGCTTAGCAGACTTGGCAATTTTGCGAAGCCCTGACCCTTACAGCACCAAATGAAGCACAGTTAAAATACACACTTGATGGGGAATAGTCTAGAGATAGAGTTATAGAGCCCATGCTATTAAAATGAATTTTACACCATCATATTCAACTGGGTTGTATAATAATGATGTTCGTGGAACATCACTTACCTCTCTGACATGCCTGCTACTTGAGCAAAATAATACCTTTGTGGAGGAGAACTAACATAGAGGCATTCTTTCTTTCGGAGTCTAAACAGAGAGAGCAAGCCTAGAAAATAGCATGTTAAATTCACATGTGGATTGTTGGCAAGACTACAGTTTAGTTTTATCCAGTATATTTCTGATGCATTTCACTAAATGCCTTTTTCAGAAAAGGGGGGAGACTGGTAGTCAGCCTGATTAAAGTGAGCAGTGACTCAGTGACTTTAGAAATGGAAGTTGGGGAATTTGAATCTGAAAATAAAACCATACATAAATTGACCAAATAGTTTTCAGCAATGAAGTAACTCTCGGAGCAAGAAGTAAAGCTTTATTGTATGCTTTATATAAGCATCTGAGCTGGCTGGGTTGATCATTATCATGCTGCCACTTTCCATATCCTTGCTGCTGCTACCCCATGTCCCTTGTTGTTGCTCCATTGGCCAAACATATGTAGCAATACCACAGGGCACAGAACACACCCCCTAGTTACTAAACGCTGCCAGATGTGGTTAGGATGAATTGATTTAAATGGCTATGATTTAAATAGTTAAATTTACCTGTTTTCTTTTGAGTTTTGAGTTTCTTTCCTATAGTAAAATGCATTTTTGAAATGATTCCAGTCATGTCTTATGTCCTGTCCTACCTCTTTGTGCTTGGGGGGGAAAGGCAGGAAGAAAAGAGAATGGCTGTTTGTTTCATTGAGCTTTAGTAGTTTTGATTTTTACTTTTCCCCTTTTGGCAAATAGTTGTTAGATGCGATGGATTTGATTGTTTAAAGCTTAGGTATATCTCATAGGTATGAATTTTTAACTGGAATTATGGATTTTGTCTGAGCCCTTTTTTATTTCAGTGCTTCTAAAAGGAAACTTTCTCACTTGGCCTAGAGAAGCCTACTGCTTCAGTAAGCTAATCTTACTATATAAGAATTTTTTTTCCCGTTTGCATTTTATCATGTTTGAAGCACTGGGGCAAGTCCATATCTAATAGAAAAACAGATACCTGTTCACTTGTTTTCTATTACTAAATGTTTACTAAAGGAATCCATTTAATTTTTTTTCATTTTAAAGATAGATTACTTTCGCTTGAATTAGTTGATTGTATAGTAATTATTTTTCATTGTCTTGCTTGTTTTTCTGGGTTTTTTTTTGTTCATTTTTGTTATAAATAGGGGTAAAAACTGGAGCTGTGATTTCACAGGTATAGAGAGCTTCCAGATATGGAAATTCCCTTTGCCAATATAGGTCAGCATCTTCTCTGCAACTTACAGTCTTAGGGCAGGTGTACTTAACCATACATACATCCAGCGACTTTTAAAAAACGTTTTAATAACTATTTCAGAATCATGATTTCCTTTGCTATCTTAAATATTTTATGCAATACCTTTGTGCATTTTATTATTTTATAATGCATTTTATGCATTTTAAAACATTGTTCTGAAAAGTTTATAGGTTTTACCAGGCTGTCACAGGGGTCTATGACATAAAAAAGATTAAGAACCCTGTCTTAAAGAGTTGCAATGAAGTTAAGTGACTTGTCCAGGGTCAACTGCCAGCATGTGTCAAAGATAGAACTGGAGCCCAATTTTTTCTGGCTCCAAGGCTGACTCTCTATCCACTATGCCATGATGCTTTTAGAGAAGCTGAAACAAAGCATCAGAAATGTTCCCTTTCTTTGAATTTTCAATAAATATTTTAAGTTACTAGCACTAAAATAGAAATAAACTTAAATAGAGTGGCTGTATGTTTCTGTATGTATGAACTTGGCCAAAACTCAGTGTCCTCATCTGTAAAAACAGAGAAGATTGGATTGTCTCTTTCAATTCTAAATCCTGTAATCCTAATGTTTTATTTAGAAATGTGATGATCTGTAGTAAAAGCAACAGAAATAAAAGTAGCAACCTTATAGTCATTATTTTTAATCCTCAAGATTATTAGCTACCTGTGAGGAAAAAGGAAATAAGTGGCTTTTTTTTGTTTTAGTCTTAAAAATGAATGTTTTCTAACAATGAATAGGCTGGTATCTAGTTATCAAATTACTTTTTCTTGTGTATCGAAGGCTAGAGTCTTGGGAAAGCCATATATCTGAGAAGGAGACAGGTTGCTCCTTGACAGCTAGGAGGCCCTTCCTAGTCAGTTGGAGTAGTGGAAAGCTCTGGCTGCCTAGAGCCAGCTCTACAGCTAACTGTGTGACCTTGAGCAAGTCATTTATTTACTCCCTTAAGAGACTGAGTCTAATCACATGTAAAATGAAGAGGAGGACAAATTGGACTTGATTATCTCTGAGGTTCCTTCCAGATCTGAATTTCTATGGATGAAACTTAATAGCATCCTGTACTCATACATAGCCCGTGGAATAATAAATGTTTCGCTAAGCTACCAGCTGATTAGGCAAAACAGTTCAGGGCAGTGGAAGCTTTGGCTCAAGATCCAAAGGACAAGGATTTAAATCTTATCCCTTACATTTAGTATCTGTGTCACCCAGAGCAAGTAACTGAAACTTCCTCAGTTTCCTCATCTCATAAATGAGGAAGTTGGTCCTTTTCGACCCTAGATATATGATTCCATGAACACATTACCTTTTTAGGCCTGTTTCCTCAAGTATAAAATGAGAGTCCAACTGAACAGCCTCTGAGGTCCCTTCTAATTCTGTCCAGATTTATGGTCAGTCATTGAAGAGCAGGGAGTTGGAAATATGTTACTTCCTGTGGTTTGCCTTTTTTGGGGGAGGAAAAGGTGGGAGAGAGGTCTTTTGGGCCAAGGTCAGGAGGACAAGTGTATAAGGTCTGAACTTGTTGGGGCTACTACAGGAAGGGAAACACCCCTCAGGAAGGATTTATAGTTCAGTGCAGGGAGAGAATACTTTTAGATTTCCCTAGAACTAACTGCTTCTGGAACCCCAGACATTTATAGCCACAGACTTCTCCTGGACCCCTCTCTTTTTAGGGAGAGAGAGCCTTAAGGTAACCTCTGAACAGCTCATTAAGACAATTGAATCTTAGAATCATATTGGAGAATCAGTCATAGAACCTCCTTGTTGGCAAGTTACAATGAAGACCTTTCCTTCTATCTTTACATACTAAATATGATCAGATTTGTGCATTGGTACTGGCAAAGTTCCCAGCTATTGACTTGAACACCAAGTACATTAAATTTCTTACATATATACATATATCTATATAGTGGTGTGCTAGTAAATATTTAACAACCAGCTTGGGAGGGGGGGAAGGGGTGGCGGGTGGTGTGGTATGGTGGTGGTGGTGGTGATGGTGGTATGTGAATACATGCGGAACACACTTTTAAGTTTAATCCACACACAATGTTTTTTCCATCCATTTCTTGAGTCTAGACAATCAGCAAAACCATAAATCAAGCCCCAGTTTGTAGGTTTGCCAATTTCTTAAGTGTAACTGTACACAATGAAAGATTAACAATTGTACAGCCATTTCAAGTTGCCTCTAGCACTCCCGAGTCCCGTGTCTCTGCTAACTTGTGTTGGGCTGCTAACTAGGACAGGAGTTTGCTAACTTCTAAGGATCCTAGGGTTTGGGAATGAGGATGAGATCCTTTGACCCTCTTTATTTCCCTTCTCCCCTGCCAGCCTCCCCTCCCCCATTTTCCTCAGTAATTCAAGACTCTTTCATCCTCTTAACCATGAGGAGAGGAAGAACAGGATTTGGGCAGGTGAATGAAAGGATGGATCTATTCCCAGAATCCCCATATTCCCTTTTCCTTGTGTAATGTTGAGTTAATTTTCCTGTATAAACATTATTATAAATGTTCATTTTTCAGACTATGCCATTAACCTTTAATATACTAAAACTCCCATATGTTTACAGTATCATAGTTTTCACCTTTTCTATTTGTGTATATACGACATTTTATTTACACTGTTGGTTAATGAACTTAGTCTGAGAACTTAACCACTATATATAATATTGTTTCTATGGGAAAACATGTTCAAAGTTCCAGACAACTGACTTGTAAACACATTCGTGGAGTGCCACTATTTGAAACTTGACAATTTTCTGCATAAATTAATTATTCAACGCCAAATGTTCTGCTCCAAAAATACTATGCAACATGTGTTTATTATTTGATGGGAGAGGGGGAGAAATGAACAATAAGACACTAGCACAATCCTATATACAAAGAAGAGGTAGCATGGAACAGTTAAAAAGAAAAGGTCTGGGGGACATGGGTTCATATCCCACCTCTAACCCTTGTATAAAGCTGGACAAGTGACGTATCCTACTTAGGCCTTGGTTTTCTCTCTAATATGAAGGAGTTGGACCAGAGAATGGATTTTTAACATGGGGTCTGTGAACTTGTTTTTAAAAACATTTTTGCTAACTGTATTTCAGGTTATGGGGCAGTAAGGTAGATAAGGAAGACCTGAGTTCAAATGCAGCCTTAAACACTTACTAGCTGTATGACCCTGGACATGTCACTTAATGCTGCTTGCCTCAGTTTCCTCATATGTAAAATGAATGGGAAATGACAAACCACTCCATATCTTTTCCAAGAAAACCCCAAATGGGGTCACAAAGAGTCAGACTGAAAAGGGGGTACACAGAAGTTGTCACAGGGGTCTATGGCACAAAAAATATTAAGAACCCTTGAAATGGATGGATTCAGAGGTTCCTTCTAACCCTAGCTCTGATCTTAAAAACTATGGCTTAAAACTATAATGACCAAACTGAATTTTGCCGAAGTTGCTACTGATACAAAATGTTTAATCTCTCTCACTTTCTCTCTTCTCTTCTCTTTCTCTTCTCTTCTCTCTCTCTCTTTCTCTCTCTCTTCCTCTTCCTCTTCTTCTTCCTCTTTCTCTTTCTCTTTTCCTCTCTCTAGTTTGGCCCCCAGTTTAACATTTTATATAAAAGTTCAAACTTATACGCAAGAATGGCTGCTACTCCAACTTGTTTACACATTAGAAATGATAATTATAATCTGCTTTAGGGTATGGGCTAGAATACTTTAAAAAGGAAATCTTCATTCTCAGTTATAAAGGCAGAGCTCATAAATTTCAGTTGCCAAGTTACCACTTGTGGATAAAAGTTTCAGGGTGTCAGGGAGAGGGGGAATCTGAGGCTGGAAGAGTTTTCATATGTTCCCTAATTATCTGCCACCAAACCTAGATAGTGCTGACCTCTTTGATTACATAAATTGGGCAACAGCACCAAGGTCATCCTTACCATTACCAAGGCATAGCAGTTGAGGTGATGAGAACAGGTATGGAGTATATATATATTTGATTATGGCAAAATCTTAGAAATAAAATAATCTTAAAGCATCCATATTACCCACCTCCCCCTATCAATTGAATACATGCTTGATTTTTGTGATATATAACCTTTCTTTTCACATATCATCAAGAAAATGCCTTAACCAAAAAAAATAAAGCCTTAAGAGACAGGTTTAGGTTTGAGACCATTCTGTAGAAGCTTACTTACCAACTAATTTTTTTTCTAAATACTGAAGAGGAAATGGAATTTGCTCACTGCATATTCTCTCTAGTCATTGTGATGTCTAAAACTGTCTTGATGATGCATGGTGAAGTAGAAAATCCTCAAAGTGACCAAGCCCGAAACACTTTAAGATCAAAGCCAACACCTTCAATCATATTGCACTTGGAAATAATTAGGTACGTATGATCTGTAGAGCACTGGGGAGCTTTATGCTCTAGTCTGCCTTGGCTGAAACTTTGGGCCGCATTATCACTCCCAAGAAGGGTGTGCTGCAGTGACGTGGAGGTTACAAACGTATAAATAATCACAAGGAGAAATCTGCCTTCAAGAAGAGCCTGTGATCTCCACTCTGCTAAGGAGAGATGAGTTTCCAGCTTGCAGGTAAACATTGCTCACAAACAGGAAGCAACTGCAGGTTAGGGCTGAGCTATCATTTGAATTTTTTGTTTCACAGGATGAAAATCCAAACAAGATTATCTCAGGTTTAAAATGAGGTCTTCCACTTCTAGCTTGGAATGTTTTAACAGAGATCGATTCTACATATTGGCTATATGTTTTTTCTTTTTAATGGAAAAATCAATCAAGTAGGAATAATTTTAAGAAGTGAGATTCTCCAACCCAAGGATTCTCATAAAGGAACTGAGGAAAACTCACCATGAAAAAAATGTATACTAAATTGTTAACTCTTTGAAGACAGGAACCAAGTCTTTTATTCATTTCTCTCTCTCTCTTTCCCTCCCTCTCTCTGCCTAGGTGCTCAATAAATGCTTGTTCAGTTTAATTGAGAGAATTTATCTCCTTTATCTATGAGAGATTAACAAAGAAAAACAGGGACTTGCCCCTCTCCTTCCACCTGCCCCAAGACCTATTGGGTCTCAGAAAAACAGAACTTGGAAATATTTTCAGAATAGGTTTCTCAGTCTTTTTTCCTTGACTGAATGAATACCAAATTCAACAAACATTCATTAAATGAATACTGGGTGCTGGCTCTTCAGACCTCCATTCTCAGATTTCCAGATGCCAATCGGATATCTTAAAAGAGATGTCTCATCTTAAACTCATATCCAAAAGAACTTGCTGCCTTTCTCCCCAAACTCTCCTTCTTCCTAATTTCTCCATTACTGATAAAAGTAACATTATCATCATCTTGTGTTAGAGCAGTGGTTCTCAGACTTCCTAATGCCGCAACCCTTTAATACAGTTCCTCATGTTATGATGACCCCCAACTATAAAATTATTTTCGTTGCTACTTCATAACTGTAATTTTGCTTCTGTTATGAATCATAATGCAAATATCTGATATGCAGGATGTATTTAAATTGAACATAGCCCACAGGTTGAGAACCGCTGTGTTAAAGATTTACAAAGTGCTTTAAAAATATTATCTAATTTTATTCTTATTTTCTTATATTCTTATCTTTAAAAATATTATCTAATTTTATTCTTATAGCTACCCTGGAGATTAGTACTATTATTATCTCCATTTTACAAATGATGAAGCTGAAACAAAGGTTAATAACAAAGGTTAACCTCTAAAGCAGTTAAGTATCTGAGGCAGGATTTGAACTCATGTTTTACTGACTTCAAGTTCAGCTGTGTGACCTAACTGTCTCTAGCATCCTTCCAGTTACTTGGGCTTTGGAACTTCGGTGTTATCATCAGTTCTTTGCCGTCTCTTGTCCCCAATCCCCATTTAATCAAAGTTACCAAGTCATGTCATTTCAGCCTTTGTAACATCTCTCGTACATGCTCCCTTCTCTCCTCTGGCCATCACCCCGGTGCAGGCCCTCATTGCCTCCTCACACCTGGACTTTTGCAGGAGCCTTCTGGTTGGTTTCTCAGTCTTGAGTCTCTCTTCACTCTAGTCCGTCCTCCTCTCAATTGTCAAATTAATATTCCTAAAGAGCAGGTCTAACTATGTTTTCTCACCCTCACCCCTTATTCAACAAATTTCAGTGACTTCCTATTACCTACAGAATTAAGATGAATATAAAATCCTGTTTGGCTTTTAAAATCCTTTATAACCTTTCTACTTTTCTAGTCTTCTTCCACCATTCCCCACCCCCCATTCCCCAAAATATTTTGAAATCTAGTGACACTGGCCTCCTTGCTGTTCTTCAAACAATACTCTCCTCCCAGTTCTAGGCATTTTCACTGGCTGTAAAAATGTCTAGAATTTTCATTTTCCCCATCTCTGCCTCCTAGCTTCAAGTGGCTTCCTTCAACTATTAGCTAAAATCCCACCTTCTGCTAGAAACCTTTCCTAGTCCTTTGTAATCTTAGTGTCTTCCCTCTCATAATATCTCCAATGTATCCTGTGTGTATATATTGTTTGTATGCAGTTTTTTTGCATATCATCTCTCCCAGTAGATCAGTGTTCCTTGAGAGCTAGAACTGATTTTTGTCCTTCTTTGTATCTTGAGTGTTTAGCACAGTGCCTTCATATGGTAGGCACTTAATGAATGTTTATTGACTTGACTTCATTTAACTTAGGTTACCTTAGAAACCTTGGACTTTGGTTTTTGCTTCTTGCAAATGTGCCCTCAGGGTGTAGGCACTATGCTGCTCTCATCTCTAAACCCAGTATGTTACAGTATTCACTAAGGTGGGAGTGAAAGTAGAGACTAAATGGGAGAGAGTGTCTAGGTTCCACAACTGTCACTAACAACCACTTTCATGCCAGTGAAAGGCAACATTTGGAAAAGGTGCCATAAAAAACCAACAGATAGTTCCTGCTCTATTACCAGAAGGAGTTTTAGTAAGGGAGAAATCTTAGAGAACTTTTTAGATTTTTCGCAAGTCGTTACTACTCATTCCATAGGATCTAGCAGAAACAGAACCAATTCTAAGAATGACCTTTGAGAAAGATAATCAAAATGAAAAAGCTTCATGTTGTAGATATATGCACTGGCAAACACCTTCTCCATCACATTCTCTGAACTCTTAAAAAGCTTATATTTGGGAACAAATTGTTGTTAGTAGAATGGTCATGTTCATACTTGTTTAAAGAGCCTAATTTATGTGTAACATCCCACTGAGTGGGGAGAATGGATATTTCTTCTGAAGCTGCCTTTGATAACTTGACTAGCCATATTGACTTCCCCCAGCAGTCAGCTGTATTATCCCTCTAGAATTGTCCCAGTGTTGTCCACTGCTAGAAAGAAAGAAAACTCTAGAGTTGTTCTTCCTCTGATTTTGAAAATCTTCTCAAGGAAAAAAAGACAATATTCTCACATTTTTATATCTATTAATTTTCATATTCTAAAGCACATGCTTTGTTTAATTTGGGACTAGCTTGAGGAAATTGGAAGCTATGTTTTGAAGAATATTTAGCTGTTTCATATTGCCCTTTCTTCTACCTCTTTTTTCCTTACCAGCCCTAACTCCCAACAGAGCCAAGATTGTGTGGTGGTAACAGGGTTGCTGACCTAGTTGGAGTTAAGGCAGCTACCATATCAAAACAGGAATATACTTTGAAGGAATATTTTTATCATCTTTGGAATTTTTAGAGACACATAGTTTACACATATAGTATCACTGACCCAAGGCTCTTTACTTACCTGCTCTAGAAACAGAGTTCCCCAATTTTTTCTTTCTGCTTGAGCAGGAAATAGTTCAGTGTTTTCTGACATTGCCACTTCATGTTAGTTTTTGTTATAATTTGCTACGTCTGAGACCTGGCCCTCTGGGGCCCACGTAGTATTTGAAAATAGAGTCAGTGGCCTTGAAATATTTTTCTGAATAAATAACAAGATACTTTTTTAATGTCTGTTACTCTTTTTTTCCCAAGAAGCATGTACGCAGGTAACTGACCAATGGTGAGTGTCATTGGCATTAACAGGTTTTCTAGTTTTAATGTTCATGGCCTATTTTTTTTTTCGTTCTAGCTGTCTGAATGATTAATGTGACTAGGAAAATACTGTTGACCCATTTAAATCATGTCAAACAACATCCCTTGCTCATCTGCATAATGAAATACACACTGAACATTAAATCTTAAGTGTAGGAGCCAGTGAACTACAAAATAATGTTTTACTCATTTAGATTAGGAAGTAAAATATAGGACATTAGTACTAATCATAGTATTAAATATTAAACCATGCAAATTATAATTGTCATTGAGAAAGAACTATAACAGAAAAGACTAATAGCATTTTAGCTATAGCAGTTAATTAGGGGAGGTTGGGGGGGTGCGCAACAGTGTGAGATTTAAGAAAAGTCTCTGTGTCAGATGCATTTTTTATATTCTGATATCATGGGATTTATTTCATATAGTTGAGTTCTTTCACTTGTTAATCAGCAGTTTGGTAGTCTTAAAAAACAGCTCTCTCAAAAATAGAAAAAATTGCCTGTGTATTTTTTTTTCATTATTTTAGTAAAATAACCTCTGAATTCTTAGTTGAAATGAAAAGTTATTTTGATCATCCATCAGACAACAAATAAGATAACCCTTTAAAAGAAAGGTTTTAATTTTACGTGGACATTATTTCCAGTGTGTTTAAATAAATACAAAATTCAAAGATACTGAATTTAGGCTATTAGGTTTCTATGGTTACGTACCTTTCTGAGTTATTTTGTGTATTGTGTAAATAGGTCTATGAGTCACCTATAATTATTTGTTTTTTTGTTTGTTACGTTGGTAATTCTGTTTGGTTGAATTTAATACAGTTCACACCACATGCTTTAGTTTATGTATATTTTAGTGTGTGTGATTGACAGTGATTGAGCATTTCTCATGGAGTGCTTGTTTTTTTTTGTCATAAATGATGTATGTTGGTAGTGCTAGAAATGTAAACAAGTTCTTCCTCTATCACTGTTTAATAAACAGGGAATTTTATGCAAAGAAGAGACCCTTGTACATTTTAAGCAATAAGGTAAGATAAAATCTAGTTTGATATTCCTATGAAGTATTCACATTACAAGTATTTTTTTAACTGTACTCTTCAGAATTTGTTCTATAATTCTGTCAAGTACTCAGGATATCGAATGCTATTACATAGGGACTTATGGATTACATAAAGATTTATGGGTAACCATACTATTGAATGAATAATATTTAAAGATAGGATAAAAAATAGAAGTTTTCTGATAAAACTCCAATTCATGTTTTCTGTAATAAACTCAGGGAGTGACTTAGCTGCACAGTAGAACCTTTGGGTAAATAGCTTCTTCTAGTACCACCCTTTACCTTCCCCCTCTTCCCCTCCCTCCCCCCACACAAATATGAAAACAGCTGGTACATCAGTTTACATATTTGGATGACTACCTAAGTTTTACAGACTTGATAATAAACCAGTTGATAGAAGAGTTGATTTTCCTGTATTCGGTGATACTGGAATTCCCTTGTCTGAAAAAGGAAGCTGGGATTAAGAACAGAGATTGAGTCTTTCATAATTCACCTAATTGGACAATACCTTTGAGCTTCCTGGCTCTTCCTTTTTTAGAGCTTGGAGTTTCCAATATTAGAAGGTTAGGTAAGATGATGTAGCTACATGTTTATTAACATAAATTACCTGTGGCACATTAAAAAAATATTAAATCAGTACACTTTGATTTCTGCTTACCGTCAACCAGCTAGCAATCAGGAGATAAAAAATAATTGGACTGTTAGCCCAAGTAAAATGTAATTAGATAAATGTGAAGAAAAATCCTGTAAGACATTCCCTCACAAAAACAGTGGATTTTTGGCTTAGCCACCATTTTGCATTTTGTTCCCGAAGCTTAGTCTCCCTCTAATGAATGTGTTCTTTTTTTAAAAAAAAATTTTGTCTTTATTAGAAATATAGTTCAAAAGGTTATAAATAATATTTTGCTACTAGGATAATTATACCAAAGCCTTTTAATATAAAAATGTAAAGATGCATTTAACTGTCCACCAAGTGTGACAGATATTATCCAATTCAATCAGTAAGAGATAGCATTTTAAGTTAAATCATGCTTTCAGATATGATCAGCAGCTTGTTTGAATAAAAATAGAAATTATAGGTACTTTTTAAAAAAACGATCTCGGGTTGAAGAAATGATTTTATAGTCAGATATCTCTCTTGCCAAACAAGAGTAACATGACTAAATATTCAACAATCTCCCTTTTAAGTATGTATTATTTGGGGTACTCTACAGTTATTGTATTAGGACCCAAAACTATGGGAGTAAGTGGGCCTTTGTGCTTACAATTAGCCAATTGTGTATTGGATATATTACATATACAGTGTTTTGTGGTGACATAACTATTCCAACCCCAAAGAAAGCTACTCTCAGAAAATATGGAATTTTCTTTTTTATTACAGTCTGCTGTGTATTTTGTCTTTATTTTCATTGTGAAAATAACCCTTTGAAGTGTGACCTTAACTTCTATTGTTTTAGAGTTATGTATATTCAATCACAGAGACATGAAAGTACATTGCTTTCCTAAAGCCTTCGCCTTTTCATTTTGGGTTGTGATTACTGACTCTAGTGACCATCTCTTCTATTGCATGGTGATAAGGCAGAGAGAAAAATCCACACAATTATCAAAACCATCCAGTACAGAATTTGTATTCAAATGTATTCTTTTTATTTTCTATTCTTCACCTGGAGTTATGCAATCAATGAAAACATTGCATATAAAGCATTTTGGTGTAGATTTTTTTAAGGCATTGATACTGCATTGTTCAGCCCAGACGGAAGCTTCTGAGCTATTTTATGCCAATTGTTTGCAGAAATTACTTTAAATGGTACACATACATACTGGGGGGGAAAAACCAAGTAGCTCTAAGACACTGTATATAGAGTTTCATTGGTGTTTTTGCAAAATAAAACCCCCAAATTCTCCTAGTTGTTTTCATACGATTTAATACAATAGAAATAATGCATATTAAAACTGTCATCTCTGGTAAGCAGCAATGAGACTTTTTTGTCCCCTTTCCTAGGTTTCCTCTGGTACTTAGGTGATTTTGGTCCAAAATAACTCATATTTTGGATAGGATTATGTATGACAGGAGAATGTGTATGACCTATTCTCTAAAAGAATTAAAGGCAGACAAGGATGCTGCAAAGTAATGGTACTTTATCTGTTTTTTAACTTGAGATACTTTTCATATAAATTGTTCGTCTCAAGATTCACTGTGTGAATCTTATCAGCTTGCTGTTTTCTGGTTCTGATTTGTGAGTTTTATTGCAAACTCCTTTATTTTCTTCATCTTCACCAAAAGTGTGTAAGGTAAAAGGAATGTTTCTCTTGCTAGACTTTGGAAAGTTGAAATTTGCCAGATGTCTTATGCTAACTAGGAGTCTGTATTCCCTTGGTACCACCAGTGTGAAACTCTTAATACTACTCAGCCTGAACTTTTGGATTTGATTCATTTCATGTTGTTCTGTGCTTCTACTTTAATTAGCACTTGTCTTTTGTTTTGTACTTATGTGGTATTGCTGGATTCAGAAAGCCTACAAGAGGAATAGTTTTTTGATGATATTTCTTCACAGGGCTTAAGTAGAATAAAGTATTACATTTTAACTATGGTATTAATAAATCACTTCTTTATTTTCCCAGGAAGAGTACAATATTTCTTTGTCCAAAAAGTTGGCCTGTGTATATGCATTGTTAAAATGCAAAAGAATTCTACTTTTCTATAAACTTTAACTTATAGGCAATGAAAGCTGCTAGTGTATAGGATGATTATAGGCAAGCTTATTAACTTTTCATTTTGATTTGAAACAGGAAGATTTCCATCTTGAGGAGAAATTTGACTATAAGTTAGTACTACTGCTTGCTTTCCTTCCTCCCTTCCTTCCTTTTTTTCCTCCTTCCCTCCCTCCCTTCTTTTCCTCCCTTCCTTCCTTCCATCTTTCCTTCCTTCCTTCCTTCCTTCCTTCCTTCCTTCCTTCCTTCCTTCCTTCCTTCCTTCCTTCCTTCCTTCCTCTTCCCTGTCTTCTTCCCTCACCTAGAAATTTTCTGTTAGCTTTGGACTTCAGGTATGAGTTCTTACTTTGGTATTTTTTTTATATTAAAAATGTGGGCTAGGTTTCTAGCATACTATTCTTATTCCTCCAATGTGTATCACTGTAGTAAATATTCTTGCTGCCCACTTTAGTTTACCATAGGCTGGAGGATTGTTTATTTTATCTTATTGCAAAGGAGTAGAATAGTGATCAGAGAATTAGCAATCCAGCTTTTTTAAAGAAGCAAAATGAGAGCTTGCCTTCAATTTTTTCCTTGTTTGTCATTAACATTATATTCCATCAATTGCTATTGATAGAAAAAGAAGAAAAAAAAAGGTGGCATGGAGCCAACTTCCTGAAAGAGCCGTGGAGAGGGTCATGTTTTGTCATGACCTGGGCACTGTTACTTGAATGTTGTTATTATTAGGCAAGGGAGCCCTAAGGCTGTCACCCTTCCTGTACATAGAAGAGGCTCTGAGTCTTACTAGCTTTCCAACTTACCTTCTCTGGGACTGTGACCCCTGGGGCTTTAGTTTATGGCTGAATGATGAATTCTGAGAATTCTAGTTATATATTTGCTTCACCTTCATTTGAATAGGCACACTAAGCAGAGAAATAATAAATGGTTTCATAAGTAGTGGTGTTAGTGTGCCCAATTTTAATGTGAGAAAAATGTAGGAATTCAAACAAAACCTTATTGGCCTTTATTAGCTTACTCTAGTCTAGTGGAAACTGCCAACTACAGCATTAAATGACTGGTACAAATTGTAAGATTCATGTTACATGTTGTTTCTGTGTAAAAAAGCATTTATGATTGATTTTTCTGGCCATTTAAAAACACTCTGAATTTCATATTATCTTATACTTTCAAAATATGATATGACCATATTGAATATAAATAACCATAAAGCCACTATTCTTTACATATCAATTGAAATCTTTATTTTAGGCAAGTATATGTGACAATACATTTTGGGTTCAGCTATGTATTTTGTCATATTTTGAGCATTTAAAAAAATCTTCTACTCTCCCTTCCCCCAACATCTGCATAGCAAATGAGATTGTATCCTCATTAAAAATGTTGTTTAATAAACACTGTAGCCTTATCATCTTGGGGGAGGGGAGTTGCCAAATGCTGCTAATTAGAGAAAAATGTTTTTTTACAGGCTTGTAAAACAGATTTAGTCTTCTCTCTGTAATGGCATCTTGGCTTATAATCCAGGAAACAGTCGTGTATGGTGTCCATATCCATGATTTCCTGAAATGGAGAAAAAGTGTGGAAAGCATCTGGAGAAAAGGAGACTCCCTTTACCAGCTTGTTTCCTGTAAGCTAAATTGGAAGACCTTGTCTGTGCAAATAGATTTCAAAATAGAGCCTGCCCTTTGACTGTCTCCATAATTACATGGCTCTCTCTGTATTTTATTTGGCTGCCAGAGCAGTTAACCCCTGGAAGTAAGGGGCTGATGATGGCGTGGGCCAGCATGGCTACACATGTCCATGTGAATAGAATACTCTGTTTAGAGAAGCCTAGCTAAGACCTCCTTACATTATTCTTTAACTTGACTTAGAAATTTTTACAAGTTAAATAATGTTGATTGTGGTTGGCTAAAGGCTCACTATATATAGATAATATATAGGTATTGGTTGTTTAAAAAAAAAAGGAGGGGGGAGGAGAAAGTTCCTTGTTGCTTTGATGTAATCAACATCTGTCAACAGAATGAATTTGCTTTTGTTTAGTTTCAAGGGCTCTTGTCCTTCTGCTTTGCCCAATCAGTTTCTGCTTCAGCCTGGGGCATTCCTCTATGTTGTTCTTTCATTCACCAAATGCACAGGTTTTCTCTTGTGAAATATGAGCTTCTCTTCTGCTATACAGGTTACTTGTAGTTGGAAGAAACCTTTAATCTTTTACATTTATTCTTGAAATGTGCATCTTGAATAGTTACAAAAAATCAATAAGAGGTGTATTAAGTATGCAGACTATTTAATTTTCCACTCACTACATTTTTTTCTAAGATAGCAACATTGTCATGCAGATCTTCAGTGTTCTAGGTTAAGAAACAGAAGACAGAGATATATTTTGTCATATTCCGTTTTGGTTTTGAAACAGAGTACTTTAAAAGCTTGCATCCCTACTCTAGGTAATTGGCTGGAGTTACTGAAGTGTTATCTTTCCTCAGTTCCTAAATTAGCCTCTTCAAAGGTTGTTCCTATAGCACATTACTTACTGAGACTGCCATAGGAAGCATTTATTATTATTATTATTATTATTATTATTTTAAGCACTCATTTAAAAGTATGTCAAAGACTGCCATGCTGGAATTAGATGCCTTTTAAAAGTTGACCTGTTCTTTAAATAATCTGATTTAAAGTTAAAGTAATTAATGAAAATAAATCTTGTATTTGAAAATGGATTGGTAAAATATGATTGTTTTCTAATTTGGTATTAGTGTAGAATCTTCACTTCATTCAAAAGAACTGCCTCGAACTGCCTCCATGGTAAAAATCAATTAGACATTAACATACTAGAAATAATGCTTTTGTAACCAGATCCAGGCTTTTGCTGATGATTGTAGAAAAATCATATTAAAAGAGACATTTTTACAAGGTGTCCTTTAAAATTACATATTATCTCTGTTGAGTTTGTCAGCTTCTGTGAATTAGTACCAGGCTGATTTTTATGGGTGATAAGTTGTTTTCTGCTCTAACACTTGATACTTTTGAAATACAGGATAACTGAGAATTAAAAACATGTGATAGTGCTTCCCTTGAAATGTATTTAATGTAAATGAATGGTTTAGATAGTAATAGGCCACACCTCACTAGAAGTAGACTTCCTTCAATTTTTATAGCTGTTCAAAATGAAACATTGGAAAACACCCATTGGAAAGTTCATTGAACCTCTCCCTTAAAAAATACTTGTTGACCAAGAGAAAAATCACATTTACAAGGCTAAAATCAACTTAATTAAGGGTCATTAATAGAGGTGCACATAAAGAGCCCCACTGCTTAGTGGGTGAAATGGGAGTATTTCATTATGGAGTGTAGCCTGTGTGAACAGATAACAATTAAAACAGACCTAGACTAAAAGGCTAATAAATATAGGGCACATTGTGTGCAGCAAAATTAGTCACTTAAAATGTATCCCAGCCTCCACCATACTTGAATTCTGTAATTCTACCTTTGGGGCTGAATCAGTTCAAGGAGGAAAAAAAAAAATGCAGCCCTCAGTAGATTATGTTATTATTGTATATGGGAGCATTTAAAGCCATGCCAAAGATTTACATTGTAAATACAAATTTAAAACAGGAAAAATATGCTACAAGATCCAGTATACATACAGTAATTTTGAGAGGTGCTCAGACTGCACAGTGTGATCTCTATGGAGCCAAAGAAGCACTTGACTATAATTTTCAGTGTTCAGCACAAACTATGTGCTGATACAATTTTTGTGACACTGAAAATAATTCTTATTATTACATTTGATAGCAGCAAGTACTCTGGTATTCATAACAAATATCATATAGATTTGATACTTTAAAAAAAACCTGTACAGAGTTTTTGTTGAATAATCAACACTATACATCCTCTTTAAGAGGATCTATTTCAAGACCAGTAGTGATAATACAAAGCATCTCCTTCTTGAGCTCCAGGCTCTCCTGATGTTTCCGATGCCTTCCCATCTGAGACATACATACATGCAGACATACATACATACATACATATTTTTATATATGCATTCTGTGTGTGCATACACACGCACACATATACCAGCTTGGTAAAACTGCCTCTTTCAGTAATTAGTTCTACTATATAATTTGTTCCCTCCACCCTACCCTCCAAATAGCTTAACAAAATGAAGATGAGCTGTGGATTGTAGTTAAACAATAGTGAATAGAACACTGGACCACAGTAAAGGGGGGAAGTATGGCCTGATGGGAATAGGCCAGGTTCTTCCTGTCTCTGATGATTGATGAGGTAGTTGCATCAAATTAGTGGTGAATGCAGCAACTTAAGAGTTTGTTGAAAAGAGGTATTAAAAATACTGTTTTGACTGAGAGTAGTGGGGGGGGGGGAAGAAATGTATAGAAAGTGTTAAAATATTTTTCTGGAAATTATGATATGCTATTTTTTTTCTTTCAAGGCCATCTATTAAAAGATTTTTGTTTTGTTTTCTTATGGGTTTGAGAATCTTGTTATGTTAGTTTGTATTTGATAAAACAATTTTTCTTTATTTCTTTTTTTTAGTCAGGTTTTCTACAACCTTTATCTTGGAATGGCATATGGTTGGTTTAAAGTACATTCTTCATTTCACCTGTGAAAGGACTAGATTTTTTTCTTTCTCTTGGTTTGTAATGAATAGTTAGTGGAATAACAACACAGTACGGTACCTTATTATCCTGTTATCTCGTGACAACATTTATAGTATGTCTTTTATGGGATAGAGGTAAAAGATTTCATTCCAAATAAAGAAGTATCTTCTGAATGTGGAATAGTTGATAAGAACTTGGCACATGTATAGCTATCATTGTTAAGAGATTAAGTGTTTCTGGTTGTGTTTTAGGGTTTAGAATCAGATATTTAGAATTCGAATCTTGTCCTACTCAACCTTGTTTGTATCTGCATCTAGCCTTTCATTATTCTTTCTGTGGCAAGTCAGGTACAATGGCAACATTTTGTTTATCCTCATAGATAACATCTAAAAGATATCTATGCTCCCATCTAAATGAGTGGGATGAGTAGTGGGATGAGTAGCCTTGGACCAGTAACCTTGCTGAACCTCAGTATCTTTAGCTGTAAAATGGGAATGATAATATTTTTACTACGTGGTTCTCCCAGGTTGTTGTAAGACTCTAAGGATATGGTGTATATAAAGTGCTTTGAAAACCTTAAAACTCTATGTCAATGTGAGCTGTTATTATTATAGTTAATAACAATATAACCCCAGAGAGATTAAGTGGTTTGCCTCAGGTCATGTATACAGCTAGTGTCTGATCTGGGATTTGAGCCCAGGCTTTCCAAGCTCCAAATCCTCCCCAGTGGGTCATGCTGTCTTGTCAAGTCTGGTTGTTCTCATTCCTAGATGTAATGTTTCAGTGTAAAGAAAAAAATATTCCCCTTCTGTGACTATGTACTGGATAGAGCTGGATAGAACTGGTAGATGGCCACCTTGTAAGGGGCTTGACTGCTTTGGCTTAGGCTTCATCACCATTCACAATTCCTTAGCCCTCAAGAGGAGTTAGTAAGAGATTTTAGGATTTGTCCAATCCAGTCTCCTAATTTACTAATGAGGAAATTGAGTTGTGGAGAGTTTACTTGGCAGAGTCAAAACTATCCTCAGTCTACTAGTCCAGGATTTCATGTTATCACTGTGGAAGCCCTGATAACTGTTGGTCCCCTTGACTGCTTTTGAATATTGGGATGAGATTTTTAAGTGATTCTCATGGAAAGTGTCATCTGAATTCTTGTTCTTATCCTTGGCATTTATTTTTTCCTCTTATTAAAATGAAACCCCCCCCTCAAAAAAAATCCCCAACCTATTACAAAACAGCTCATTTCTTTTTTTGAGGGGGGAAGGCAGGGCAATTGGGGTTAAATGACTTGCCCAAAGTCACATAGGTAGTAAGTGTGTCAAGTGTCTGAGACCAGATTTGAACTCAGGTCTTCCTGACTCCAGGGCCAGTTTTCTATTCACTGTGCCACCTAGCTGCCCCTAAAACAACTCATTTCTTGAAAAACCCATTAAGCATCTTTGATAATACATCACACCAAGCTGATTCTGGGTTGAAGCACTTGCTTTGAAAAAAAAAAAGCCAACTGAATATGGAAAGCCAAAGGAGATAGAATACTAGCCTCAGATTCTGGAAGAACTCAGTTCAGGTCCCAGCTCTGACTTATAGTGGCTATGGAAAGGTACCTAACTTCAGTGTACCAGGCAACTCTCAAAGACTAAGTGCATGAACAATTGCCAGTCTCCCTTGATAGAGGGAATTTCCATACTAGAAATTTCCTCTGTACAGTAACAAAATCATTAGCTTGTTAAGAAAAAATAAAATTTGGGGCAGCTAGATGGCGCAGTGAACAGAGCACCAGCCCTGGAGTCAGGAGTACCTGAGTTCAAATCCGGCCTCAGACACTTAACACAAAAACTAGCCCTGTGAACTTGGGCAAGTCACTTAACCCCAACTGCCCTCCAAAAAGCAAAAAGAAAAAAAAAAATTTTGGGGGTGGCTAGGTGGCACAGTGAATAGAGCACCGGCCCTGGAGTCAGGAGTACCTGAGGTCAAATCCGGCCTCAGACACTTAACACAAAAAACTAGCCGTGTGACGTTGGGCAAGTCACTTAACCCCAACTGCCCTCCAAAAAAGCAAAAAAAAAACCAAAACAAGAAAAAATAAAATTTTTTAAAATTATGAAAGAAAGTGGATGTAACACAAAATCAGATAACTCAAAAATACTTTTATTAGAAGGGACTTATGAGAGATTATGCCCGACTCTAGTAATGATTGTAGAGCAATATTTAGTTTCTTAATCTCGAAAATAGTGTTAATAATGCTGGAATTAGCTATTTCCATATGTTATAAAATAAGAGAGTTTTAAATCTTAAAGCCATTTATGAGGATAAGTTATTAATTTCTACCAGTGACCAATTTTGGTCAACTTGATAATGAAGTAAATTTCCTTCCTCTGTAGAGGGTTGAGGGACTATGGGATCACAATGCTGCAGGAGTCCTTTGGTCAATTAATTTCTCTTGTGTTCTTTTTTTTCAATGTTTTTCCTTTGCTTTTTTTTGGAGGGGAGAAGGCAGGGCAATTGGGTTTGAGTGACTTACCCAAGGTCACACAGCTAGTAAGTGGTAAGTATCTGAGGCTGGATTTGAACTCAGGTCCTCCTGATTCTAGGGCCTGTGCTGTATTCACTGTGCTACCTAGCTGCCCCAATTTCTCTTGTTTTTATGTGTTATGAAGGAGGGTTCAGTAAGTGTGGGAGAAGACATTGGCAAATGACTTGTGGTATAGGGTGAAAATGAAAGACATCAGTAAATCTTTAAAAAAAAAAAAAAGAAAACATTTTCTACTAGTATAGTGATGAGCCAGACTGCCAAGAAATAATTCTCTTAAATGGGGTCTAATCCAGTATAGACTCATACTCCGTATGTGAGTTAATTAGGCAGCAATTCTGTCTCCCAGTAGAAATGAATGCTGTCGTTTGTTGTTGCTTTATTTTGTGGTATCTCCCCTTCCCCCAGAAAGGTTTCATAGGATATTCACTGTTGTACAAAATAAGAGAATATATGTCAAGATCTTTGTAAACTTTAAAGCATTATATAAATGTTAGCTGTTATTTATTTAAATTATGTCCTCAGAATATAGCAACTACATATTATACAAATGTTATTCCTATCCTTTCTCAGCATCATTATGAAGGTTGTTTGCTATACACGTGTCATTTTAAAATTTAAAGTTAATTTAAATTCATTTTGTTTTGATAACTCCCTGAAAATTTCCTGACACCAAACCAAGGATGGGAACATTATCAGTGACCCTGTTATTCCTACTGTAAACTATTCATCCAGAATATTCCAGGAGGAATATTATAGATAATCCCAGGGATTGTGAGAGCACATCAGAAGAGAACCATCTGTGTAAGCAATGAGGGCTGCACAACTGTACTTTATAGAATCAAATCAGCCATGAGTTGTACTCAGCAGCTGACTGTCAGGCAGTGAATATGTTGCAAACCCCCTTTGGGTGTAGCTGAGGTGTTTGTTGTTTCGTGTGCAGTGCTTAGTCTTGTCTGTGTAGTTTAGTTGCCTAGAGTCTGGTTCTGATGTGGCCTATGTCAGGAGTTAGATTCTAGGCAGCTGTTTTTATTCAGTGAACTTCACAGAGATGAAAATCTTTCTTACAGACTTATATGAACTGATGCAGAAGGAAGTAAGCAGAACCAAGAAAACAATTTACACAATGACTACATCAGTGTAAATGAAAGAAAAAGCAAAATGAGCACTGTCATTATAATAACCAAGTGTGAATTGTTACATATGCTATCAGATGTGGCTGGTGTATTGTGTTATCTTTTTTTTTTCAACTCTTTGATACAAAGGAAGGCTTGCTGGGTAAGGGGAAGTAGGGGAAGAGATATATTAAGAAATAAATGTCAGCAAATGTTTATTAAACATCTATCATGTGTCAAGCACTCTACTAGGCATTGGTGATAAAAATACAAAAGTAAAACGGTCCCTACCTTCAAGGAGCTCATAGTCTTCTGGGGGATTGCAGCATGTACACAGATAGTAAATAGAAGAGATATATAATAAAATAAATATAGCTATTTATGAGAGACACTAACATGAAAATGAGGAAAGGACTCTTAAAGGGGATCTGAGCCTTGAAGGGAGGGGCTCCAAAAAAGAAAGCTGAAGGGCAACATTGCAGGCATGGGGAAAAGCCTGGTGAGGGATGGAATACAGTGCTCTAGGAACAGTAAGTAGACTGGTTTGGCAGAAGCCTAGGTGAGGGAAAGTAATGTGTAAGCAGCCTGGAAATATAATTGATCAAGCAAATCAAACAAAAGGCATACAGAAATTAAACAAAAAACAACAACAAACAACCCAACAAAACACAAACAAAAACCCCACAACTTCTCTTTCATAGTTACAAATTGGATACTTTACCAGAGCCAGGCATCTCACAAATGTATGTTTCTGATCACAAGGCATGACATTGTAGATAGCTCAGTCTAACCCTATCAATCTTTAAAAACAACAACAACAACAATTCATTTAGAAAGATAACTTGTGTTTAAGAATGGCAAAGGGAATAATCATTAGGTAAACTTTAAAGGTTTACAAATCACTTTCTTCTTCACAGCCCTGTGAAGTAGGCAGTATAATCCTTTCCCCCTTTTTGACAGACAAGGAAACAGGTTTGTAAAACTTAGTCACAAATGTATGATGTATGGGAGCTAGAATTTTAATCCCAACCTCTGACACCAGGTCTGGTGTTTTCTATTGTACTATACTGCCTTCTGTATAAAACTTTTAATTTTGCAAAGTACCTTCATGGGTTTTGTCTCATTTTATACTGATAATAATCCTGTGAAGTATTTAGAAAAAGGCAGCATTGGAATAGTGGTGAGCATGTTCAACTTGGAGTAAAGTAAATGTCAGATTCCATTTCTTATCCTTATTAACTATGTGACCATGGGCAAATAACTTAACCTCACTGTGCCTTAGTTTCCTCATCTGTAAAATGAGTATGTTCATAATAATACCTACCTCACAGAGTTGTTTCAAGTCTCAAATGAGGTGGTATACATAAAGGGTTTAGCAAACTATAAAGTGCTGTATAAGTGTCAATTCTTATTATTATAACTAATTCATAGATGAAGGAACAAAAGTACAAACATATAAAATAGTTTGCCCAAGATCACAGACTTAGTGAAGGAAATAGGATTAGTATTTTCTTATATGTTATTTCTTTTTTTACTTAATTTTTTCAACTAACAAGCATTTTTTCCTCCCTCCCACCTCCCCTCAACACTTAAAAAAAGAGAAGACAAAAAACTTGTAACTAATAAGCACAGTTGAGCAGATTAAATTCCCATATTAGTTATGTGCAGAAGTGTATGTCTCATTCTGCACAATAGTCCATCCTGTCTCTCTCAGGAGATAAATGGCATTCTTCATCATCAATCCTCTGGCATCATGATTGATTATTACCTTAACCAAAGCTGTCAGGTCTTTCGAAATTGCTTTTATAATATTGATGTTAAAGCATAAATTGTTCTTCTGGGTCTGTCTACTTCATTCTGTATCAGTTTGTTCATGTCTTCCTGGGTTTCTCTGAAATTGTCTCTTTCTAGCAACAGAACAGTATTCCATTACATTCACATACCATAACTTGTTCAGCTCTTCTCCAATCGATGGGCACCCTCTTAGTTTCTAGTTCTTTGCTTCCATGAAAAGAGATGCTATAAATATTTTTATACATATTAAACTTGTCCTTTTTCCTTTGATCCTTTTGTTGTATTGGCCTAGGAGTATCACTGGTACAATACTATGTTCTTTCCACTCCTCTGCTCCTCATTGTTATGGTCAGTTTAGTATATTTTAAAAAATGTTTTAATAAGGTTTCTGATACTTTCATGTGTTTAAGTCTTTTGGAATAACCAATGTGTATATGTGTTTTCAAGTTTATAAAGCATTTTGTATATTTTATCTAGTTTTTGTGACTCAGAAGAACCTAGTGAGGTAGGTGCTAAAAGTATCCGCTTTCCACAGGTGAGAAAACTGAATCCCAGTGAGGTTAAGCTAAATGACTTACCCCTGGTCCACATCCAGTTAGTGTTGGAGGCAGGATTAAAATACAGGTCTTCATGACTAGGTCCAACACTCAGCCACCACCATATTTCCTTTTTACTGGTACTGTTTTGTTTGGTTTTATCAACTCTTTTAAAATACTAGTTAATGCTGAAGCCAGCAGCAAAAACCAGGCCTTATTTTGCAAATGAAAGTACTTGAAAGAGTTCCATGAAAAAGACTGACTTGCTGGCTGGCCAAGTGGGCATGAATAATGTCCTTTGCAAATCCAATTAGAGACTTGATTTCTGAAGCCGGTTTATAAGAGGACGTTGTGCTCTATCCCTGTCACAGTTACTGTCCAAAACTAAGTGACTTGTCTGGTCTCTTGGATCTCTCCACGGCACAGACTTGGGAGTCACTTCTGGACCCATTAATGCCATCTGTTTTATGCTCATTACCCTTTTGTGTGAGGCCCTAAATTTTTGCCATGTCTCTTATTCTGTATCTGACTCCAACACTTGCCACTGTGTTTCATTGTAATGCCCCACTGTATACAACTTAACACACAGTAATCTGATCAAGGTCAAGGGGTCCTGCTGGTAGTAGGTCTGTGTAATTTGGAAGAAAATCAGTCTGACTGTGAAATAATCCAAACAGGCACCTGAATCAGGGGTCTTCTTGGTTCTGTCTTTAGTGGATATATCCCACAGAATCTTCTCAAAGACCTGATACATGGCAGGATGGTTGCAGATATTTGTATTTCATTATAGAAGGATCTTTTATTGCCAAACATGAAAAAAAAAACCTGTTAGTTAATAAATATGCTACAATAGTATGTATGCAAAGCAATGAATCCAATGGACCAAAACTCAGTGTCATATCTGCTTCCCTTTTTTATCTGGGCAATTCATCTTTTGGAATCAATTAAATATAGAATAATTTTTAAATGTTACACTTTTTTTTTGGCCATAGCAATGCATGTGTTTCTTTGTTTTTAAATAGACATTTTTTCCCCCTCAAAGGTCATGTGACTGGCTGTCCTAGAGTTTTCTGTTCACCTGTCAATCCTGTCTACTTACACAAGCAAACAAGTAATCAGCAAAGAAGATATTTCTTTTTCCAAAGACAAAAATCCACATCTCATAGGATAGTTTTGCCTGCTGCAGTCTCTTCAGCTCATCCAGTTCCTCAGGTACTGTGAAACCTGTTCTCTGCTACTTTTTGTAGTCCTAGAAAGGTTGACTGTACAGAAGATTGAGTACATTGATTTGGTCTCTTGATTGTGAGGACATGTTCATCATGTGTCTCTTACAAGTTTTGTGATTTGTCATAGAAACACTCATGTTAGAAGTTCTAATACGCTCTTCCAGGCAAAGGATTGAATCTTTTCACTCCAAGCCAATAACTCCTCCACAGCATTTGAATTTGCATTCCCAGCTTGAACAAAGAACACATCATGGTTTTTTGTTAAAGCAAAGATTTAAATTCTGGGCAATCCTTATAAAACACTATTGTTAAAAAATAAATAAATAAAAATAAAGTTAAAAAAATTAAAAAACACTATTGGTCTATTTTTCGAAATTCAGCGTAAAGGAAGCATAGGAATCATGTGGGAAGAGTCAGAAAAGCTAAAAAGGAGGAGACATTCATCACAAAGGCAACTATTTTTCCTCTAATAGTAAACCTATGACAAGAATATCTTATTTCCTAAAAGTTAAAAATGCCATCTTATTGATAAAGTTTGCTAAGATTCAGTAGACCAACAAATCTATTCCCTTTCCAGGGCAAAGTACTTTCATCTTATAGAGAATAGGTATTTAGCACTTAATACTAACCATGAAGGAGTAAGAATTTGACTTGTTGGTTAGAGAAGAAAAACATGTAGAAAGAGCAATGCACTATTTTAGCAGCCTCAGTAGTAACTATGCCTATGCTCTTCGTTGTAGCTCTCACTTCAGTACATAGCCCAACAGAACTGGGTCACGGTCATAAATTCTTTTAGGGAGACTTATTATAGTCTCAGAAGAGCTAACATTTATTTATCCACAATAAAATAGTGACAAAGAAGAGCTGTGAATTGGTGGTCGAAGCAGAATGCTCTTAGAGGTTTTTGCTATTAACCCAAAATAGAGAACTAATGTTAAGAACTTTTGAGGTTTCTAAGAATTGCATCATGTTATTCATAGAGAGGAGGAGACATTAACCTCAATGCCATTCAGTATTTCCCCAGATATTTCAATTGAATAGTGTTGTCTTCCTCAGCTTCCTGTCCTAAACTTCTGTATAGTATTACTGTGTACTGTTAAATCATACTTACATAGCAATTTCTATAAATAGTTTGCAAAGTGCTAAGGAATCTTTTGGGACTGAAAGAAATGTTGTATGTATTGTTATTTGTTTTCTGAATCCCACCCAAAAAACTTGTGATAACTAATGTAGAATTTTCTAAGAGAGAGATTGTGGACTTTTTTGATGATAAACAATAGAATTATTATAGGTAGTTTTGATTTAGGGATCTGTATGTGTCTATGGCTTCTCCTTTCCCCTCTCCACTTACTTTTTACATGGAAATGATTGCAAAGGATAAGAAAAGAGTGACTTTTTCACTGAACTTGACAGCCATCTTTTTTGATATATCTATTCAGAAATGATATTGTCAGTTGCTACCTTTTGTACAAATTTTACATTTATGTTAAATTGATGAAAGTGCTCTTATTTAACCATTTGACTGTTTTGAAGCTTAGTGTTATTTTTACCAATGATTGTATGTTTCCCATGGAGTTAGGAGAAAGAAAATGAAACTGTTTGTTTTGACCAGAAGTCTACTTTAATCTAACTTGTATCTCAGCACCATGAGGTTAACAGAACATGTGAAATAAATCCTAACAGGCAATGTTAAGTTCACAAGGGCAGTAGAAGAAATACTGAGGCAGCTTTGAGGGTTTGTTCTTCAGGCTTAAGGAGGTCGATGCTTCAACAGGAAGGGCAGAGTGCCATGAAGCACAAGGCTGTATCTGAGAAAATGATCCCATTGTCATGCTCAGTGTTCTGATCTTCATTTTCAATCCTTTTTCTTCAAGCACATAAAGAAGCCAGACTATGTGACGACAGGCATTGTACCAGACTGGGGAGACAGCATAGAAGTTAAGAAGGAAGATCAGATTCAGGGGCTTCGTCAGGCTTGTCAATTGGCCCGTCATGTCCTACTTCTAGCTGGAAAGAGTTTAAAGGTAGTAGCTTCATGAGAATTTAGGACTTTATTTATGGAGACTTTCCTTTAAAAAAAAAATTATCCTTTTAACTCTTATTTAATGTACATTCAATTTGTTAGCTTTGGTGGGGGAGGGGGAAGAAAGGTTCCACTGGTTCTGGGTGGGCATTCAGAAGATAATTTTTAATCCGCATGAAATTTACTAGATGATCATAAGCATGTAAAGTTTAAAAAAATTCTAGAGCTGCGTTTCCCTAAATGAAACTTAATCAAATGGAGCAAAAACATAGACTGTTTTGATTTTAAACTCTTTCCATTTGCCCTCAGTTTACACTTGTTCCTTACTCCTCTTCTTCCTATCATTTTTGTGCTATATCTCATCTTTTGTCTCCTTTTCCTGGAAGATAAATTATAATAGCTCATAGTTATATAATGCATTACAGTTAACGAAACATTATGTCATTTGATCTTTGCGACAACCTAATACAATTGTTGTTCAGTCCAATTCTTTTTGACCCCATTTGGGATTTTCTTGGCAAAGATACTAGAGTGCTTTGCTAATTTTAAAGATGAGGAACCTGAGGCAAAAGAGTTAAGTGACTTGCTCAAGGTCACACAACTAGTAAGTGTCTGAGGCTGGATTTGAATTCAGGTCTTCCTGACTCCAGACCAGCACTGTAGGCACTGTGGCACCACCTACCTACCCCTAGACAATACCAGTATTGTTGTCCTCATTCCCCAGATGAGGACACCAAGGCACAGAGACATGAAGTGACTAACCTAGCCATATAACAGATGTCAGAAATGGGTCTTCAACCCGGGTATTCTGACTCCGTCTCTTTACTCAGTCATTAACTGGAGTGCATAAAGTTCTGGCTGCCTGTGGTTCTGCAAAAGTTGATGCAGAGTTTAGGGAGAGAGACTTGCAAATGAAATTATATTTGTGAGCCCCTCCTTCCCTGCAGCTAAGAACTCTTAGTGTGAGTAATTGGGTGAAAGTGACCATTCTTACCCATGAAGGAAACAATTGTAGCAGCAGTAGATCATTTACAACAAAAAACGTGACTTTTCTTATCCCAACTTTTTTTGTGTATTATAAGTTGGGGCAGGATTTTCTTCCCCTACTCTTCAGAGAATTCTCATACACTGAATTTATAAGTTTGAAGGGTTCTGGAGCAATTAAGTGCCTTCTAGTGGGGGAAAGGGAACTAAATCGTTTGGGAAATGGGGAAATAAAACTATATAAAAAACTGAACCCCTTATTCAGTAAGGTATTTATTGAACTCTCACAGGGGGCTTGATACTATATAATTCTACCAAATGCTTGTTGTGCAAAATATGGATAAATAAGGATACTAGATGCTTCCCCACAGTTACAGAAAACTGATAGGCAAGAATAAAATTATGTCCTACAAACCAGATATGGATTTTTTACAATCACCCAATAAAGCAAATAGCATTTTCAATGATGTCAAAGACTGTTGTTAGAAGATGGAAGTCCACAATCTTCACACAATTTCTGTCAAACCCACTTTAACGTTTTGCCCGGATTGGGGGATACAAGGTTGACCTAGTTCTCTAACTTTATCATATAAATTAAGCCCTTGATTTCCAACATTATATCAACCCTGGAATTCTGACTAGTGGGGAAAATGGGAGAGAGGCATTGCCTAAGAGCACGTTTCCAAGAACAACAGGGTACAATAGTATGTGCATTGTTTAATTGCATATAGAGAATTTCTATGATCCTTCAAATTTAAAAAATGTCTTATAGTAGGTGCTAACAGTATCATATACTCACTTAAGCAGCAAATTACAAAATTTAGATCTCTATTAAAACTCATGTAAGGCATTAAAATATTGTACTTGTGGTTTTGGGCAACAAAATAGTACAAAACAAATGTTATTGCATTTCTTCTGCCACAGTCGTATTTATTAAATAAAAGAAATATCTTCAACTGTCTCAGCATACCTTTAAATAAAAATTTAATGTTTTAGGTTGACATGACAACCGAAGAGATAGATTCTCTTGTTCATCAGGAAATAATCCGTCACAACGCCTATCCTTCACCTCTAGGCTATGGAGGGTTTCCAAAATCTGTTTGTACCTCTGTAAACAACGTGCTGTGTCATGGTATTCCTGACAGGTATTCATTTCTTAATAACACATTGTTCCCCTGTTCACTAAAACCTGAAACCAAGATCTACAGCCCATGTTGAAAGACACTGGTTTAATTGAAACCCACCTGCAAGCTTCCGTAGTTACATGTGGTAAAACACTGATTATGAAGTCGTAGTGCTTCTAATTTGACAGAACACTTCTAAGCCACAGCTTAAGGTCTCTTGAAGAAGCATGTTTTAAAAAAGGGGGGAGAAAGGGATGGTGGATTTGTACATTAAATATTTATTTAAATCATTTTAGGTTTTAATGGTGATAATGACAAGATCTGGATGTATGCAAATACTGGTTGGCATCCCTTGTTTTGGCTGCATGCAAAGAAATACCAGGCCACCAATAAGTAGGGTCTTTTGATGAGCACTGGAAGATTTTCACACAATGACAATAAGTTTGAATTAGATGTTTCTTGTAAAAATCCATGTGATTATACTTGTTCTTTTAAGTAGCAAGAGCTGAAGATTAGATATAGTTATTCCATTTATTCCCTCCTCCACTCCAAATTGTCTTGGTGTCTCGTTGGTTTTTGTGATGTTCGTCATTAGGTGTTTATTTTCATGCTTCTTTTATTGAGGCCTGTCTATCACCATTATTTTTTTTTCTGTTTATGTTTCAGTCGACCTCTTCAGGATGGAGATATTATCAACATTGATGTCACGGTGAGTAAGTCATATAAAAAATAGTCTTTGATCAACTTCAGAATTGCTGGTAGCAACAGGAAGAAGAGTAGATTGAAAATGTGGAATGCACAGATGGACGTGGTGTTTACTTCTAAACCCAGGAGCAAGCAGCTGGTTTCCTTTTTTGTTTTTAACTCTGTGTTTATTCCAACGAGACCCAGGCCTGACTTGAATTTAGGGCTGGAATCAGATGCACTGAGATCAATGTTGGCCTAAGTGAAATGTCAACCCAATCCTGCTATGTGTCATGTTTTTGAGAAGGTGTAATTGTTATTGATCCACTGTGTAGTTAATGCAGAGCGCCGCAGTACTGGGCAGCTGCTGAAGATAGATATGTATGAGATGAGCTAACATGAAGAAAGCCAGCATTTTTCCTTCACTCTGCCAAGATTGATCTTCCTCTTCCTGCTGATTTTGAGTGGGGCCTGTCATTATCTTACTCTGTCATTAGAGGCTACATGGGCCTGTGTGTGTCAGTCTGTTTGGACAGCAGCTCTTGTGCTAGCAGTGTCCCCTACATTTATTAAAATCTCCGAAGGTAGCGTGTTCCATTTCTGGTATAAAGAGTCTTGGACGCTATCTTTGCTCACAAGCAGAGAGCAGTTATCCCCATGAACTGAAGTTTTCACCAAATGGTTAATGGTGGTACTTTTAAATAACAAGGCTAAATCATCTAACATAGGAACTCCAGTTATAGAAACACAAAGCTTTTATCATTCTCTTAGCCTTTCACTATTCTCAGAGTTGGATTTACTTATCTGTGCTGTATCAAGTAATTTTGCTCAAAAGGTGATTCATTTTTAAGGGATCTTTAGCTCTTATACTGCCTTACGTATATAACATACATCAAAGTCTTAATAAATCGTAAACAACAGTTGGTAATTATTTGAGGAAGCTAGTATGTGCATTTTAATTTTATGGGGAAATACTATGAATATAATTATGTTCTGTCCATACACATAAAACCATTTGAAAGGGGAAAAATAGTCAATTCAGGCATATAACTGGTACATTACTTTTTGTTTGACTGAATTAAATCAGTTGTTTTGAAAATAGTCAGTTGTTTGAATTAAGTTAGCCTCCCTCCTTTTGCAGGAATATCACTTTGTATGTAGGCATAACCAGTAAGTCTTTTGTGGTAGACTTTTTAGTTTTGGGATTAATACTATTTTCCATTATTTTACTCATTCTGAGTTTGAGCCTTTAGCAAAGTCTTTGTATCCTGTTTAGAATACTTGAAAACCCTATTTCCCAATTCAGAATTGTTTTTTAAAAGATACTTGGTAAATTTTACTTTAAATAGAACTTTTTTTTTCCTAATAGGCTCTTCAGCCATCGCCTAATTTGTGATTATTAATTTGTTTAATTGTGCCAAATAAATCTTGACTATTTTGAGTAAAGTCATCCTTGGTGTCTCTTCTTTGGACAGAGAAAGAGTACTCTTTTGGGGATTTTTACTCAGAATTTTTAGTATTTCTGAAGTCTAGTTGTCTTCAGTTTCACAAAACTCTTTTAACAAAGTTAGTACTTTCAAGAGTCCAAGAATCCAGAGAAGTCTGATACTTGTTTGGAGTACTACATTCTCTGATTCTATACATTTTTCATAGAAAATAAACTTATGATTTATTCCTTCTAAGAAGAAATTTCCTCACTTTTAATTGATGTTTTAAAATTTTAAAAATCCAAAATCAGAGCAAAAAAACTATATTTTGTGTATGAAGCTATGATTAGAGACTTAGTATAGTCATTGTAGAGTCTAAAATATTGTTATTACATTTTTAAGTTGCCTCTTTTAAATGATCCTCTTCAGAACTACCAGAGAAGAATATTTCACACTAAATGAAAATCACCTGATTATTTTAAAAATGTTTTACTGCATACATTATTACATGATGCAATGGACTTTAGTAACAGCTTTGTAAAATTTCCCATATGCTTGGAAGACATTTCATTTCACTCATCTAATCTTTACATGGTCAAAAAATGGATTATAAAAATCAGGCTTGCCCTTTTGTATGTCACTACCATTGTAAAAAATGTCCACAATAATTATTGTTCACTTTTCCGTAGCATTTTTGGTTTAGTAAGTGTTTTCCCTTAAGGGAAGTATGTTTTATAAATGAAAAAACCACAGTCCAGAAGTTTAATGACTTGCTTAGGGTCACTCGGCTCATGAGCATCAGGACTTCGCCACGCATCTTGGTCCTCTGGGCCCAAGTTCTTTTTTTATTCTACTATAACACAGTATCCCCTTTGTCAAATTAGATGATAGATGTGGAAATACTTTGAAAAGTATAAAATAATAATATATATAAAGGCAATGTGGAATAGAGCATTAAATTAGCAGCTAGGGACCTGAGTTCTCCTCTGGTTCTGCCACTAATTTGCTGTGTGATATAATCTGAACCTCAATTTCCTGATCTGTAAAATAGGATCATAATAATTTACACCATCACTAGGCATTTGAAGACACCCTGTTGAGTACTATAAGTATATAAACTTGAAGTCTTATTTTTAATGCAGACTTCACGTAACTAGAAAGGTCAAGTATATGGAGCTAACACATTCCTCAATTTACTTTCGCAAGGAGACAAATGACACATAAGTTGATATCAAGAATTTATTCCAGAGTATAGCCTCTAGATATGAGAAATGGTAAAGACTGTCAGCCACTCTCCTCTACTCTCCATGCCAACAGTAATAGACAGTGATCCCTGATGTTCAAAGTGATGGTGACCCTGAGCTCACAAGATCTTACTTTGCCTTCTTAATATCTAAAAGACAGTTAAATCATGTTCAGCATAATTTTAGTTTTAAGTATATTTTACTATATTCAAGTGTTTAGCTTTATTGTTCAGCAGCACTCTTCTAATTTCTATATGTTCCAATATTTCCAGGTCACATGGGTAATTGGATATGTGACCTTGGACTCTAATTTTCACACCTGTAACAAGGAGGTATTAAACTTGATAATCACTGAAGTGTCATGTAGCCCTAAGGTTCTCTGATTCTATAACTCTCTGTTTACCAGATTATTTAGTTAACCAGAACACCATCATTCCCTAAATTTTCTGGATAAACAATCGTCTGTTGTAGTGTAACTCTCAAATATTCCCAATTCTACTGGGAATGAAATACTGGCATTAAATTCCCCTGTTGTGTGTTAGAGCACTGACACATTTTGCACATTTCTTCTGGTAGTGATATCTTTGCTTCTAAAATGTAGAATTGATAAATACATAGGAATACATGGGAAATCTTAACTATATAGGAATTATTTTTAGTATATTGAATATTTCTTAGCTTTATAATCACCTGTGTGCAAACTGTATGTCAAATTCTTTGCTTATTCGTGGTTAACAATTTTACAATATGGTGTTTGAAGATGAGGTTATTTTATTTACCAGACTTTGTACTTGAAGATCAATCTATGAGCCAAAATGTTCAAATGGCATTACTAATTACAGTGCTAAAATAGTGCCATATTATTAGTCTTCTGTTTATTTTAAGTTTTGCAGTTTCACTGCCTACACTTTTAAAAAATCTTTGAATGAAGTCCAGTATTTTCATTCCATATTTTACAGATAAATGTCACATAATACTGTTTGGTGGCCTGGGGAAGGGCAAAAAAGGGAAGTTGGGGACACACAAATCTATGAGAATGTAGACATAATTCTTTCAAAATACACACTTTATTGAGAAAGTGAATTTGACAACTAGAAAACATCTTGACATTTCTATCTGTAGGTCTATTACAATGGCTACCACGGCGATACTTCTGAAACATTTTTGGTGGGCAATGTGGATAAATATGGTAAAAAGTTAGTGGAGGTTGCCAGGAGATGTAGAGATGAAGCAATTGCAGCTTGCAGAGCAGGGGCTCCCTTCTCTGTAATTGGAAACACAATCAGGTAAGCTTTATACTGACAAGTAAAGGGAGGGTTGGCAAGTAGGACAAAGGTTATTGGTGGTTTGGTATAAAACTGATGACATGTTTTATGATTCAGAACCATCATTTCAGTCTGATATCAGTATGTGAACTGCCAGGCTGTAATGTTGTTCCCTGGGTAAGAAAAGGTTTTTAAAAAGTGACTTACACTGAGGTCAGCAAAGACACCTATGGAAACAGAATGTGTCTACAGGGCTCCCTTGGTTTTTGCTGAACAGGTTCATCCTGGTTTTATAGTTTCCCTTTTGCAAAAAGGAACTGCAAAAGTTACTAAATAAATTTGACGAAGAAAACAATATGTATCACAACTCTCTGAGGATGGTAAGGAAGTAGGAAGGCTCTAACCAAAAGGTGCCGCCCTATTGTAAAGACAACTAGGTGTTCACCCCAGAGTTTCTTATCTTTCAAAATGTAGGTTAAGCAAATAACCAGAAAGGAAGACCCCCTTGTCCTTTTTTTGGACAGGCCCATTTGTATTGTGAATCATTGTTTGTTTACACATAATACTCCAGAGAAGTATGATCCATAAGGCTTGTTTTTGTATATATGTGTGTTTGTCTTTTCAAAATTCAAGCAGCTTCTTTTATCCATTTTTAGATTTTTTTTTGACAAATGTTGCCAAATGAAGTTGTTTTTCATTAAAAGGCATCATATTTCACTGAAGATGGTTACATAGGTAGTCTGTAAAAGTATTTTTCTCATTAATATAAACTCTTGAATATATTTTGTTTGCCTAAAACATTAAAGGCTTAGTCACCTTGGAAAGATGCTGTCTTTTTTCTTTGTGAGCCTTCAAACATTTCAAGAAAAAAGCAGTAAGATATCAGTTATATGTATTTATAGATTTTAAAATATTGTAACAGAGTCTGCATCAAACTTTAGTAAAATCTCTTTGGGTTATATCTGAGAAGCTTTTATTGAAGACTTTGAACAAAATTGTGTTTTTGACAGTTTTAAATTATAGGCTAACTAGCCTGGGAAAAAAAGGATGGTGTCTTTCTGTTCTTGCCTAGGAAATGTTGAATCAGACCCCTACTGGGAAAAGAAATTTAATGCATATCTCACTATCTTACTGTCCATGAATATAATAGAAATGAATTCAAAATGCAGTTTTATTTTTGCAAATGGGATGAGTCGATAGATGCACCTCATATTTGTGAACACCTAGGGTTCAACAAATTTACTGGTGGTACTCTTGCATTTTAACCAAATTTATTCTTCAGTAGAAGGGGGCATAGAACACTAGATTCTTATTCAGGCATTCTATCGAGCTCTGCATTCATGGCTGTGTCTAAAGGGCATGTCAGCCTTTGATTCTCTCTGAGAGGTAATTATCCTTTTCCTGTCACGGAACAACAAATGATAGCTAACTACAGAGGCACATTTGCAGTAGTCACATTCATCAACTGCAGAAAAAAAAATTCAATTTAATTGTGCAACACAGCTGCACATGGGCTTTTTGAGCATTTCTGTTGTTCTCCCTGTCTTGCTATTCCTCCCTCCAGATCTATTTTTTAAACTTTTTTTCTGGTTATTTTTTCCCCCTTTTTGTCTCTTCTTCCATTTTTACTCTCTGTACTTTCTTGTTAAAGTAATTTTCCTTTGTGGCTCTCATTCTTTTTTCCCCATTGAAGGCTATGAATGTAGAAAATTATCACAATTACTCATATAATTGAGCCTCTTTGTAGCAAGTGCAACTCCGGTAGCCTTTCTCCATCATGAAAATGGTTTCATTATAGGGTTTTTCATATTCTCTGACACCATCTACACAGAGGAACAGGCGTGCAGATGAGATGTACTAGGAACAGGGTAGATCAGTAAGGTCACAGTAGGAATAATTAGCTCTGCTATGGAAAGAGCATCTAGGCCTTTTACTGCTACATAAATGTACTGTCCGTGGCTTTTAGTCACAAAAAAACTTACTAACAAATGGAGCTCCCGCCTACTACTTTGAAAAAAAGATTTGTATCAACACTACAATTTTCCATCATTAAGACTAATAACACAGAGCCCAGTATACATCAAGGGGAATAAAAAGAAAAATCTCACATTCAAGTGGCGGCTGGGTGCTGACCTTTGTTCCTTTTTTTTGTGTACGACTTAACTCTTTACAAAAAAGAGCCACACGCCACACCAACATGCAGGTGAACTCCAGCTAGCACTAGCAAAGCATGGCATTCAATTGGAAAATCTGATAAATCTCCATGCAGGATAATGCATTTCATTACATATTCACTACATTAATTCTAGCTATATAAAAAAAAAAGGAAGAGTAGAATTGAAAGTGACATTGGATTTTTAGCTATCTGGATGCAAAGGTCAGTTTTCTCAGACTATGAATTTGCATGCCCAGGCTTCTTTGAAAACCACATCAAACCTTGCAACTACATTCACAAAACTATATAAAGAACAATAGAGGATGAACTTTTTACTTTTACCCTAGTGCAGTTTTATTATTTAAATGCATTATGTGTGCCATTTGGGGAAGAAACTGAAAAATTATTCTGATAAATACTTGCCCTGGTTTGTTGAAGTATAATGTTTTTGGATAGCTATTATTTTGCCTTTTCATATGCAAGCAAAATCTTAAGAATAGCAGTACACCTAGTAACAGACATCATATGTAGCCAAAAAAAAAAGAACTTGGAAACATTACATTCTGAAGGTTTACAAACCTTTCAACTCAGGCTCATTGTTTGCTAAAAGGCATTCATCATCTTAACATACCCTTCCCCCTCCACAACTGATTTTAGACCACACAAACCATGAGAAGACCATGAATTTAAGGATGTTTTATCAATAACTATATTATATACTATATATGGAGTCCTTCAACACTAGGATAGGCTTTGGAATTCTGTTGGAAATGTAAGTGAGTAAAACAAGAAAATGTTGACAAATATACCTTTGTTAGCGACACTAATGGTACTAACTCATTGCACCCAACCACTTGCTTGAAGATGTTATTAAGTTATCATTTGTAGATAGATTTGTACCCATATAAAAATGTTTTAAAGATACAAGTTTGTGCATTCCAAATATTTTACCGTTCAGTAAAAATAATTCATACTCATAGGTGTAAATTCCATGATCAAAGTCTCAGTAAATGGTTTTTAAATGTTTAACTCATAAGTATATGTTTTGATATTAATTTAGAACAATATAAAGCAGATTTTTAAAAATAATCTGTTTCTATGAGATTATGCACATTTAAACAATAACTGGCTCAGGCAAAATAAGTCATTTTAATGTCATCTGTGATAGATTTTCCTTGACAGCTACTGTAAATTACAATTACACTGCTTCTCTCTGCACTTGAAAGTAAGCATTGCAATAAATTATCTTTTATTTCAATCCATCATGTCTGCTTTTCAGAAACAGAAAACCTCAAATAAAAGTTCAGCAGTATTGTAAGAAAAATACAGTAATTTGTGTTCCAGTTTGAAACAAAAAAAGTACCATTCTTTCAAAAAACAATTGTCGGTTTTCAAAAATATTACTAATTATCCTTAAACATTACTTGTTATTAAAGGGTCCCCTGGACTTGTACATTCCTTCAGTCAAAAACAAATACTTAATATAAAAATACCTTAAATATTTCAGGTGGGATACTGTAACTTAGCAAATCAGGTACTGTCAACCACTTCAAAGACATATTTAAATGAAAAATCATGATCAGTATGGGGGTTAGTATTGTCTATTAGCTTGTAACAAAAATTCATTAAATCTATACCCATGTGCATCCTTTTTTTATAGCCATACATTTATTATTCTTTCATCTATTTGGAGAATACATTTGCAACTTTAGAAGTGTAAATGAATATTAAATAAGCCCAGCCTTACTTTTTCTCAACCCCCTGCCCCCAACCAGGAAGCACCGTTTCAGTTGAGTATGAGCTTTTTTTTTTTCAAAGAAAATTAGACTAAAGAGAATTATCATGAGATGAAATTTTCTAAGTGGGATATTTGAAGCTGGAAACTAAAAATATGACATAAGAAGATTAATTTAAGATAAATTTAAAAAATAAAATGCATAAAGTCCTATTACATCTGTTCCTTTCATCTATCCCCTTTTTCTCCCCCCACCAAAGGCCTATATGAGGAGCAACAAATTATGAATGTGCTTAGAATATTTACGAGTAGAAATTATACTTCCAAGTACCTTCCCCTCCTTGTTCTTTTATTTTTTTACTTAATAGTATTTTTTCAAGTTACATATAAAGATAGTTTTCAACATTTGTTTTTGTAAGATTTTGAGTTCCAAATTTTTTCTCCCTCTTTTCCTCCCCCCTCCCCAAGACAGCAAACAGTCTTATAGAGATACAGTATATATACAGTAATGTTAAACATATTTTCACATTAATTCCTGTTTTCTTTTAAATCAGAGAAAAAAAGCTACTCCTTACAACTTAAGTTCAGCAAAGTCAGACTTCCATTGGTAGTGAAATAGATATGATACTTCACTGTCCAGGGCAAGAGAAGCATCCTTGTATTGAAATAGTTCCTGGCACTGCCACTTCTGGTACCACAAAGGAACTGCATCTGATTCTCGCATCTCAGTGTTGTTAGCACTGCCATCTTCATTCTGAATGAACTAGTCAGGTGGAGTATACTCACACACTGGACCTTTCCTTGACAAAGAGAGTTGCACAATTTTTGTGTGTGCTAATACGAATGAGATTCTCCATTGATAACCCCTATATTGTCTGTGCATGTGAGGTTTCCAAATTACAAAAAAGGTAAATAGCCATGTGATCTATTAGTAAGTATCCTCAGATTGTTGGAGGTCGTCAGTTTAAACACTCATCACATGGTTGTGTTTGTTGCCCCTTTGTCTTCAGTAACTGAATATAAATACTAAATCCCAATCCCAAATGAAAATTCACAGAAGCAAGGACTCAGAAGCATATGCTATATCCCCCAATCATCAGTCATTAAGGATGATGTAGAGTAGATGATACTCAACAAAGGAACCGACCAGACTTTGTTCTTTCTCTTTCTATTCGTCTTTGTATTCCTTTGACCTGGGGCATCCATAATGCATACGTTCTATGATATTGTCAAAGTTCTAATAGAATCAAGCAAATGAATTGTTTTAGGAGGGTAAACTCAGAATGGTTTTGGCCTGCCAGGTACTCCCAGAATCTTTTATGCACAGCAGAGGATAGCTCAAAGACTGTTTCACAATGGACACGCTGCTTCTTTCTTCTTTAGAAATGAACATACTGCTTTGACTCAGTTTTTCCTTTTTTTCTTTGCAATATACATTCTTAAGATTTGGAAGTGATGCATACCAAGCATTCAAGGTCGTGACTGTCAGATTTTGTTGTGTTTAGGGGAAGGGGGAAGGGAGAAGGGGGGAAAGGAAGTGTGGAAGGGTTATGGAGAAGAAATACCTTTCCTATGTTCCAGGCCTTTTCTATAGTGGTCATGGAAATACAAAGGCCAAAATAAAAACAAACCAAAACAGAAAAAAATAAAAAACTTCACCAAACCTCCCTGCTCTTATGGAGTTTACATTGCTACTGGAAGAAAACAACAGATAACAAAATAGAACATGTATGCCAAAAAAATACAAAATAATGTCATGCTTGTGGGGACGGAGGGAACTTCCCTTCTACTATGGCTTACTAGAAAATACATACCTGGGGGTAGACTTTAGGTAGAACCATCTATATTTATGTAGTATTTTAATTTAAGATTTTAGAGAACTTTGCTCACAACTACCCTGTGAAGTGGTTAGTGCCAGTATTATCATTCCCATTTTACAGATGAGGAAACTGGCTTACAGAAGTTGAGTGGCTGGCACATGATCACATTGATAATAAGTATCTGAGATCATATACAGACCCAGGTTTTCCTGCCTTCAAGCCCAGTACATTATCCACTAAAACCTATTGCCTCTCAATAGACCATGATAGCTAGGTGGCACCACAGTGCATAGAGTGCCAGGCCTGTAGTCAGGAAGATTCATCTTCCTGAGTTCAAATCTGGTCTCAGACACTTGACAAGCTGAGCAAGTTACTCAATCCTGCTTGCCTCAGTTTCCTCACCCGTTAAATGAGCTGGAGAAGGAAGTGGCAAACTACTCTAGTATCTTTGCCAAGAAAACCCCAAATGGGATTGCAAAGAGGAGACATGACTGAAATGACTGAAAAACAACAGCAAATGTTCTGTGACCAACAGAATATTCCTCTCACCTCCTTTGTTTCTTCATCTGCAAAATGAATGCTTTGTCAAGTACAGTTACCCTCACTGAGATGTGTTAGGAATGGCCTGACACAAATATGTGAATTCCAGTAGTAATTTCCATTTGTTTTAAAATACCTGATACTTATATAATTTTTACAATTTCTCTCCTTCCTTCTGTGTTTATATTTGGCAGTGACTTAATACTTTTGCAAACCCAACCTTGGAAAACTTTGTTAATTGTGCTAAGGCTTATTTGACCAAAGTAAAAGTATAAAACATGCAGTGAAGCTTGTGAGGTTTTCATAACCCTCCAGCCCATACTGTAAGCTCTAGATTATATTCTTCTTTCTGTAATGTCTTAGACTAAAATTATACCTGAATGAGAGAAAAGGCCCCTAAGAGTTGAGCAGCTAGTAAAATAAAAAAAACCCAGTGACTTCAGAATAGATGATTATGAAGCCTTGAGTCCAACTCAGTGTCTTAAAGAAAAGCCAGGAGAAGAAGGCTGAAAATGCTTTGAGACAGTGATTTTGCCAAAAATGATGAAGATTCTAGCTCACAAGCATTGTTCGCATATTAAGCCAATGCCAAGGGTCCATTTGAAACTTTGACTTGGGTCTTTGTCCTGTGGCACTGACAAGGATTCTAACTGTAGTGCTCCTACATCCTCAGGACCATGATTCATGCAGGGTAGATTTTCTGAATGTCCCACAAAGCCTTTCATCAGCATGAAAATATAAGTAGTTAATGGAAGGTATATAAGTACTTATCTTTCCAGTACTCACAGAAATAAGTGTGTCCATTTGATTTCAAAAACATGGCTTTTCACCCTTTTAGATGAAGTTTTTTTTTGTTTGAATGCATTTCATATGCTTAGTCTAAAAAAATGCAATATAAAGCATGCATGTGTGTTAACTACTCATCTTCATTGAACATTACTGTTTAGTTTATATATTGTAGTGATTAAGCATTTTCTATTAATTTTGTAAATGATACAGGACTAATTTATAGTTCCCAAATGATCACATGGTTTGGGGATGTTTGTGAGAACATTGACAAAAAGACTTGACTACATCTGACCTGCCTCTTTACAAAATATATAATTCTTTGGAAGAGATAAGAATGAAAAGACTCAAGTAGGTGAAGAATCAGAACATTTTCCAATTTGTTTTTCTTTTCTGTTTGTTTTCTTCAAACAAACAGAAGTAGGTTTTTAGTGAATCTCAGACAAAAAGAATGTAGATTTTTGTGTTCTGAATTCTATCTGCATAACCAGTATATGCACTCATTATCTAAATATATTACAAATACTCAAAAGTTAAAACAGCCTTTTCTAAAGCTATGCTGAATTAAAGAGGAACAAACCATAGTGCCTGTGGGTTTTATATGTGTGTATGTGTATTGTGTGTATGTGTGTTTCTACTTTCCAAGCAAGGTAGGGAATTAAATTTATTCAAGCATACTAAAGGTACATTAATGTTATCATCTGACTAATGAATATGGTTACTTTTTTTTAAACTTCAGAAGATTATTTCTAAGTGGCCATGCTTGACAATAGTCTGCATTGAAATGATTGTCCCCTACATCCGTAAAAATAATACATTTCATGTTTCGTTACTTTTAAAGCCGAATAACCTGTGAAAATGGGTTGCAAGTCTGTCCTTACTTTGTTGGGCATGGAATAGGATCCTACTTTCATGGACACCCTGAAATTTGGCATCATGGTAAGCAAATTAAAGTAGAGGAAATTTAGCAGAATAGGAACTATGCCCCCACAAATGATCCACTTTAACATATTTTAGCATAAAAGAAAGACCAGAAAATACCACCAAAAACCAAAACTGCACACCCATAAAATCCCACTTAACTCTTAACCATCACATTATATTACTGGACTAGTGCCCTGCAGTTTTCCAATCTTAAAATAAGATTTATTTTTTTTGCTTTATGTCTTTTCCTGAAGGGTGCTTGGCTGGAAGGCAGAGGGGGATATTTTTCTTGAAAAAAGTTACAATGATAAAAACAAAACTCTACTGCATCAATATCCCAGCATGCTCATATGACTGTTTTCTGTTTTTCTTTTTCTGCCCCCTTTTCAAACTGCTGACTGTTGTGGTTAAACTTCATTACATCCTACACAGCGCTGACAGCTGATGTATTTAGCAGCATGTACCTACCTCTTTAGTGAGTTCTAGGTTGTAACTCACCTTCCTACTCCTCCTTCCCTCATGTTCCTCTATCACCCCTTGCTTTTCACTGCCGGTGGGTAGTGTGTGCCCCTCTAGTGTGGCAGGGGTAAAGGGGGGCAGTGGTAAGAAGAAGTAGAGTTATGCTGGGGGAGAGTAGGAGTGGGGAAAAGAAATAGTGTTTTGGGTGAGACTGATGGGTATAAAGGAGGGTGTGAGCAAAAATGGGTGTAGTTATGGTAGAGTTCACTTCTGGTCCTGAGATCTGCCTGGAGTTTGGGGCAGGGGAGAGGATGGAAAAATCACATGTGGGCAACCAAGGTAGCCTTGCCCCAGTTTTTGAAACTTTAGGAATTTCTACATCCCTCCTTTAAGCCGTCCAGTGTGGGCTCTCTGGTCACAAATTCTCTAACCACCACTTCTTATCTAGGGGCAGAGTAATGGGGGAGGCGAATGCAGTACCTGGTGCTGTATTGTGATTTATTTTTTTAAAGATAGTCTTTCAGATCAATCTACTGGAATTAACCATCTGGAAGAAATTGTCCTGGTTGTAACCAAGTAGTTCAGAACCCACACTTGCCAGGCATTGGCTTTCTTTCTCCTTAAGCGTACCCTGCAACAGTGTCCTAACTAACATATCCAGTGTCTGATCCTTGTAGAAGGGAGTAAGTAGCAAAGAGGCTATAGAGGTTTCTGATGAGGTGCTGGGTGTCCCCCACCTCCTGCTGTTGGGGAGTAGCCTACATAGCTTTCTCAAACCCAGTCTTCCCGCCTAGAAATCATTTCTCAAGGTGATGGCCACATGGGTCATTCCCTTCTTCACCCGAGATATTGGAAACCTTGATAGACTCCCCATCCCCACTCCATCCCTTGGCTGGAGCAAACTTTTGTCAAAGTGTCTTCTCCTATCCCTTTCTTTTACCACAGAGTCACTTTATAGCTTCCTTTGACCAGGTTGGGAGATTGAGGCAAAGTCAGAGTGAGATTGCAGTGCAGCAGTGGCTTTCTGGCCTTCCAAGATGGGGTGAACTTGGGGCCGGAATGCAAGAAGTCTTCAAATGTATCTAGGCCAAACCATTCTCTTTCCTATAACCCTGAGGCTTCAGGTGAAATTTGTCTTGGGGCCTGGGTGGGGGTGGGCCCCACTAGTAGTTATATCCTATTCTCTTGGAAGGTGAGTTATTTTGAAGGATAATTTTTCTCTGTGTTTCACCAGATTCTCAGTCTTCTAAATTTAAGTTCCCCTCAATTAAAAAAAAAAACCGCACATGTGCAAAGTAGCTTTTTGAATAAGTGACCCAAACTCCTAATTATGTTTCTCTTTCTCTCACTCTTCCCTCCTCCTCCCCATGCTTTTCTTTTGTAGCAAACGACAGTGATTTGTTGATGGAAGAGGGGATGGCATTTACTATAGGTTAGTCTCCACGGCACACTCGAAGTCCCAGACCTCGCTCCTCCAGGGTTTTCTTCTGCACGTCGGTGTAAGCGTCTGTCTGTCTGTCTGCTCCGGATCCGTTGAGCCTTGAGGCAACTAACTCAGGCGGAGCAAAGCCACTCATCTGCCTAATGAGAGAACTCTCTTCCATAGTAAATCTTATTAAATCTAATTGCTGGAGACCCATCTTGCTAATTCAGACATTTCTCCAGCCCGTTTTGAAAACGGAAGCCGTCCAATATCTAATTACCTTTTCAGTGTGGTGTTCTGAGTTTGAGGTGTTTGTAACCCTCATTTTTCCTTAACACTTGGATGGTTTGTGTCTGTTCTCTCGTTTTTCCTCCAGGTCCGCAAACGTCCTGTGCCAGTTTGCGTTCTGCTTGTTTAATAACTGCTAGATCTCCCATCCAGATCTCTCACCCATGCACAGCTATGGGAAAGTACTGTGTTTTTTTCCCCTAAGTGTGACTTAATGGCAAAGCAATTAGAGGAAAATAAGAAAATTGTTATTTTGCTGATTAATGAACATTTTGAGCATGTTTTAAAAATTCAAATATTTTTAAACTGATGTGTATAAGAGGGACCTGCGTTTTGGTGGTGATTATCCACAGGGTCTTAATTAAGGCTTGATTAAAATGCCCTCTAAAAAATGAGATGGGTAACTTCATACATGTTTAAATGCCTTAATGTTTCTTCTTCCCACTGTTTAGTTGGTAGTTTGATGTGAAAGCAAAACTTCAATTAAAGAAACCTTACAAAAAATGACAACATGAGCCTGTGGGGAAGTACTTGGAAGATAAACCTTTTTATAAATCTTTTGATAATGAGCCCAAACAGTGTTTGACAAGGATCTGGTGAGGTCACTGAAGTAAATATTTTTCCCATTACAGAGCCAATCATCGTGGAGGGATCCCCTGATTTTAAGGTCCTGGAGGATAAATGGACTGTAGTCTCTACAGATAATAAAAGGTGTTTAATTCGATCCTTTTACTTCTTTGTTTTATTTCAAATTCCCCAGCTCTCAGCCAGAATTCTGGGGGTAAGGTCTAAATACTTCTAATCTACGTAGTTAATTGTTAACGTAGCTCATTGTTAAATGTGTATTTCAGATCAGCGCAGTTTGAACATACCATCATAATTACATCTGGAGGAGCCGAAATCCTGACCAAACTGCTTGAAGAACCTTAAGAGCTGCATCCAGGAGTTCTTGGGAACAACAATGCTCTAGGCCGGAGGGTCTGCTAGTTTGAGAAAGGTTTAGAAACCCATTTGGAGAGTTTTTAGAAGACACATTGAAGGCAGATCCAGGAGAAAGAGCAACCTGGTACCTAGAGTCTTCTGAAAACTAATTTGATTATTGGGTGAGGGATTATAGTTGAAAGTTTTGAAGACTGCTCCTCGGAGGTTTGGGGCGTCAGGTTCCACGGAACTTGCCTTCTCCCCTCCTAATTCGGGATAAGAAGGAATCAGGCTGACACTTTACTGTCTGCAGTCTAAAATTCCATTGGAAAGAAACAGGGAACTGGCAAATCCCTGGTTAGGAGAGGACTCCCAGAACGAGCATAATTCTACTTTGTAATTAACCAGCATTTTCTTGAACTGAATCTGCACGAGTAAAGGGTTTTGTGTTTTACACCAGTTGTCTGTGGTACCAATACAATGTTTCTCCGATAGTTTGGGATCAAGTGAAAATGTCTGAACTATTTTTTTTTTCTAAACACGTACTTTAGTGCACACAAAAAGAAAAAAAAATACTTCTAGTTGCTTTTCTTTGGTGAGACTTTAAAAAAGAAAAATTCCTTTATATTTATACACAAGAAAGTGACAGAATCGTACCACTTTTCCTGTTGCCAGTGCCATCCAGTGTATCAGTCGGCTTTATGCGGAGCTAGATTATGGTTCATTGGGGAGTTATTTTTGTCAGCCACATTTTGAAAGGAAAAATAACTCCTGGTAAATGGAGGAGTTTGTTCCAAACGATCCCCTTGGCTGTGGGGATTAAGTCTATTTCAGTAAGACTTCTAAAATGCAGAAACTTGTCTCGCCTGCCTCTCTCCCATCTCCTTAAAGAAGGATCCATAAGACCACCCCGAGTATCCTTGAGGAGCCTCAGACCCTTGCTGCCTTGGAACCGAAATCCACCCTGACCAAAAGGGCAGAGCTTTGAATTCAAAATTCAAATAGGACTTGGAGTCCCTTGGAACAAAAACTTGGCTAAAAACCTATCCCGAGCTGTCCAAGCCAAACACATGCGTTTGTGAAGGGTACAGTGCCTCCTTTTACATGTACATGTGTATTTTTGTCCTTAAAATCACGAACTAGACCCTCCATTCCTCCGACTAAGGGTTACCCCTTCCTGTGTCAGTCTTTTCTGAGTGATGAAATGACTTTTGACTGGCGGGGCTAGCGGGTTTCTGGCAGGCTGGAGGGGCTAGATAGTATCTGAAAATCTGGGTTGGGGGTGGGGAATCGTGTGGAAATTAGGCGGATGGTGGCTATTGGGTTTGACTTTTGCTTTGTCTTAAGGGACTAATCTCTCACTTGAGGGACTCCCCTTGTACAGACCCTGTATCCTTTTAAAGACCTAATGTCTTGCAAAACCAAACCTCCAAACCCAAATGTCTTTCCTTGTCCCCTTCTCACTCAGCTATCCAGTCTCCGCCTGCCTTCTTTTAAGACTGCAAGGCCTTGAACTTAGCACACCAATTGGGAATCCAATCGATTTTGGGAAGAGGGGTATCTTTTTAAAATAAGAGAAATGTAGATACTTGTTTCTGAAGAAACTTGATAAGCAAAATTGTGTGTATGTGTGTTGCGTTGCATGGCTGCAACTTTTGTTAGAAAAGACAGTCCCTTTTCTCCAGAGTGCCACAAATACTGGTGTTGCAGCCATGCAAAGTGGAATTAGTGGAGGATCCTGTCTTCTGGCAAATTCAGACTCCAACCCATTAGAAAAGGAAAGGAATGAGAGACAAATGATCGTGCATGTTGTTCATGGAAAACATCCCGTTTTCAAGGAGGCATTTGGATTGTTACCTGGACATATGGTTTCCCACTGCACTTCAAACTCAGGCGCAACCACATTTTGGTTGTCTCTGCAACTATGGATGCTAGTTAATTCTATGGGCAAGAGGCTGACCTCTAATTTAGAGGCCCCTTGTTCACAGTCTTAGTATACTGGAGAGGAAAGAGTTAGAAAAATGCGAAGAGTTTGAAGTTTAACAAAAGTGCAGTAAGGAATTTGCAGGAGACTGACCCAGGCTTCGGACAACCAGAGCTGTGAGAGACGGAAGTGGAGAAGCGTTAGAACGCACTTGGGGTGGCACAGAACAATGCAGTCTCCTAAGAGCACCAGGGCCATTTCGATGCTCGGGGACGTTTGCCAAAAGAATGATTTCTCTTTCTTCAAAGGATAATCGGATTGCTTGAGATTAGTCCGGCATCTTGGTTTAGGATCTATTAACTGGGGTTATGTGAGAATCATTTTTATTAGAACTGCAGGACTCTACCAACTGCTGTGGTAACAAGCTTATTTGTGCAGCAATTATAACGAGGTGATTACATTTGTGATATACGTTTATAATCCTAATTATAAAGGTTATTGCTAAAGTTTTTTAAAATAGATGTCCGACCCTCCCCTCCCCCAATTCCCAACCCCAAAACAAGCGATCTAAAACCAAACGAAAATAGTAGCATGGACTTTCAGGTTGAAATGAATATGACCCTTTGAAAAGTATTTCTTTTGCCTCTAACCGTCCTACTCCATTTCATGCCAAATTATTTGTAAATATTTGTTAGGATCGACTTTGAATCCTTTTGAAATTTTTTCATTTTCCGTCTAGATACAGTCACACACGCAACCACAACTTTCTTGTAAGGATATCTTACTGTTTCTCGGTGAATTTCAAAACAAGTTCAGCTTCAGTATTTGTGAAACTGGAGGAAAGAGACTGTCTTATCAGAGTTGTGACATGCAGAGACCTGGGAAAGCTAGGCATTTTAGAACAGGTGTTACGCTCAATGGGGAAGTGAATAGGAAGAAGAATTGTTCTCTTAAAGGTTTATAGAGGATAGATAAGATCACGCGAAGTTGGTGACAACCAGAGGGAAAAAAGAGCTTGGTAAGAAAGCTGAGTCTGTACAGTGTACCAGATCTTTTTCTCCGCTGCCTCTCTTCATATTTATACACGAATACGTCTCTCTCTAGGTGTAAATAAATGCACAGGTACTCCAGATAAGCACATTCATACATAAGCACTCCCATGGTATGTTGAAGAATTCAGCATTACAGTATACAGCTTATCTAAATATTTCTGGTTAGGATTTTTTTTTTCTTGTGGAACCAGCCGACAGCTGAAACGACTTTGAGTTGGCTTTGTTTACATGGAATCAGTCTAAGGCATCACATTTGCAAACCATAATGGTGACTGCAAGTCTCTGCCTTTAGTCTCTTGTCCAGATGCAAATAAGAGTAATTCGTCAAAAAGATCCTTGACCTGCATTTGCTAGTTAGATTCAAGTTCTTCCTTTCTCCTTCCTAGCTGTTCCTTCTCTCGGACAGCTTTCTTAGTGAATCTCTCTCCTTAAGTCACTTTAGTTTGTCCACTGACATGCTTTCAACTTAGTGTCTCAATAACCACCTTCCTTATCCCCAATCTCCTCCTGCTCTGCTCCCCCCCCCCCCATCCCCTGCCTCTTCCCGAAAACTAACCCGCCTCGAGTGATCACTTACATGGCCACGGCTCAGGAAGGCAGCACGCAAGGGAGACCTGATTGCCAGAGCGGAGTTCATGCTGGGGGGAATGGCAGGCATCATTTCCCCATCTCGTCACCACCACCACCACGGATCCGCGGCTGGGCCAGAGATATGAACTTTTATCGCGCCCACCCCAAAACGAGCGTAAAACAAGCTCTAGGAAGGAGCAATTAAAATCACGAGAGTAACTACTAACTAAATCAGGAAGAACCCACAGGCTCCGGGGGCTGTCAGGTTGCAGTCATTAGCTGGTTGTTGCTACAAAGCATCACCGTGTGGTTCAGAGATTAAAAAAAAAATCTTTTTAACGTTGGCAAACCCATTATTGGTTTGGAAGATTTCTTCCCCCCCCCCACTTGTTTTTATTTTTTGCTCCAACCACGTTTCCTGACATATTGCTGCCCCCAGACTAGTGCCCTAAACCCAGAGAGAAAAATTCCGACAGCAGCAGCAACAGCGGCGACTGCAGCCGCTGCTGCAGAAGTTAAAAAAGAGAGAAGCCCCCTCCACTAATATCTGTAACGACATCACCAATGTAATTTGTTTTGAATGTTCATTTTTATTGGTGTTCTCTCTTTGCCAAAATGTGCTTGATTACATAGATTTGGTCCTGTGATAACTGCGCACCCTAGACAGGCTAAGGTGTAACGGAGAAGGTTCAGCTCAGGCCAGATCAAATCCCAGGCTGTTTAACGCTGAAAGGCTGCATGTTGCTATTAGTGTTAAATATATGGCTAATTATGCGTATGAAAATTAAACATCAGTGTTATGCTAATGGGGCCGCCTTCAGCTGTGGATCAGAGCACTTGAGACTAGCATTTAATCAAATGAATCAGTAACTAATACATCTGCACGTGTGAACTTTCACAAGATCATTTCCCTGTTACCGTCACACCACTAAATTATGAAAGAAATAATTATCAACACTTTCTAATTATCTAACAAAGTAATTTGGGATTCACCGTGGGGCTGGCGGGATTGGGATCCTGCAGCCCAACGTTGTCAGCATGCCTGCGACTCCTCGCCAGTTGTTTTGTGTGTGTGTGTGTGTGTGTGTGTGTGTGTATTTTTGTGGCGTGTTTTTCTGCAGGGGAAAGGTGCTTGTTGCAGTCTGTGTCTTAGACTTTGGGGCAGGACTGAAGGGCTTTCTCACTTTCACTAGCCACCCACTCGCCCGCCTACCCAACTTCCATTTTCACAGCCTCATCTTGGGCCCTAGTCCCGACCACCTCCTGGGCAGCAGCACAGGGTCTTAGCCAACGCCCTCCTACACCTCTCCCCTCCCCACCCCCGCACCGGTTCGTTTGTGTTTCTAGCCGGGTTTGGAGGCCAAGCCCTATCTATACATGTGGAAGATAGCTGGGCATAAATGGAGACATGCGTCCGCACATGGTCCTGTGCCTACGGATACAGATTTGCTCCCAGTTTCTGCGTGTGGGAGAGTGCTCCCCCTTCGCACAGGTAACACCCTTTACTTTAACAAGGCCTCCTTAGGGAGACGAAGAAATCCCACCCTCCAGCGACCATTCAACTTGCTCTGGCCCCTGCTGATTCTGCCCATGTTCTGGTTTCTCTCTGCTCCCCTGGTGCGCTGAAAACTAGCCCTTCGCCACCAAACATATACGGGAAGGGGAATGAGGTGGGAAGGGGAGGAGGAATGCGGCGGTGGACCGAGGTAAGGGGAAGGAAAGGAAGGAGGGTGAAAAGTGTGTATGCGTTTGGATGGGGAGGGGGAAGGAGGTCCAGCTTTTTTTCCTGGGAGGAAAAGCGTGGGGTCCGCTTCCCTCACAGGGAGCGGCATTCTAATCAGATCATCCACAGCCTCAGCGCACCCGAGAAGCCGAGGCTGGAGAGATGCGAGCTGTCCCTGGTGAGCAGCGCAGCGCCAGTGGAGTGAGCAATTTGTGTGTGTGTGTGTGTGTGTGTGTGTGTGTGTGTGTGTGTGAAAGGGAGAGAAAGTTGGGCGGAGGGTCACCAAGAAAAGGGGAAGGTGGACCCCATGGGGAGGGGTAAAAGAGTGGAAAACAGGAGAGATATAGGATGCATTAGGAGGGGGCAAAAAGACTGGAGAAAGAAGTAAGGGAGATTAGAGTGGAAGGAGGCTTTCCCCTCAGGCTCTCTGCTTCGCACTTAGTCCCAGAGATGTCTACGCGTAGAGGCGCCTAAAATGCTGCGGTCCAGGGGAAGCGCGAATTGGGGTAGTGGTGAGGCCAGTCAGGAGACTGCAGGTCTACCCCACCCCAATCCAGTTCCCCCTCCCCACTTTAGGCTGGGGGCCCAGAGGACTAGAGGAGGTGGAGGCGGTTGTGCAAGCGAGGCAGCTGCTGCAAGCTGTAGCACCCGAGGTCCCCCAGTGAAGGGGGGCGGGTTGGCTTGGGGGGGGCGGGGAGTTGTTGGTTGGCTTCTCGGAAAGAAGGCGCTTTGAGGGAGGAGGGAGAAGGAAAAGAGGGGGTAAAGAAGTTAGAGGGGGGAGCGTTGGAGGGCTTGTAAACTCTCTCCGCTCTGGCGCCTGCTGCCGCCGCATTGTGAGCCCTGTCGTGTTGCTCTATTGCAGATGTTCACTCGCAGGGGCTCGGGGACGCATCTCTCCCAAGTCCTACTTGTCTCGCTCCCTCTAGTCCAGCCGAGCCAAAGCACCTCGGACCAATCCCAGGCGATTATGCAAGACGGCGGACCAATCAGATCCGCCAGCTCATGAATATTCATGACCTTGGCTGAGTCAAAGCTTTGAGGCGAGTTTGGGGAGCTCGGCAGCATCATGCTTAGACTTTTCAAAGAGACAAACTCCATTTTCTTATGAATGGAAAGTGAAAATCCCTGTTCCGCTTAAATTGGGTTCCTTCCTGTCCTGAGAAACACAGAGACCCCAAAAAGGAAAGCAGAGGAGAGAGACCCACACCCAGACCCAGCGAGAAGAAATGACCATGACTACTATGCCAGAAAGCCTCAACAGCCCCGTGTCGGGCAAGGCTGTCTTTATGGAGTTTGGGCCGCCCAGCCAGCAAATGTCTCCTTCTCCCATGTCCCACGGACACTATTCCATGCACTGTTTACATTCTGCTGGTCACTCGCAGCCCGACAGCTCCTACAGCTCGGCCTCATCCTTCTCCAGACCGCTGGGTTACCCCTATGTCAACTCCGTCAGCAGCCACTCGTCTAATCCCTACATCAGCTCAGTGCAATCCTATCCCAACAGCTCCAGCCTGACTCAGACCCGGTTAGAGGAGACAGGTATGTGCACTTGGCTTTCCACAGGGAGAAAGGGGAGGGGAGGAGGTGTGAGGAAAGAGAGAGAGCAGAGAGAGGGAGAGGGAAAGGGAGGGGGGAGGGCGGGAGAGAGCAAGAGAGGTTTCGGGTATCAGTCTATGCATCCATATCCTATCAAAGAAAAAATTTAAAACTCATAACCATCAAGAAAAGAATAAATCCAGCGTTCGTCCTCCCGAATTGGTTGTGTCTCTGGGCGGCTCCGTGTGCTGAGCACACAATGCCCTTCTGGAAAATAGAAACCCAGATGTGCACGTATTAGTCTTGGTAATTATTTATTGCGTAGCGCTATAAACAATGTATGCAATTAAGGGTAATTAAACCTAAACTGCAGTCTGTAAAAATAGCAAACTTTCCCTGAGAAGAAGCCCAGGCTTCTGAAATAGCCCCCCAGCCTTTGTGAGAGGGACTTGATATCGTATTTTTTTCTTTTTTCCCCACCTCTTTCCCACTTGCTCCACTTTCCCCCCAACCTTGTTGCTGCTGCTGCTCTTCTCTTTGCTTGTTATTAATTATCGTTGCGATTACCACCACCACCACCATTATTACTATTAATGATTGCCCTTCTTTGCTATTATTTCAGGAGCAGATTCGGAGAAAAGCACCGTGGTAGAAGGAGGGGAAGTTCGTTTCAATGGGAAGGGGAAAAAAATTCGCAAACCCAGGACTATTTATTCCAGTTTGCAGTTGCAGGCTTTGAACAGGAGGTTCCAGCAAACTCAGTACCTAGCTCTGCCGGAAAGAGCGGAGCTCGCAGCTTCACTGGGACTCACGCAGACACAGGTACAAGAGAGACTCTTCCTCTCCTACCACTCACACAGACCTCTTTTCATCTCGCTTTGTTTTGTTCCCCTCCCCCTACCATGTATACACATACGTAGAATAGAACATATGTAATGTCATATATATATAATCTCTCTCTTTCTGACTGCCCTCGCTCCCCTTTTACCAGTGATCCGCTGCCGTACTTTGGTTCCCGGGCACTCTGATCATTGAAGCAGTAGGATTTCCTCGCTGGGTTTTGTTTTGGGGGCTCTGGGGCCACACGTGCCCGAACAACTGGAACAATAGAGACGAGACGGGTTCTAATCCCCTCTATGGCTTTGAAGTGCGTTGCTAATCACTCAGCCTTTTGGCACCACGACGCTGCCACCCTTCTTTTCTTCCTAGTCCTCCTCTTCCGCCTTCTCTCCCACTTTGTTGGTGGGAGTGGAGGAACTTTCCTCCCCACACAGAGGGCACAATCTCCTTTAAGACGATCCTAACAGGGGAACAGCATAACTTTGCTTAGCCACATTTTAGATTTTCTCTAAGAGAAACAAGCATTCTTTCTCCCAGCAGCTCTGTCATTTAGGAATATTCTTGATTTTGAATGTCCCGGGCCGGTATTTGGAGCCGAGTGGGGGTGGGGGGGGAGCAAACAAACACAAAAGCAATGATTGGTTTGAGCCCAGAGAAATGTCAAACGTAACACCATCTTCTCAGCCAACTCACCCTAGGGCAAAGAAAGCAGTGAGAAGAGAACGCCGTGGACTTGAAATAAATTTCCTAAAACAGTTTCCGGAGTTTCCACACTTTTTGTTTTTATTTTTTTATTTTCTAAATGATTGCTTTAACTGGAATTGGAAGGGCTGTTCATGGGTTCTCAGTATCTGGTAATCGACAAATAATGGAAAAGCTTGTGAGATTAATTTTTGTCTCTGGCTCAGGCAGGAAAATGCCTTTTATTCTTTCTCTTCTTTGATTTCTCCCTTTCCCTCCCCCTCCGACCTTCTTCAACAACACCCCCTCCCCCAGCACACGCACACATCATCCTTGCTCTTTTAAAACTTGTTCTCTCTCCCTTAAAAATTGTTCGCTCTCAGCAGTAGCTGGGATTCCCAGCCGCGCCCCCTGGACCGAGCGTTCGCTCTGTTCTTCCTCTTTTCCGCTGCTTAACCCCACCGGCTGCTCATTGGCTTCATCACTAGAAGTTAATGCGAAGGGATTAGGTGCGGGGAATCTCTTTCCATTCTGCGGATAGAAGCGCCGCTGCCTTCTGGGCTCTGTCACTTTCCTAAGCTTTGCAGGAAAGACCGGGCTTTTCTCTCTACACTCCTCCCTCCTCTTTCACTTCGATTCTTTCTCCCGATTCTCCCCCGTCATAAATCTTCTCCCCTTAAGCACAGTTCCACCCACACTCCCGCCCCAAGTCACGTCTGTGGTGTTTGGTTTTGCAGGTTAAAATCTGGTTCCAGAACAAGCGGTCCAAATTCAAGAAACTGATGAAGCAGGGAGGGGCTGCCCTTGAGAGCAGCGCCTTGGCGAACGGCCGGGCTCTGTCCGCCAGTTCACCTCCGGTCCCCCCGGGCTGGAACACCAGCAGCTCCTCCAGTAAGAGCTCTACTGGCAACGCGGGCACCTACATCCCGAGCTACACATCGTGGTACCCCTCAGCCCATCAAGAAGCTATGCAGCAACCTCAGCTCATGTGATTTACAAAAACAAACCAACCCAGCTTCCTTCCTGCCGCCTCTCCCCACCCAGTACCCGGGTCCCCACTAGTCTCCCCAGCCCAGTCCAGTCCAGCCCACCCCCGGTTGACACGCACTATGGGTCCAGAGGAGAAGAAGGGAGAGCCAAGGAAGGGAAAACATAAACAAAGGATGCAAACCACCACCGCGGCCAATCACCATTGCTAAGCACCAGTCTCCAGACAGACCACAGATTGCACTGGACCTCTTCAGCCCGGGGAGAGCCTTCGGTTGGATGACGCTCCAAATTCTGGCATGCCGCAAGCGAGCGCAGATGTGATGCGGGATTGTTTCCCACGTGCTGACAGCTGAGAAAGCTGCCTCTGAGCTCTGTTAGATCACCCGGAGGACAGCCTGGGAGCAGGGAGACAATTCGACCCTCAGCTTTGTGGGGCGATCAGAAAACAAAACAAAATAATGTTTGTAGAAACACGCTCTTTTCTGTCCTGTCTGTCTCCTCGTCTTCTTTCTCTCTGTCTCTGTGCCCTGATCAAATATAGGTCATTTCATTTGTTCTCCCCACCTTAACAGCCTCTTTGATAGCAATGAGGGCACGGAAGGGGAGTGCCCCTTTCCCCTCAATTTTCCCCTCCTTGTAATATTTTGGGAAATTTTTTTGGACATTCTCCTGTGCCCTGCCTATCCATATATGTAGTTTGCTGGGGTGGGATGGGAGGAAAGGGAGGGGAAGGGATTTTATTTATTGACAAATTGATTTAAACTACCACTATCTGAGTGCTAGACGCTCGGTGAATATATTTGGCTTGCAAAGTGCACTGTTTGAAAGCACCGTTTACTTTAATCGAAAAAGGAAAAAAAAAATGAGGATGTGATTTTTAACTTTTACAATAACTTTTATACTTTGGTGATGTAGAGAGGTTGGGTCCGAATGATTTGCGTTTTTTCACGTACTCAGTGTTATTTAAAAGAGAGAAAGAAAAGAAAATCAATATAAGCGAACACAATTTCATTCATCCTCCGAGCGGTTGATTGTTTCCAGTGAAAAAATTTGAATTCTTTTGGCTGTGTGTGTGCGTGTGTGTGCGTGTGTGTGTGTGTGTGTGTGTGTGTGTGTGAGAGAGAGAGAGAGAGAGAGAGAGAGAGAGAGAGAGAGAGAGAGAGAGAAAGAGTTGTTTGCTCCAAGTGGAAAAGAAGAAAGAGGAGAGACGAAGCGAAATTATTCCAATGGGTTTCGAATTGAGACAGTGCAGCTTTAAAAAACGATCTCCAGAGGCTTTGCCACAGATAAATGCCAATCAAAAATCTACGTGCACATACTCCAGTGCAGGATCTAATCGCTGTACATATTATTATTATTGTTATTATTATTATTGTTCTGTAAACATGTTGCACAAATTTAGCCCTTTTTTGTTCCGTTTCGTGTGGCTGTAAAACATGATGCTTTGTGAAATGGGAATCTTGACATTTTACTTGTGAAATTTGGAAAATGTGATCAATTGAAATCAACTGTGTTTAGTGTTCTATATGTCAAAGTTTAGTTTTATATTGAGAATGTTAACTTATTGCTTTGTATCTTGGGAAAAAACTTTGTAAATAAGTTATAAAGTTTCTTTGAGACAGTAAAATTATGGTTTCGAAAAAGAGCTGATGCCCTGTGTGCTGTGTACAGGAGTGAATCTGGGGCAAGAGAGAAAGGAGCAGAACTGAGGGACCGGGACCCGGAATCTGCGAGTCAGGCAGAAACAGGTGTTGTCTATGGGCCAGTTCGAGTGGGCCCTGGGTCTCTTCGAAGTAGTTCTCAAAGGCCAAGAGCCTGTCAGAGTCGTGGGTAAACTTGTGGGCTGGCAGAACCTAGGGAAGTATGCATCCAGAAAAGAACTTTTGGGATAAGGTGTAATGCTAGCTAAGTTTGGCCACGAAACCTGCTGAAGACTGGTGACCTTAATGCTTTAAAACTGAGTGAGTCGATTGCCTTGGCTAGTGTCTATCCCAAGTCTGGTGTGTCTACCCCTGTAGCCTGCTCTGCTCCCCAGAGATCCATCTGGACACCACAGACCCGAAGTCCTTGGACTGGGTGCTCACCCCATCCAAGGAGAGGAGGGAATCGTCTTGAGCCCCACTCCAGACTAGCTCTCAGCTTCCGAAGCCTCCTGGCCCTTCTGGGGTCCTCAGTACCCTCCTTTGGCATCAGATTTTCCTTTTCAACATTAGAAATTGATTCTCCTTTCTTGTAGCGGCTTCCTCTAATTCCCCTTTACACCAGTTTAAAAGGCGGAGGAAGGAGGGAATGGGGCTGGAGAGAGAGAACGAGGTGGTCGAAAGGAAATTCAGAGAAGGAACAGGTGCTTCCGAGAAGAGTTGAAGTCGGGAGTGGGAAATATAAGTTAAAGGGCAGGAAGAAAGGACCGGCTATCCAAGACAGCTGCTGGGCCAATCGACGACTGCCTTGGGTTGCAAGAGTGTCCCTTCCCCAAGTCACTATGTTTGAGGACTGGGATGAAGAGCGGGAAATCAAAGACTTCCTTCGTTCACTGGGTTGATAGACTCTGACCCCAGTCCCTGGGCTGAAAGCACTCGGATCTGGTTCCAGTCAAACACTCTCGGTGTGGGGGGGTAGGGTGGGGTAGGGGGTAGGGAGCGCGAAAGTCTATGTCTTCATTTCTCCCTTTCCAAACAACCATCGAGTATTTATTGAGTGCCTACTATATACCGAATTAGTGAGAGGGAGAAGGGAAGGGCGTAGGGAACTGTCCCTCATTTTCCAGGAGGAAGGTGAGGGAAGCAGCCGGATCTTCCACGCTCGAGGCAGCTTGGGCTAAGGCCACTTACTCGCAAAGCCTTGTCTGATTTAAGCACTTCTGAAAGCTTGTTTAGTTCATGGATTGCCAAGCGCTTCCTGGGCCTTAGTGTTTCGCCAGCGAGTGGGGTGTGTCCGAATGCCCGAGCAGGAAAGCTGGTCAGTGCCTAACTAGGAGAATGACATTTCTGTAAACAGTTTGAAAATGTTTTCCCCTGCTTCTTATTGGAACTGAAATGTGATTTGAAATCTCCTACGGAAGGTAGGGGAGGTGGAGGAGGGGTCTTCAGCACAGGAAGCTTTGGGTTAAAGGACTTTGTAAATGATTATTTTGTAGAGTAGATTCTTTCAGATACACATACTCTCCCCTCTTTAAAAAGCAGGATTTGGAGTGTTTGCGCCTATGAGATGGTTTGACGCGTAGCCTGCTTGTGTGGGCCGTCGGGGCTGACTCTGGAAACTCGATGGGTCAGGACAGGAAACTCAGCCGCTTGCTTATCCCAGTCACAGCCTTCCCATTCTACCCCCCAGCAGACTCAACTGCCTCTCCATTTCCCAAAGTCATCCACCTAGACCTTCGGACCGCATTGGAGAAGACTCCAACTGAACCAAGTCCGAACCTAAGTCTTTCTCACCTTATCCCACTTCCCTGACCTCTCTGGATAGCCCTCGTGATCCGCTCCTGTCCCTGCCCTACTATCTGATCTGAGTTCAGGCCTCTGTTCAAAGGCTGCTGCTAGTCGCGACCCCAGCCCGGGATCTGAGCTGTGACCCGCACTCAGAGTCCATCCACCGAACCTGCCAGTCACCATGGGCTTCGCCTGGGGGTGGGGAGCGCTAGGGCAGCTGGTTTTGATTCCGGTGACTAGGTCTAGGTCTGGGTCTGCAAATGCAGCCTCTGCCGAGAGTGGGGGTGGGGGATTTCCGGTGGGTGGTTAGGAGGAAAGCGGTGATAAATGGCATTGATTTTTTGTTGTGACACGCACCCATTTTTCAATTCGTGATGATGAATGATCAAATGATCTGGGCCCATTCGACGCCTTTCCAGAAAGGCACGAATGTGGCATGCGAGCGTGTACGGATGGGAAAACGGTGGTCTTTCACTCGGGCAACTGGAGGACATTTCCAGGAAGTAGCTATCATGGCCTTTCCAGGATGCCCAGAGAGTTTTGACCCAGGATCATTAAAGGAAAAATTGGAAAGGAGAAAAAACTCCACACCACGATCCACCTCCAAACCCCGAATTCAGGCCACTTCCTATTTCTGAATGAGTTTGAATGGGTTTGCCAGGCCAGAGATCTAGACATTTGGTATTAGTGGAGTTCACTCAGACTTCGGTTTCCCCAGTAAGACGTGACTCTTTTGTTACTAGTTAGGTTATTGACAGTGATCACCTAGCCTACTCTTCTCTCCAGAAAAAGCAGCCAGCGGCCCAAAGCCTTGAGCCACAGGCAGAATATGTTTGGTCAAGCGGATTTTAATACTTTGAGATATTAGCTTATACTAATTTAATAATGTCTTGCTAACAGTTCAAATAGAGAAATTATTAGTTTTATCTCAACGAAGGCGGTCTTTAGTTAGGCTCTATTATAATTATAAGCGGTTGTACTTTTAAAAATGTTAATCTCAATATAGGCCTAATTAATGCTGCCTTGTTACTGACAAGTAGTTCATCAAATATCTGATTCAAAGATTTTCATAATGAGTATATTAATTAAACTATGAATAATCTAAAGGTGGTTATATTTAAACAATACCTCATTACAATGATTAAATACTGATTTCGAATATTATGTCTTAACAATTGTCACTTAGAAAACACAACCTTTCCTTATGTATGAGTCTGTAATGGCAAAATGCAATTTTAGGATTTTTTTTCTTGTTCAAAAAATGTGAACCTCATTTTAAAACACTTCTGAAATAGGTTACACACAGCTTAATGATTATCAAAATGACTCTTTTCTGCAAAAAAAGACCCCAAAGTGCGCGTACAGCTGCAAACCCGAGAGGGTCAGCATCATTTCACTGTATTCTCTTCTTGATTACAAGCCGAGCCCATCAAACACAACATAATTACAGTAATTTCAGGTTTATTTATTCTAATGCAGTTTCCCCATCTCTCTGGTAATTATGAGCAATTTTTTCGCCCAGGGAATCTTTTTGCATTAACAAAAGAGATAACGCACTGAAAGCCAAATTTGCTGTGCATTGAGAAAAGGAAAAAAAAATAATAAAATAGGTTCGAGCTGCCATCTCTGCAATTCTCCTATATTGGAGCTAGGCAAATTGCTTGCAGGTGTATGGAGCAGGACTGTCAATGGGAAGGGGCTTCCAAATTAGCAAATGCACAATGTTGAAGTAATGAAGACAGACTTAGCAAAATTGCCAAACAACAGATACCTCTTTAATATCTTCTCTTACACACACACACACACACACACACAGCCATAAGGGGGGAAACACCCCAATACCCGCCAATACCCCCCACACTCTTTGGCATGGCTTTCACCAGCCACTGACTAGCTAGGAGTGCTGGACATGTAATTCTACTTGCAGAGCAGCATAAACCCTGAAATCTAGAAAATATTTTAAAGTATAAAATGAGAAACATTTTAATTTTATTGACTTAAAAATGGATTAGCATTATCTTCCCCCTTCCCCTTCAAATCTGCATCAGATTTGGCTCGAATTTCCCTTCACAATTCCACTTTCCCTGTTTTTGCTAATTTTAGAAGCCATGAAAAGTTTAAAATTCTTTAAATATAAATATATATGCATAGGGTTTTTAAAAAAATAATTAATTAGGTACCATTTCGGTAGACTGAATTCGAACTCTCAAAGCAGAAAAGAAGTGGTTTAATGAAAATGTGTGTGTGTGTGTGTATGTTTGTAAGTGGAAGAGAAATCTCATCTCTCTGGATATTAATTGGAAATATAATAAATTGCGAGAAAAAGATTATCATGTCCCATAGTTCTAAATCTCCCTTTCCTATTAACCATCTCCAAGAATATCTCCCTCTTTTGCCTCCCGCCCCCTTGGTTAAAGCTGGTGTGAGAATAATGTCTCACTAGGTCAGTACCAATGCCTAGGACGAAAATTCTATATCTAAGCTGATGCGAACTTTTCTTTCATTACATAGGTGCGTATATATGCATATATGGACATGAATATATGTATGTATATATACACAGATGCAAACAAACTGTCATATATTATACAGTATCAGGTTCACTCCACACGAACACCCCATCCCTTACATGAAAATCCTACAGAAAGCAGCCTTATAACCGATATTTCAACTAGAATCTAAACATCTCTCCTTAACTCTAAAGGGTGAATATACCCCTAACAGAGGATGTATCTTCCTCCCCCCCCCACATCCACCCCCTCCTTCATACCCTGAAT
>CM053596.1:179726886-179739386 GCA_028646575.1 Pseudocheirus occidentalis | reverse complement strand
TTCTCCTCTTACCCTGTCTTAGAATTCTGTCTCTTCTCCCAACCTCCTTTTTCCCTCAGTCCTTTCCCGCAGATTTTTTCTGGCCGTGAATAGGGACGGCTATGCATGCAGCAAGTCTCAGTACAACTCCTTTTCTCAAAGAGTGCATAAGCTCTGCAAAATTCCCCCGGGAGAATTATGCTAATAAGTATAGTTCCGTGGAGTATTTACATTTTTCCTGGGGGAGAAAAAGGTCTTTCTCTCCGGAAGGCTGACGGCCCGATTTTTTCACTTTTAGTCTCCAAGTGATGGTGCTTCCGGGAAATGGCTGTTCTATCGGTCGAACATTCTCATTCTCTCATCCCCCCCCCCCGCCCGTCTGTTTGTCTGTCTCTCGGTCTCTCCCCCTTTTCTTGCCCCTCCCTCCCATTCCTCCGCCTTTCTCCTTCCCTCTCTCCAGCCCACCTTCTCTCCTCCCCCGGCCTCAGGGCGGAATTTAACATCTTGTAATGTGGCAATGTTGCTTGGGCGCTTCCGGAGGGTGGAGGGGAGGTAATACTACCACTTCTTAAGACCCAGGATTCTTTCAGGCTCCTGCCCCAAGCCTGGGGTGTGGCGGAGGTCTTTATTCCCTATGCTCCCTGCCTCCGCCTCTATCCACTGCCAAATTTCTGGACCTGTCCCTATGGCCCACAATGTTCTTAGGTTTGCCCTTAGCTGGGGAAGCGGTGTGGAGAAAGGAGAGGAATCTTCTTATCGTTGGATATATGTATTTTTTAAAGAAGCCCATGGAAAGGCCGTTGTTTTGCTTTGCTTTACAATATAATCCACGCACTGTGCCTCGGTCAGGGTCCAAGAGTAGAAAAATAGGTGTGTGCTCGTGTTTTAGTAACTTGGGCGAAGTGGGACAGAAGTTATTCTCAATACATGAGGTCGACTTCTCAAATGCAGGGGAATTTACTGGTTGGTTTTTTTTTTTTTTTTTTTTTTACCTTTATTTCCACGTCCAAATCTCCTCTCTTCAGCTTTACAATCCTTCGGACTTCGGAGCTGGAGTGAAACTGAACTCCCCGTGCCCCAAGCGGGATGCACTAGTCAGCCCTAGGGCCCTAGGCCTGCTTCTCCCGCAGTCCCTGGGCACACTGCGGCGACTGGGGGTACAGCTGGGAAAGAGCTCCTACCTAGATCTGTGAGTCAATCACACTCAAGTCTCCTTTGCTCAAAACATCCACTGGTTTCACCCAGCTCTATTAAATCCATAGTCCACACCTCTCCGAATTTGCCCCAGAAGTCTCGGAAATCGTTACACACAGGCGGATATTCCCAATTTTCACAAGTATTCCTAAAAGAAAGGCAGAAGGGAAGCCTCCTAAACGGTCCCACATTTCAATCTCGGCTGATTAGTCTGGGTTTTTCTTCTCTCCATCCCCCACCATCAGCCCGCTATTCTGCCCCCTTGTGCAAACCAGTGGGGAATTCGAGGGGCAAGGAGCCGGCGGGCAATTTCTAGGCATTTATTGGCATTTCAAACGTTTGGCTCTCTCCAAAGAGTTTGCAAACCATACTCGAGGGTAGATGGTGGGGGGTGGAGGTTGGGGGAGGGGGTGAGGGTGGATCCTTTTATCTGCCGCGGGGAGGGTGAAACATCAAGCAGCAAAACATTAGTATTAACGTTTTGCCCAAGTTTGAAGAAGCTTCCCGCATGGGAATAATGCTCAGATTGTGAACAGAGCAATGCAGAGTCTTGTCTTTACCTCCCCCTCTCCTTTTCCTTACTCCGACCCTCCCTTTCCCCCCACCCCTTTGCTTCCCAGCGCTTGTCACATCCTGTCTCTGGCCTGATATTTCACGTGCGCAAATTGAAGGGGATTACAATGAAGATTTATGTGTTTTATGAACGCGGCTGGTTTCCCAGTGGATGGAGCCGAGTTCACTGCTTCCCATTTCCATTTTTCATCCGCACATTTGGGAGAGCCGTTCATCACCAGGGGGGAGGGGATGTCTGCGCGGCGGGCTGATCACAGGGCTCTGTGTCTTGGAGAGAGCTGCAACTTGTGAGAAATGCTTCCAAGTGACTTGCCTTGGGCTGTGGTGGAGCCTCTCGCTCGCTCCCCTCCCACTCCCGTCTTTGTTTCTCTTCTCTCCTTCGTCCCGACATTCTTCCAACTCCGGCAGCTCTCTCGCTCTCCCCAGCGCTCCTCTGGTCTCCTTCACCCACCCCCCTCCCCCCCCCCCGCAAGTCCTTTCTGATCCCAGTCCTTTCCCCTCTCTCACCTCCCTTCCTCACTTCCCCCTCTGCTTCTCTCTCTTCTACCTTAAAGGTTTCCCCTGGTAACTCCTAGGCCTCTGAACCCCACCCCACGTTCCTTACACTCTAGTTTCTGTTCCGGCCCCTCTTTCCTTTTCCCCCAGTGACTCTCTCCACCCTTCGAAGCTGCCCCTCCTCCTTCTGTGGGTCTCCCTCTCCCGCCCTTTTCTCATCTCTCCCAGGGAATGGGCGGGGGCGGCAAGAGGCTGAGCTGTAGCCCGACCCGACCTCTGTTGCCAGGTTCGGTGACTCCGGCTTGTCTGTGGGGCCTGAGCCCACCCCGGAGCTGAGGCCGCCCGCCCGCCCTCCCGGCTCCTAGGCTCTGCTCATGCCAAGGCCTGCTACGTGATTCCAACTTGGGCTGACATTCCCTGCCCCGGGCGCTCCGGCTTAGGCCTCTTAATCATCTTGTCTGCAGCAGATCCTCAACACCAGCCAATTTACTACCACGTCTTTCTGCTTCTGGTTTCGCGATCAGGGGGGTGAAGTGGGGGTAGGGGTGGGGGAGGGAGACGAGGGCATTCAACCACTGGAGAAAAAGTGTAGCCAGAGCCTAGCGCTCTAGGATCTCAGGGTCGTGGAATTCTGGAGCCCGGAAGGGTGGGCAACTCAGCGTAGGAAGGCTCGAGGTACTCAAGTTCTCGCCTGGGAAAGCCAGACTGAAATTTTGAGGGGAAGATGTTTGAGTGTCATGAACCCCTTAATCTCGCGTTGCTGCTAGGCCCCACTTGCCACAGTTGTCCCCAAACTTCAATGAACAATTAAAACACAACAACCTCAGACAATAAAGTAGTGTGGGTATTTAAAGATTTAATGGTTAAAAAAAAATACAGGATCTTCTTGCAGCCCAGGCTGTGTTTTCCATTCCTTTCTGCTTACAACTACCTGCCAAAGTTACCGGACCTTTTCCAAAACTCATTTTTAACAGATCATAGAAGAGCAAACTACAAGAAATGGAAAAGAAAAACACTGAAGTTAATGCCTCTCTTTTACAAGGCCTGGTCAGGGGAACAAATTTTTTCTTTTTAACCCTTTTCTTGTAATAATGTTCCCTCTTTATGAATGGTTAGTGACTTCTTGGAGGCTGCCTCAATTGGGGAAAAACCAAGGGATGCAGAGAGAACTCAGTGCCTCTGCTGTTACTGCTTGAAGTGCCCTCAGCAAGTCATGTTTTAACCCCGCACCTTCAATTTCTTTTTCCTCATTTGTGTAAGGGAGTGGTTTGATTTAGATGTATTCTAAAGGCTACTTTGGCTTTTCAATCTATGATCTTTCTGCACAAGAAAGAGTCCGGGTCTTTCAGGTCCACAGCTGTGTAGGGCAATATATCAAAGTTGCATTTTCCCCTCTTCCTAATAAAAAATGAGAACTCTATTCTGTGGAGTTAGAGTTAGGGTTCCTAGGCCTGAGAATCGGTTCTTCAGAGAAGTTAGAACCGCTTAGATTACTGGACCAATGATACTTCTAGGAGCAAGAGGAAATGTGAGATAGTCCAAGAATCCATCCCATCAAGGGCACCGTAGCAATAAAGTTCCCTTTAATCCACAGCAGGTCCTTTTGAGGGCATAGGTGTCAAAAGTAAAGGCAAAATGAGTGTACCTGTAGGTATTTGCTAGGAGGGTGAGAGAAGAACTCAACCTTTCCTACAAGGAGTGAGTTGCAAGCGTGCTACTCCAATGAGTTTTGTATATATGTGTGCGTGTTCAATTTCTGTGCTCTTGCGTCTAACAGCATTCCAATGCAGCTGACTGTGTATGCGTGTGAATGTGATTCCACACAGGGGTCCAGGCCAAACAAAGCATAAGCTTCTCTGCCCTCAAGGCAAGTAAGAAACCCGGGAGCCCGGGCGAGGGCAGGTGCGAGCAGAATTGGCCCTATTCGAGGATAGGTAGAAAACAGAACTGGAACTGGAAAACCGGTCAGTTCCCTTTATCAACCTTGCTGCTGCGGAGGCTTCAACAACAAACAGCAGCAACACCAGCAGCAACACCAGCTACGCAGGGGTGGGGTGACGTGGGCGGCGGGAGACAGTCCGGGGCTAAAAGTCAGTGGCGCCAGCTCGCGGAAGGGGAGGGAGGGAGGGGCGGGGCCGAGTCTGGGAGCCCGAGCCTGAGCAGAGTGATTCATAGGGCCGAGGCAGCGGTCGCCCCCATCCTCCAGGCAAACTGAGCTAGTTGTTATGCCACAATGGGAGATCATGAACTTATAGCTGCCGTAGCTCCACCAAGAAACCAAAGTTTTCCCCCAAATTCTGACTTCTTTCCCCTCTCTCAACTGCTGATACCTAAAACTTGCAACTTGCAGGTGCAGGGAAAGTAACCCCTCAGATGGGACGTCAGCAGAGTGCAGCATAAGCGGCTACAAGTGCTTGGGGCCCAAGTATGTTCGTTTTGACCTTGGCTGTTGATGTATAAAGAACCACTGGCTTGCAGCTCAGGTCTCAATCGCGATATCCAAGGAAATAAGGTGCAAGTACAATGAAAACAATAATTTATTTAAATAATCTCTTCATATTGTAAAATCGACATTAAGAGTATGTGGTTTTCATAATAAATAACTCAAAATACCTTTCCTTTAAAGAACAAAGACCTTGGGTTTAAAATAAAAAAGAAATCAGTAGCTTAATTTAACTGAAAGAAGGAAACTTGTCGAGGGGGAAAAAAAAAGGCGGGGATGGGGAATGAAACTACTGCTAACCCGAAATTCTTACAGTTGGTTCACCAAAAAGTGTGAAAGCTGAATATTTTTTTTAACAAATAAATCAAGGGAGGGGGAGGGAAATCTGCAGGAACACCTTTATTTACAAACTTTGTGTGTGTGTTTGTGTTTTCAGGATAATAATCCTGAATCGAGTTTAAAAAAGATAATTTAAACACTTTTTTTTTTGCAATGTCCACATATAAAAAAATCATTTTTTAACATCAAAATGAGGTCATCCGCAAAGGCACCTAAACTTTTAAAAAAATAAAAATAAAAAAACTCCACTGGTGATGGATGAGTAGGAGGAGAAGGAGTGGAGATCTTGTATGCTTTTCCCTAGAGAGCTAAGGGGATGAGGGCCAGGAACACACATCACAGCAAAAAAGGAAAAAAAAATGTCGGCAAGGACAACGTGAGGAAAGGGAGAAAGCTAAGGAAGGAAACGAATGGAACTGGGCCCACAGTGAGGTTTATAACCGAAGATTCTTTTTTGCTCTCACGAGTGTGTATATGTGGGGGGTGGGGATGAGGAGGAAAGAGAAAGGGTTCCAGGCAGAACAGGAGGCTGAGCGACCGGCCCTGAAAAAGAGCAACGCAATTCAACGTGAACCCTCGGTGAGACAGAGGAATGGCCAAGCTGGGAAGGAAGAAGGAAAGCGTCACTCTTCAGGACTTTGTTCTTAGCCTCGGGGAGAAGAAGTTCCCAGACCCCTCAAGACCCGGGTGGAGGTGGGGGCGGGGGAGACGGAGAGTGGAGAGTTATCGGTAAGTCAAGGCTTGAAAGAGAGCTTGGGAATAAGGAACCTGACCAGAAGTGTGGCCGAAGCCCATAATCCCTTCGGTACCCCGACTAAGCAAAGTCCTTTCCCCACTTATCACACAGAAAAACCCACAGCGCAAAAAGTCTTATAACTTTACACATGCATCGGACAGTTGGACCCGAAAGGGCTTTCAAAGCACCATAGTCCGTCCCCGGAGAAGCAGGGGCTTTGGGGTGTGCCACCCCTCTTTGCTCAGGGAGAGAAAGGTGCTGGGATTGTGGACTGGGGTCTGGGATGGCAGAGGAATAGGGGAGAAGTATCCCCTTGCTCTGGGTAGGCAGCAACCACTGTGGGGAATCTCTCTCTCTCTCTCTCTCTCTCTCTCTCTCTCTCTCTCTCACTCTTTCTCTCACTCTCTCTTTCTCCCAGTCTCTTCCAAAGTTAGAATATCGTCCCTGCGCTCACTGCTGAGCTGCTGCTGCTGTGGTGATGATGATGGTGGGGATGGTGGTGATGATGGGGCTGCGGGGGCTGAGGATGCTGCAACAGCGGTGCACTGGCCTGGAGGTGGGAAGTCGAGCTGGAAGCCTGGTGGTACCACGGATAATTGCCTAGGAAAGCTGAAGTACCGCTGCTGGGACTGGAACCTGAGCTACCACCACCTCCACTACCGCTACCTCCACTGCCTCCTCCTCCGCTGCTCATCCGCTGGTGAGGAGCGAAGTCCCACGTAGTAGGTGCTGAGACAGGAGGTGATGCGCAGGGGGGAGAAGCACTGCTCCCCGGGTGCTGGTCCGAAGGTATCTCTCCGCTTTTCCACATCTTCTTGAACTTTGAACGGCGATTCTGGAACCAGATCTTGACCTTTGTGGAAAAGGGAAACTGGTCAAGTTAAGTACAGCAGAGTCAGAGCAAGAAAAGAAAGAAATAAGAGAGAAGAAACAGATTGAAAGACTGAAAGAGTAGATCTCCAGGAAGGGCTGAGGGGAGGGAGACTTTGAGGATCTCAATCAGTTAAAAAAAATGAAATTCAGTCTATTTTTTGTCAATTATGATAATTTTTAGACAGAGTGAATATATACTAAAATCATGAATGGATGGATAAGAGTATAAAATATAGGAACAGGGGACTAATGAAAAGTTGGACATTAAGTGCCAATCAATTATTGCATCTCTTTTAATCAGGAGGACATTATCCTTGAGATGGCAATTATAAGTCTCTCCTTTCTCTCTTTGCACTGGTCATTTCCATTATTCCAACCACTAAAGGTTTGTCACTTCTAATTTCATATACTGAATTGTGAGTCAGCAAGCCTTTTTAGAGTATGTATATATAATATCTACATATGGATGGATCGACCTTCATTACAGACAGAACTCCTGCCCCTGGGCCAACTGCAAGGTTGGAAAACCTCCAGCATAGGCAAACCCATGCTCAGGGGACAGAAAAATCGGGGATCACCTTACCTGAGTCTGTGTGAGGCCTAGGGAGGCGGCCAGTTCAGCTCTTTCGGGTAGTGCCAAGTACTGAGTCTTTTGGAATCGTCTCTGAAGAGCAGCTAACTGGAAACTGGAATAAATGGTTCGAGGTTTCCTCACTTTCTTTGGCTTCCCGTTCACTATTCTGATTTCGGGCTCAAGTTCTTCCTTTTCTGCAACGAAAGGGGGACAGTAAAAGAGAGAACAATGAAGGAACCCGCCAAACAAGAACTGGGGTACCCGCTGGTGCCCCATCACACACTGTCTCCTGCAGAGAAGTGGTCAGAGAATTCCCGGGCCGAGAAACTTCACCCATCTTTCTTTCCAGGGATTTACCGTGAGGAGTGAATCAGGTCCCTGCTGCCCTAGCCTAAAACTTTTTTGGGGGGGTGGGGTGGGGCGGGAAGAGAAAGAAGCAAAAGAAATGTATTACAGAAAAAGAAACTTGGGTAAAGAGAAAAAGTCAACAACTACATCGCATGCGTAACTCTCCCTTTCTTGAAAATTTCTCGCTCTCATCCCAACTTCTAAAACATCTTCTTCGGCCAAGGGCCTGCTCTCTGAAACCAACTTTGGAACTGAGGGAGGGGAAAAGCGGGAAGCCGGGTGGGTGGGGTAGGGGGAACAGAGATTGGGGTACAATAACTTGCAAAATCTACAGAACCAGGGTTGGGACTGTGAACCTTTTTCACACACACACACCTCCCCCCCCCCCAAGAAGCAGGAAAAACTTAGCACCAGTTATTTGTACAAGAATTACCAGTACCGGGCTCGTTGTTGGCCGGAGAGGAGCTGGTTCCGTAGGGCCCGTAGGAGCTGTATGCCGCGGTGTAGCCCAGGTCGTAGCCCGCTTTGGCAGAGTAGGGGACGGTGTTGAGGCCGCTCGCGTGGTACTGGTAGGAGCCCATCTGCGCGTAAGGGGATCCTCCTCCGCCGCCGCCGCCGCCGCCACTGCCCCCTGCCCCGTGCTGTTGGTTGGTGTAGTAGCTGCTGTCCGTGGCGGTGGACACGGGCAGTGTGGGGGACTCCTGGGGCTTGTGCAGGCTCGTGCTGCTGCCGCCGCTGCCGCTGTGCTGGTGATGGTGTTGGTGGTAACTGCTGGAGGCAGTGATCTGGTTCGAGTGCATATCAGCCACCAGACTGTCAAAGACTCCAGTCATCCTGCCCCGGGACGGGAAGGAGCAGGCGGTGGGGCACCAGGGAGGACTAGGCGGGCGGCTCCTCAGTCTCTCTCCCTCTTCCCTCGGGCAACCAAAGTAATTACGGGGAAGGGGGTGGGGAGAAGGAAAACAAGAAATGTGGCAATTATCTAGGAACCCCTCCTCCTCCTCCTCCTTCTCTTCTGGGCGGGGGAGGCGATCAGCGGGGACCACTCGGGACCACTGCCTCTGTGGCTGCTGCCCGACTCATCCTCTAGCCCACCATGCTCTCCTTCTCTGCCAGCAATGGGCACGGGCGGGGGAGGAGAACTGGGAGGGGGAGGGGCGGCGGGGGCAGCAGTGCTAGGTTCCGGGAGGCAGGAGCAGGTGAGCGGTCAGGAGCAGCTTTACGATTGTCTGAGGAGCTGGCTCCTGCCGGGCGGGCATTTAACACTTGTCACGTGAGGGCAGGCGACGTCACCTAGCAACAGCCAATAGCCATCCTGGCCTCGCAGAAGTCTCCTAGTTCCTTAGAACGCCCAGACAGGAGGTGGGTGTCACATGGCGTGTGCTGTGGCTGCGGCAGCCGCTCCTGTTCTAAGGCCGAGGCTCTCGGAGCGGCGATGAAAGAAGAGCGGATGGAGGAGAAGGGGGGTGTGGGGGTGGGATAGGGGGAATAGGGTGGAGGGAGAGGGTAGCCAAGAGGAGGGGTAGACGACTGTGGCCTATTGCCCCAAATGAAAAGTTTCCACTTCCCTCCATTTTGTTTATTATAAATTACTTAAAGTAAATCCTAGGTCAGATCTTATCTCTATTTTCAAACACATTAATCACAATAAAGAAGGTGTTGAGAGCTGGGTAAACTCTTGTTCTTTGCTCTTTTCCTCGAAACCTTTGGCACTTAGAGCCGTCAGCACACTCAGTTATTCTGAATTATCTATAAACCACGTATAATAACACCTGCCACCTGTACCAACTATTATGGAGATATCTCGAGGTTTAATTAGTGTATTTAAGGTGGTTTTTTGGAGTTGTTGTTGCTTGAAAGAAAAGCTATATAAATACAAAGGTATTCTTGTTAATCATACATTCGAAAACCACTTTTCCTTGTTCTTACCTGACACACCTAGGCTTTAGGTAACAGAATGTATATGTAGCCTTATTATAAGCATTTGATGGGTAATTAACCACACCAAATAGGGATAGTGCGATTTTTTCCCCCACTTGTGTGGGAAGTTGGATTAATAGAATTAGTTGACCTGTAGGTTCCCCTCCAAATATGACTTCTGCAAAAAGGTGAATTAATTTCGATTTAAGTTAAGGAGGCATGTTTCCTTCTGAAATTTCTGAAGTCTTGCTAAATTGTCAACACCAATTCACTGAAAAGGTTTACCTTGTGTGATAGGGCTGCTCTTATCTTTACTTTTGGGAACTTTAGGACATGTTTGCATCTACGTTTCCATCGTCTCTACTCCTCCTTCTCCCGCCCTCCCCCCACCCCCACCCCCAGGTAGCGACTTCTTTTAAAAAAACAAAACAAAACAAAAAAAAGCCCTCCAAGTCAACAACGAAGCCCTGACTAAACCGGGCGGAAAAAAAAAATTACACTTCGTGAATACTGGGTAGTTGGAGAGGTGGTAGTGGGGGTAAGACTTTTCACGTTGTTTTTGATCTTGCCTCATAGCGCCACCTAGTGGAAGTAGAGCCATGCTTCAGTGAGTTCCAGGTAGAGGTAGACAGTGTAATCATCCCTAGGCGCCAGTCTCTCAAACCCCCCAGCTGAGCAAAATAGTAATTAAAAGCCACAAAATTGTGCTAGCGCTCACAGTCTGAAGATCCTCAACCCAAATGCATAACTGTGTCGTCGAATGAACTTGTTGTAACAACGGCGTCCTGGAAAACAAGTTGATACTCTGAAAAAATATTACCCCTGGTCTTCTTCCCCAGGGGAAAAAAAGCCAATGTACAATTAAAATATGAACATTCCACATTAACGCTATACAATGGCTCGCCGTCAGGGCAACAATAAGAGAGGACGGAATCCCGCCTTCAAATACAACCCGGATTTGCTTCTTAGCCACCGTTTTAGCTAAGGAAGAACCCTGGAAAACCCTGATATCCTGCACCATCTTCTGCATTTGAAATACTCTTTATGGGACTTTTAGTGAATGTCGAGAGGCCTCACTCTGATAGGAAAACAACTACAGGTCCAAGGTGTGTGTGCTAGAGAGAAGATCGGAGACAAAGACCGTGGAACGAGGGAGCTAGCTGAGGATGCAAGCAAGTCACACTGACGAGTCAAGTATTGAAGCAATTGTCTGAGTAATTTAAGCCCAAACCCACTTCCCTAATACCCAGAAAATTGAGGCAAAAGTAGTTTTAAACTTGAAAAACTGCATCTAGATAATTATTTCCATTTTCTAGAAAGTCAGAAGGGAAGTCTGTCAGAGCTGAGAAATAATTTTCTTTCCTAATGTTGAACTGGACAATACTCCTTCCCTCAATTCGTTCTTCTGATATGGAGAGAGAGTAATGCAGATTGAAAGTACAGCGCTCAACCACTGAAGCTTAGAGAGCTGAGTTAGGGGTCTTTTTTTCTGAATCAAGTTCGGGATTGATCCAAAGGCGTTAGGGTGCGAAAGAATGAATGGAGAGCAAAATTGGGAGGGAGTGTCCGTGCAGTTTTTAGGCGACAGACTTTCACCTTTGGGGGGGGGGGGAGTGGGGGAAGAGGAGCGTTCAAAAGATTCCTCCTTGAAGCCTTCCCGAGCTACCTTGTTCTCTTTTCCTACTCAGATATTCTAAGGGCTCTTTGTCTGATCTTCCTCTCCTTTGCTGCCTTCCTGACTCGGTGTTACAACTCCTCAGTGTTCATTCCTCACCCCAAGTCCACCCTCTCTTTAGAATTGTAAAGAGCACAGAACTATCTTGTTGGCTTGTACTACCAGAGCTTAGCACTTTGACTTACACATACATCAAAGACATGATTTATCGGTGTTGAAAATTCCTCCATCGAAGCAGGAATGTATAGTTTTCAGAGAAGTTGAGTAATTTTGTTCCTGGTCACAGAGCTAGTAAATTTCAGAATCAGGATTTTATTTTCTTACCTCTGATATCTCTGAGTTCAAGTCCAGGATGCAATATATTACCACACTCTAGCTTCTCCTGCTATGGGCACAGAAGGTGCTTAACAAATATTTCTTTGTATTCCTAGATTTTTTTTTTTTTACCGTGCCTTTGCTACGTCTTTCTTTTCCTCTGTCCACCACTGTCGGTAATAATAATCCATTATATTTAATGATGACTGGCACATAGAGCTACCTTTTGGTTTACAAAGTGTAAAGCAGTTTGTATATTGTGATCTTAACTACTCTGTGAAGCAGGTAAGTGGAAGTATTCGTATTCCCATTATATAGGTGAGGAAACCTGGGCTCAGAGACTTAAGTGACTTGCTCACAATCACACAAGTAATATGTTGCTAAGTCTGAAGGAAGATTCTGGTCCAGTATTCTTGCCATTACTTCACGAAGTCTTTTAAAGATGCTTATTATAAAGAAGAGATTATGCCTTAAACTGTTACTAGATAACATCTCAAGGGAGATTAGTTGACAACTAGCCTTTCGGGAATGGGACCTAAGGTAGGCGCCTAGAGTTAAGGGACTTTCAAAGGAGGGTGTGGATGAGAGGGCTTCAAAGACCACTTTGCCGCTGCTGCTGTTTTGCCTGAAGGTGACTGTGAGTTCTGCAAATTCTACTCTTCTTCCCCCAAGTTGTCCTGTTAGTCATTTTTAGCCATGAATATACAGAACCCATATAGAATTCCAAATGGTTTTTCCTCCCTCCCTCCTTTTTTCCTTCCTCTTTCCCTCCCCTCCCCTCCCCTCCCCTCCCCTCCCCTCCCCTTCCCTTCCCTTCCCTCCCCTCCCCTCCCCTTCCCTTCCCTTCCCTTCCCTTCCCTTCCCTTCCCTTCCCTTCCCTTCCCTTCCCTTCCCCCCTCCTTTCTTCCTCCCTCCTCCCTCCCTCCCTCCCTCCCTTCCTTCCTTCCTTCCTTCCTTCCTTCCTTCCTTCCTTCCTTCCTTCCTTCCTTCCTTCCTCTTTTTCTTTCTTCTCCTTTCTTCCTTTCTCTCTTTTCTT
>CM053596.1:179688611-179726386 GCA_028646575.1 Pseudocheirus occidentalis | reverse complement strand
GTAACAGTTTAATAGTATCTTGGTTTCTCATAAAGTCATTAGCTTCTACTTGCTCCCCTCTAATTCTGAAGGAATTATTCTCTTCAGAATGCTTTTGAGATTCTTTTTCCATCTGAGAAATTCGACTTTTTAAGCCATTCTTCTCCTCCTTGGCTTTCTGGGCCTCTTTGGCCATTTGAGTTAATTTATTCTTTAAAGTGTTGTTTTCTTCCATCAGGTTGTTGACTCTTTTTTCATGATTTTCTCGAATCATTCTCATTTCTCTTCCCAATTTTTCCTCCACTTCTCTTATTTGGTTTTCAAAGTCCTTTTTCAGTTTATGTATAGCTTCTAGGCATTCTTCAATTGTCTTGGAAGCATTTGGTGTGGGAGTTCTAAGTTCTGGGCTCTCTTTCTCCCGTTCTATACTTTAACCCTTTTTATCCACAAAAAAGGATTCTAGAGTTTTATGGATACTTTTATTTTGCTTCCCTTTCCTCATGTTGGCCAGTCAACTAATTAGTTGGGTTTTTTTTAGCTCTGTGAAGCTCTGCTTCTAGGGGGGGAAGCTCTGTTCCAAATCTCTGGGGTTTTCCCAACTGCAGGAGCTATTAGGGGGGTGTTGCAAGTCCCCCCAGCTTTGGCTTACTGAAAGTGCACCCCAGGACCACCACCCAAGACCACAATCTGGATCCAAGCCACTCAACATAAGAGCATTTGGCCCTGATCAATTGATTCAGCCCCCCTGTGGAGTCCACAGGCCAGGGGCTCTGAAGCAGCCTAGTGGGGGCCGCCGTTGGTTCCAGCAGTTCCCTTCCCCCACTGCTTCCTTGCCCTGGGGGCAGAATGGCCAAACTGCTATACTACCCCCAAATTAATTTTCAAAGTTTCACTTTCACTAACCGACTCTGCCAATTTTAAGCTCCCCTTAGGCAGGTGCTTTAGATTTTCTTTGAAGTAGACTCATGCTGCAGTTTGGGAGGCTCCTCCTTGTGGCCGCCCTGGGGTCTTGCCTGGCCACAGGCGGTTTTGGGCTGGCCGGGTCTCTGCTCCGCTGCAGTGCAAGCTGCTCCTCTCCCGTCCCTGTTCCTCACGCCTTGGCAGATGTGGAGGCTGGAGGCTGTAGAACCTGTGCAGACTGGCTGCGGTGCACGCTCAGCTCAGCTCAGCCTGGCTCCTTCCCACCGTCCCAGGTCTGGCCCCGGTCTCGGCTTCAGGCTGTTTCAGTCTCCATCTGGCTGCCGTGATCAGCCCCTGCTGCCAATCTGCCTTCAGTGAGAGATGTGTTCTCTGTATTTTTGTGAGTCTGAGACTCTTAGACTTTATCTGGGCTCTTAATTTTATGGGTGTGTAGGGTGGCGGTGTGGGAGCTGCGGGACCTTGCTGCTTCTATGCCGCCATCTTGGCTCCACCCCCCCGACTGTCATCACTATTAACTTTTAAGAGAGGTGATTCCTTGACTGAGAAATCAAGACTATTGAGAGAGTTGAAAAATTAGGAGATTAGAAGGATGGTGGTAGAGAGAGGCCTAGAAGTTGCATGAGTTTGAGGGTGAAGACTATGGAATTAGTATTGCCATATATTGTATCCATATTTACTCTTTCTCATCAGAAAGAAACTAGAAAGTTGGGGGGAGAATGGGGGAGGATATAAGAGAGAACAGATTAGGGGAAACAGCATTCAGTAGGCTTGCTATTTTGGAGTGGGGGGGTAGAGGAAAAACAGGGAGAAGAATTTGTAACTCAAAATCTTGTAGAAATAAATGTTGAAAACTAAAAATAAATAAATGAATTTTTAAAAACCAGACTAGCCCAAATGGTAAAAGAGGTCCAAAAAGTCAATGAGGAAAAGAATGCCTAAAAAAGCCAAATTGGCCAAATGGAAAGAGACCCAAAAGCTCACTGAAGAAAATAATTCCTTAAAAATCAGAATGGAAGAAATGTAAGGTAATGACTTTATGTGAAATCAGGAAACAATAAAACAAAACCAAAGGAATGAAAAAATTAGAAGAAAATGTGAAATACCTCATTAAAAAAATGACTGACCTGGAAAGTATATCCAGGAGAGACAATTTAAAAATTATTAAACTACTTAAAAAACATGATCAAAAAAAGATCTTAGACATCATTCTATTAGTAAGTACCCTAGCACATCCAGGATGGCCTACTAGCACAGGTTCTTTGATCTGCTTTTTTTTAAAGGAAAGCAACTTTTAAGGGGGTCAACAATCTACTTTAATTATATTCACTATTTCAGGGGAAAGGTCAGCACCCTGATCACGGAGAAAATACAAGCAGAGAAATTACTAGCAGAGAAATTAGCACAAAGACAAAGAGACAGGGCTCTGACTGTCTGAGCAAAGCAATATTACTATATAATTTACATATATCACTGGATTGAAGGAGCACAGAAATTTGAGCAACCAGGGGGCTCTAAACATACAGCTACTCAGAATCTCTACCAGGAAATCAAAAGATCCTTCTCATGAGCAAATCCCCAAAGCAAAACACTAACCTCCCAGAATATATAACAAAGACTCAGCATCTGATTGGCTGAATGCCAAGGAACTTGAAAATCCTCATGCCCCAGAACTTAATTGGAAACTCCCAGAGCCTGACTAGCTCTGGGCAAGTGTTCTATGTGCCTATTAATGAGCAGGGAAGATCTTCAAATTCCCTTAGTATTACAACCATCTTTCAAGAAATTGTCAAGGAAAATGGCCCCAATATTCTAGAACCAGAGGGTAAAACAATTGAAAGGATCCACCTATCACCTTCTGAAAGAGATCCCAGAATGAAAACTGCCAGGAATATTATAGCCAAATTCCAGAGTTGCCAGTTCAAGGAAAAAGTGTTACAATCTGCCAGAAAGAGACAACTTAAGTATCATGGAGTCATAGTCAAAATAACATAAGACTTAGCAGCTTCTACATTAAAAGATCAGAGGACTTGGAATACGATATTCCAGAGGACCAAGGAGCTAGGATTACAACCAAGAATCACCTACCCACCAAAACTAAATATAATCCTTTAGTGGGAAAAATGAATATTCAATCAAGCCTTCTTGATGAAAAGAGTAGAGCTGTATAGAAAATTTGACTTTCAAATATAAGACTCTAGAAGCACAAAAAGTTAAACATGAAAGGGAAATCATAAGGACTTAATACATTTAAACTGTTTACATTCCTACATGGGAAGATAATATTTATAATTTATAAGACCTTTCTAATTATTAGGGTAGTTAGAAGGAGTATATATAGAGAGAGGGCACAGGTATGAATTGAATATGAAGGGATGCTATCTAAAAAATAAAATTAAGGGATGAAAGAGGAATGCACTGGGAGAAAGAGAAAGGGAGAGGTAGAATGGAGTAAAAGATCTCACATAAAAGAGGCAAGAAAAAGCTTTTACAGTGGAACGGAAGAATGGGGAGGTGAGGGTGAGTGAGTGAACCTTACTCTCATCAGAATTGGCTCAAAGAGAAAATAATCTACACACGCAATTGCACGTAAAAGTCTATCTCATCCTACTGGAAAGTAGAAGGGGAAAGGGAAAAGGATGAGAGAAAGGGGAGGTGATAGAAGGGAGTGAACATTATGGTAGGGGGTAGTCAGAAGCAAAACACTTTGAGGAGGGAGGGTGAAAGAGAGAGAATAGAATAAATGGGGGAATAGGCTGAAGGGAAATACAATTAGCAATAATAATTGTGAAAAAATTTTGAAGCAAGTTTCTCTGATAAAGATCTCATTTCTCAAACATATAGAGGCAAATTTATAAAAAGAAAAGCCATTCCCCAATTGATAAATGATCAAAAGATATGATTAGTTTTCAGATGAAGTAATTAAAGCTATCTATAGCCATATGAATAAATATTCTAACACAATTGATTGGAGAAATGCAAACTAAAACAATTCTGAGGTACTATCTCATATCTATTAAATTGACTAATAAAACAGAAAAGGCAAATGACAAATGTTGGAAGGGATGTGGGAAAAATGAGACATTAATGCACTGCTGGTGGAGTTATGAACTTATTCAAACATTCTGTAGAGCAATTTGGAACTAGGCCCAAAGGGCTATAAAACCATGCATACCCTTCAACCTAGCAATATCACTACTAGGTCTGTATCCAAAAAGAAATTTAAAAAACAAAATAAAAAGGAAAAGGACCTATATGTACAACAATATTTGTAGTAATTCTTTTCTGGGACAAAGAATTAGAAATTGATCAATTGGGGAATGGCTGAACAGGTTGTAGTATGATTATGATTAATGCTATTATACTATAGAAATGATGAGCAGGATGCTCTCAGAAAAACCTGGAAAGACTTGTATGGGCTGATGCAAAGTGAAATGTAGCTGTCTATAAAGTAACAGCAATATCATAAAATGATCAGCTCTGAATGACTTAGCAGTTCTCAGCAATACAGTGATCCAAGACAATTCTGAAGGACCTATGATGAAAAATGCTATCCATCCCCAGAGAAAGAACTGATAGTGTTTGGATACAGATTGAAGTATATTTTTTTTTAAAAAAGTATATTTTTTTAAAAAAATAAATAAACTAGCTATAAAACTGGAAAAAAATGCAATGCAAATCAGTACCTTTTCTGCAACTTACTGTTCAGAGCATTGCTTGGGGCTCAATGAGAGGTTATAGATGAGGCCACAGTCAGAACATATCAGACAAAGGACTTGAACCCAGTTTTCTATGCACTATAGAATAGATATTTATGTAGTGCCTGAAAGTTTTCAAAGGACCTTAAGTACATTGTCTCTTCTCTCCCCACTTCCTGACCTAGTAAACAATTTCATATAGGTCACATGTGTAGTCATGCAAGCTATATTTCCATGTTAGTCATGTTGTAAAAGAATGCATTATTAACCAAATTTTTTTTTAAACATGCACACAAGTGAAAAATAGTGTGCTTCAATCTGCATTCAGATTCCATTGGTTCTTTCTTTAGCAATGGATAGCATCTTCCATCATGAGCCCTTTGGGATTTTTTTGGATCATTGTATTGATCAGAGTAGCCAAGTCTTTCAAAGTTGATCATTACAGCATTGCTGTTACTGTGCCCTGTTATCTCCCAGCTCTTCTCACTTCATTTTGCATCAGTTTGTATAGGTCTTATCATGTTGGATTTTTTTTTTCTGAAACTACCTCCCTTGTAATTTCTCATAGCTTAATAGTATTCTATCACAATCGTATGCCACAACTTGTTCAGCCATTCTCCAATTGATGAGCCTCCCCTCAATTTCCAATTCTTTGCCACCACAAAAAGAACTAACATAAACATTTTTGTACAAATAGTTCTTTTAAAAAAAATCAAACCAAGTAGTGCTATTGCTGAATCAAAGAGTTTGCACAGTTTGGTTGCCTTTTGGGTATAGTTCTAAATTGCTCTCCAGAATTGTTGGATCACAACTCCACCAAAAATGCATTAAATGTGCCAGTTTTCCTACAACCCCTCCAACATTTATAATTTTCCTGTTTTGTCATGTTAGCCAGTCTGGTGGGTATGAAGTGATACTTCAGAGATATTTTAATGTGAATTTTTCTAATCAATGGTGATTTAGAGCATTTTTACATGACAGCAGATAGCTTTGATTTCTTCTTCTGAAAACTGTCTATTCATAACCTTTGACCATTTATCAATTGGGGAATGCATGCCACTCTCTATTAAAAAACTCAAATGACTCCATATAATCTCCAAGATTAAATACAAAATCTTATCTTTGACTTTTAAAGTGCTTTATTACTTGTCCTCTTCCTACCTTTCCAGTCTTCTTAAACCTTATACCCCTCTACATACTCTATAATCCAGTGGTACTGACATTCTTCCTATTGTATATACAATATTCGTTATCTCTTGACTCTGGAAATTTTCACTGGTCATCTCCCTTCTCTGGGATTCTCTCCATCCTCATTTTTGCTTCCAGACTTCCCTGGCTGGAAATCCTACAAGAATCCTTCAACAGTCTCTCTTAATGCTAATACCCTCTTGAGATTATCTCCAATTTATCCTGTATCTGTCTTGTTTGTATGGTGTTTGCATATTTTTCCTCTCATTTGATTCTGAACTTCTTGATAGCATGGATTGTTTTTGCCTTTTTTTGTATCCTTAGCACTTAGCACACTGCCTGGCAACAGTAGGTACTTAACAAATGCCTACTGGTAAATTTGGAGAGAGCAGTTTCAGTTGCATGATGAGATTTGATGTCAGATTGTAGAGGTATTAGAATTGAGGTGATAGGAAGAAGAGATACCTAATACAGAAGCCTTTCTCAAATTTTGTTGAGAAAGGGAGCAAAGATGTAGGATCATAGTAGGTATGGTCAGATTAAGTGAGGATTTTTTAAAGGATGAGGGAGACTTCGGTGTGTTCCTAGGCACCAAGGACAGATCTCAGGATTTGAGGCTGAAGATTAGAGTTTGGATGATAGAGGGGGCAATCTGCTGCAGAAAATGGGAGAAGATGGAATCAAGGGTACATGTAAAGAGGTCAGCCTTGGTAAGTAAAGGGCCACCTCTTCATGTAAGACAAGGATAAAAGAAGAGTTAGTGGCAAAGGTCTCTGACTGATGTAATATCAGAAGGAGGGAAGAAGGAACTCTCTTCAAATGGCTTAATTTTTTCCCAGTAAACTAGGAGGTAGAGTCTTTTTTTAAAAAATTTTATTGACTTGTTTGTTTACTTTTAGGTTACAAGATTCAGTTCGAGAGTCACTTGAGTTTCAGATTTTTCTCCCCTTCCTCCCCACCCCCTACCCCTGCCATGGTGGCATACAGTCATGTATAGGATCTGCAAACTCTTTCACATTGTACAATAGTCTGGTTGTATAGGTGTTATAGGCAATGGAGTGAACAATGAGAAAAGAGAAACAAAAGCCAAACATAGAAAAGAATGATAGCCTGCATTGCTTCAGTAGGAGGTAGAGTCTTAAAGTGAATGGATGAAGTGAGGTGGTTTGAGTCAGGATAGCTTTAAGGTGAGCGTGATAAACTAGGCAGATGTAAAAGGATTGCCTTTCTGTGGTGAGGGCCTGGTTGATATATAACATAAATTTGTAGTGAGGCCAATAAATATATTTTTGTGATTTCTACCATTCTGTTTGGTAGCATTGAAATAGGATCAAAGAAGGTGGATATTGGAATAAACCAAAATTGGGTTTTGGCAAGGGGTGATCAGTGATAAGACAAGGAGGCAAGGGATTTGAATGTATTAGAATTTCTGATTTAGAAACATCTTCCACCGATATAGATTGGCAGTTTATCTGTAATTTATAATCTTAGGCAGTTACCAGTCCCTCAGAGGCTAAGTGACTTGCAAAAAGGGCCTGGTTCATTTGTGTCAAAGGTACTTTTTGTCTATAGATCTTACTGACTCTAAGGTTCCAGCCTACTTTTCACTGTTATGCTGCCTCTCTGACCAGCATTTACTTCTATAATTTATACAGTGGATTTAATCAGTTCTTCTTTCTTTTTTATCTAAAATATTTCCTCTAACCAACTCTACCCTTTTGCTTCTATTACTCTTCTTGTATAGAATACCTTTCCTTCTCTTTGCCTTTTTACACTTTAGTAAACATCCAAGCCATCTCATCTCTGTGAAAATCATCTGGATTACTTAAACACACCACTCATTCTTTATGGAGATGTGAGATAAATTGGAATTTAAATAATAGGAATGGGGGACTATTCTATGCAGAGGGGGATGAATCACTCTTATTTTTTTTTAATTATGAAACATTTGAATACCTTCTGTGGATAAAGTACCAGGTGTTCCAGGTGTTAGTATATCTACACAAAAACAATCAAACAAATTTGGTCCTAGATCTAGAATAATAGGAAATGTCTTAGTCCTGTATTTTACTGTGGCTACTGCTTATTCTTATCACCATCCAAGTAGACTCAAGCTCAAAATTTAGACATAATGAGGTAATTGGAAAATCTTTCTTGTTTCACATATAGTCTCTTTTAACCAGATTTATAACTGTTAAATAACCATGAGGAACTTTGCATCAAATACTAAATGAGCAAATTCTGTGTAAACAAATGAGGTTATGCCTTTGAATGTACTAAGTGCCCAGCTTCAGCATTTATCAAGTATTTATCATGCAAAGTTCTTAAAATATGCAAAAAGAGTAAGACAGTGTTCCTGTCCATAAGGTCCTTATAATTTATTTGGGAAGAAGATACATACACATATGAAAGAATTGGTGAATGAGATATATACAATTAATTGCCATATAAAATGTTGCTAAAGAAAAAAATACAAAAGGCAATTTGACACAATTACCTTGTTGTGCCAAAGAAGTTTTGAGTTTCAGTCTTTCTGTTTCAAAGACTAATAGAACTGGCAGTAGACATAGTAAAAATCAACTGTAACATATTATTGTTATTAGCAATAATAATAGCCAGCATTTTTGGTCACCTACTATGTGCTGGACACTGTGCTAAGCATTTAAAATATCATCTTATTTGTTATAGTACAAATAGTAGGTACTCAAATACTGTGATGAGAAAGGGAAGAATGACTCATACTATGTAATCTTTCCAAAATTCAATTTAAAAATTGGCTGTTGTTGCCTCTCATCTTAAAAAAAAATGACAGATCAAGAGTTCACTCATTGTTATTTCCAATTCATTGAGGCATATCAAGTTTAGAAATGTCATTCTTTTTTTTTTTAATCTTCCCCCTTCCCACAAACATGTCCTTGGTTTATTCAAGGCTAACATAACAGGAAAAAAATCAAAGATTTTGCATTTTGAGGAGCTAAAGCCATAAAATTTACCTTGTATTTAGATGCATGAGTTATGCAAATTTAGGAAATAATTGCAAGACTGATATTCTTTCTGATTCACTGACTTTCAGGTCAGCTTGGCTCAGGTTCAGGTTCTACAAAACAGGGGTTGACTTGCCTGGAAGCTGGACAATGAGTCTTTCAGTTAAAGAAACGGATGATTTTCCTTGTTCTTCTTATGCCCTTACCCCTGTCCTAATCCTGGCCACACCCCATACGCATAGTAAGAAATACACTGAAAACAAAACTTAAATGGCGGTGATGATTCAGGGAGGTGTAGGGACTACTTTAGAAACTTTAGGCAAAGGTTAGGATGAAGTTGCCTTTATAAGCCCTATAATTCCCTTCAAATGTCTTTACTGTGCCAAGGTCAGATGGTTTTATTGAAGTCATGACAAATGTTTTAGGCAGGTTGGAATTGGGGTTGAAGGGTATGGAATCCACCTGGTTCTTTTGTATAGTGGTGTATATGCCTTTAAAATTGCCACCCTAAGTTATAACTCAAGAATAGCTCCTCTTCAAGTTGGATGAATTAGTGTTAAAATGGCTATTATTGTTTAGGTCTATACATCACTGGGTTTATTTCTTTTTTTATTTTTTTTATTTTATTTTATTTTTTGCTTTTTGGAGGGCAGTTGGGGTTAAGTGACTTGCCCAAGGTCACATGGCTAGTTTTTTTGTGTGTGTGTTAAGTGTCTGAGGCCAGATTTGACCTCAGGTACTCCTGACTCCAGAGCCAGTGCTCTATTCACTGCGCCACCTAGCCACCGCCGACTGGGTTTATTTCTTATAAAATGAGATGCAGCATAGTTGTATAAGTTAGTAAAAACAAGAAGCAAAAAAAAATTTTTTTAATCAACAAAGTAACTATGTGAGATTCAAAGATATATGGGAGATAAGGAAAAGGAGTTGGTGTAAAGGGAAGGGACATTTTGGAATTGTCTTTATTCTAACCATATAGTATAACAGCGACATCTCGGGTCCTCACTCACTGTATGAAAGTCAGGTGTCTTAGGTTTCATCAGCAAGGATTCTTGGGTACCCTTAGGGGACAGAGCTGAGGTCTGGTCTCTGCTACTGGTTCAATTCCCTCAGATTGTGTTCCTCAAGTATCCTAGTTCCATTTAACCAATTAGCAATCAGATTAGCTTTTATAAAGGAATGTTTATTTCAAAGATGTAACAAGAGCAAACATAAACAGTTCTCCAAAAACCCAAGGACAAAACCTTCATGTACTTCCTTAGTTTGAGGGGAGGGGAAGGGAATTAGAGTCCTAGCTTCACTTAGCTCCTATATGGCATTAGTCCCACCAAGTTCTGAGGCCAAAGTCCCCCTGGGTTTATGTACTCGGGATTCTTTATTAAACTCTGGCAGCAACTTCTGGCTTGGAATCCTGTCTCCAAGACCACCACAGCTTGATCTCCAGGGTCACAGACTCCTCTCCCTATACCTAGAATTCAAGACAAATTAACACCAAATACCCCAGCCAGTTTCTTCAGACTACAGGGCTTAAAAGAAAAGGGAAGGATGTTTTTGTCCCTGCTTTGCTCAGTGCATAGCGCTAGGCAGTGGGAGAAGATCTTCACCTCTGGAAAGAGTAAGACTCTCACTCTGGTAGTTTAAAGCTATAGCCAGTTCCAGCTAAACAGCCAATGGAAGAGGCTGCTTCCACTCACATGGTAGGAGAATGCAAAATGTCTTCTCTCAGAAGCAGTTCCTTGGGGGTCTCCCACATTGGTCCCTCCATCTTACGTGATCTGGATTTGCCACAAAGCCTGGTTACATTTGTTAAATGAGAGACTTAAAATTGGTATAATTTTTTGTATCTATGAAATGTAAAGCTGCTTACAAATGAAATATAAAATGAACTGTTTTCCTTTACTATACATATTCATTATAAAAGTTTTGTTTTTCCTTTTTGTTCAGAAGGGAGAACAGAAAGAAGAGCAAAAAAGAATGCTTAATAATTAAAAGCATTAATGAAAAATAAGTTGACTAGGTTTGTAGGCAAAGTATCTGTGGATTTGTGTAGTTTTGTTTACATTTCAGTTTTATACTTGCCACCAACATGTTTTTTCCAGGAATAGTAATTTCACAAGTAGATTTAAATCCCCAGTCCACTCAAATTGTACATCAGTTCTTCCATGAAGCCAAGTCTAAAAGAATAGTTATTGGCCTAGGGAAAAAAAAAGACTGGGGGCTCCCTATCTCACCCTTTTTGGAAGTTTAAAGGCTCATGGTCTTAGCCCCTCTCTCATTGACCTGGGACTCTTGAGCTTCTAGGTTTCCAACCTAGGCTAGTTCATACTTCTCTAGTCGACCTGGTCACTTTGTGGAGTTCACCATATTGATACTGGAATTACTCCAGAATCATCTAAGTGCAGAGCAGCTCAGAACTCTCTAGCTCAAGAAATCCATCTACAAGCATTAGCCTGCCAGGTAGCAGGGAATATACGCTAGCAATCGACTGATTTTATAGTTTTCAGATGGCAGCCATGAATATATATTAAAATGGTGGCTGATTTTTAAATTTCTCTTCCTGAAGACACTTTCACAGTCCCTCCTCCACCCCCAGTCTTTATAAAAAACTGTTGATTTTCTGAAATTTCATTTCCAGGTTAGCTATTCAAATTTGTTGTTATAGTTTTTAAATTCTTTCAATCCAGAAAAAAATGGACAAAATTCTTATTCACAATAGCACAAGTAATAATGCTGTTTTATATTACTCTGTTTACACAAAATGAAAAGAATACCTTACAGATGAAATTCTGTGAAATGTTCTTAACAGATTCATTTTCTGCTAGTCAACTGGTTGATCAGCTCCTGCAAAGTATACTTATTTTATAGTTTCAACAATTTATAATTCAATTTGTATTAGTTCCACCTAATATTGTACATAATCGCTATAATGGAAACTGTACCTTAAATTTCTTTGCACATTTCTTGGAGCCTAGAACAGTGATTTGCACACTCTAGGCTCTCCATATGTATTTGTTGATTTACTTTGATTTTACTATATCTGGGCAAATGTGAAAAATCCAATGGAGTTTCCATTACCTGGAACATCAGGAGGGGAGGAAAGTGATGAAGTACTCTTAGCTTTTCCAAAGAGCAGGAGCTTTATTTAGTTATTTACTACCAATTTCTATGGCTGGTGCCAAATAGGCATCCAAAAAAACTATGAATTTGCACAAAATGTGGATACCTTATCAAGAAAACTTTCATTGTGATCTAGTGTCTTCACTTTTAAATGTTGGCTTTTATGGTAGGACAGGGTTGCTTGCTTCCTTCACTAGGAATAGACTGCCTAATACTAAGCTTTCTTTCTTATTCTAGAAGTTTGAGAAATCAAGTAGAAATTTTTTCCTTCCATTTGAAATAGATAACACTTCTTATACATGAAACTTTTTTTTTCACTTTGTAAGACTTTGGGCAACTGAAAAAAAGGAATGTTTTCATTATGAAGTCATATAAATACTTTGACAATCTAGTCTAGAGAAGCTACCTGTAGGGAGATTATCAGGAATGGAATGAGTTTTCTTGCCAATAGAAAATTCTATTTTCATTTCTAATTTCATTATTTTTTGAATTTAAATGATATCTATTTTGGAATGGAAATAGGGCATAAAGTACTGATGCAATCAAATGAATTTTATTTTGGAAGAGTGGACTTTGATGATTTTAGAGAAAGGAGAGGCAAACTTCCATTACCTAAAATTTTATAGAGGAAGCTGAGCCAAATGGAATGAGAAATTTTCAAGAACATATAATTGCATTGAGAAATGAAGTTCTGAAAACAAGCAAAAATAGTTTTGATGAGATGGAAAAGTTTGAGCTGTCTAAATAGATTTGTGTGGATGCATAAGGATTTGACCCACCAAGATTTTTAAATGACATGTACAGTTGATAGAAGAAAGGAAAACTAAGGATGATTACAAAAGAATGTCATGGCCCAATAAAGATAGTATAAGGAACTTTAAAATTCACAATAGGGGGTGGCTAGGTGGCGCAGTGAGTAGAGCACCGGCCCTGGAGTCAGGAGGACCTGAGTTCAAATCCAGCCTCAGACACTTGACACACTAACTAGCCATGTGATTTTGGGCAAGTCACTTAACCCCAACTGCTCTCCAAAAAAAAAATAATAATAATAATAAAGTTCACAATAGACCGCAACTGGTGGTGAATGCTAAGGACAATAAAAAAGTCCTTTTAGTTCTGTTGGGGAGTAAAATGAAATTCAAACAAGGACAATGTCTATATCCCAGAGTAGACGAGTCAATGGCAATAGGGAACAAGGAGAACCATTCAATTATTTTGCTTCTGTTTTCTTTAAAAAAGAGAAATATCTTCGGATTGGGGAGAAGAGAACAAAAAATGGTTAACTAGGAATTGAAATCCAAGATAACTGAGAAGCCAGTAGGAAAGCACTTAGTTGGTTTCTGTGAGTTAAGGTCACTACATCCTAGGGTTCTGAAAAAGAGCTGGGGACATGATTGCTGAATCATTATCTGTGGTCTTAGAAAAATCTTGGATAGGAAGAGTGGTGCTGTAACACTATACATGGGCAAATGTCCCAATTTTCAAGAAAGGGAAGAATTTGTAGACTATGTGCTAAAGAGAGACCAGCAACCTTGATTTTGATTACTCACAAAAATCATTAATATTATTTTAAAATCTTTTATCGACATCTTTTTTTAAAATATTGCCTTCATTTCCAGATATGTCCAACCTTAATCCAAAGAGCCATGACTTATAACAAATGATTTAAACAAGAGAGGGAGGGCAAAAAATTCTGCAAAACTTGCCAACACAATGGAATCTGACAGTATATGCAGTAATACATAATCATACTCCACCTCTGTAAAAAAGGAAGGATTGTACATATTTAAGAATATATTATTGAAGAGATGGCTTATGATCATTTAGAAAAAGAAATGGTGATCATTAATTTTTTTGGCAGGTTTACTAGATCAGAGGACCTAGTTTAATCTACATTTCAAGAAAGCATTTTTTAAAGAGTGTCATTATATCCTTATGGATTCAATGGATCAATGTGGGATAGATTTTTTTTTTTGATTCATGAGTAAATTGGATTTAAGAGAGGCAGAGTTTCAGGAAGTATTCGCTTTCACTCTCTCCTCCTTCCCCTGGTGGGTAGATGAGAGCAATTTATCCCAACTGACATGAAGGCAGCTGAAGCAGACTTTGTGGAGTGCTTAGAGCTTGTTTAGACATAGAAGATGCCAAGATCAGCCACTGCATCTTGAGCCATCACCAACTGTCTTAACTCTGTCCTGCTGCTGGACCATGATGGTTCTAGAGAGGGGGCTAGATTGAGATTGTTTAAATGGCTGAACTCTAAGAGTAGTCTGACAATTCAAATTATATCAGCTTGAAGGGACATCTATAGTAGCATAATCCAGGGATTTTATCCTTGATTTTGTATTTAGCATTTTTTTCATCAGTGATTTAGATGAGGGTATAGATACTTATCAGATTTTTAGGTATAAGATTTTAGAACTATGATTGATCCAGTTATTCTGGAAACCAATTTGGAACTATAACCCCAAAGTCATTACATGTTTTATACTCCTTGACTCAGCAACTCAGCAACATCACCAGTAGGTCAATACAGTAAGGAAATTGAAGAAAGAAGAAAATGACTAACAATAGCAGCTCTTTTTGTAACGGCAAAGAACTGGAAAGTAAGAAATCAACAGGGGAATAGATGATCAAATTAGGAAATTCTGGTGTGTGAACATGACACAAGAGGCCTGAGGTAATCCTATACATCAAAGGGACTGGGGAACCTGCATCCAGAAAGGTACATAACATATAATAGAAGAATTCTGCTTCCCAGAATGGTACTTATACAGATTTTCTATAGGTTTTGATGTACTACCAACATGATGAGATGTTCTGTTAATTGGCAATGTAGCTAAAGCTGGAGCATAGTCAAGGAGAGTCACTAGGTTCTGGGTCTTTCTGACCTGCCTAGCACTGTATAAAGAGGACAAGCTTCAGGCAGCTTGGGGAGGGACCTTTGACCCTCCCTCACCCGGAGCTTGCAGGAGACTGGTGCTTCTGTCTCTTTTCTGTCCATTCTTTCCTGTTTTTAAGACCATCTTCCTAGTCCCTCAGGCTCACAACCAAGAAGTCATCCTGAATTCCTCACTGTCTCTCACCCCCTTTATTCAGTTTGTTGCTAAGGCCTGTCAGTTTCACCTTTGGGACATCTCTCATATGTCCCTTTCTCCTCTCTTACGTAGTCACCACACTGGTACGGGGCATCATCACCTCATGCTTAGATTATTACAGTAGCCACCTTGTGGGTCGACCTGCCTCAAGTCTCCCCACTCCAGTGCATCCTCCATCAAAATGATTTTCCAAATGTGCAGGTCCGATCCTGTCTCTCATACACATGCCACACACACCCCTTCCCACTTGATAAACTTCTGTGGCTCTCCTTTGTCTCCAGGATCAAATACAAAATTTCCTGTTTGACCGTTCAAAGAAAGTCCTTTATAACCTAGCCCTCTCCTACATTTTCAGTCTTCTTATACCTTATTCCCTAATAAGGACTCTTCAGTCCAGTGATACTTCTATCCTTGCTGTTCCAAGACCAAGATATTCCAATCTCTCAGCTCCAGCCATTCTCTCTGATTGTCCCCCATGCCTGGAATGCTTTCCTTCCTCCACTCTGATTACTGACCCCCCCTGGCTTCCTTTAAGTCTCAACTAAAATCCCATCTTCCATAAGATGCCTTTTCTAACTCCTTTTAATTCCAGTGCTTTCTCTCTGTTAATTATTTCTAATTTATCCTGTATATATTTGTTTGTAAGTTGTCTTCCCCATTAGATTGTAAGCTCCTTGAGGGTAGGGGCTGTCTTTTGCCTTTTTGAATCCCCAGTGCACAGTGGCACCAGTGCCTGGCACACAGTAGACACTTAATAAATGTTTATTGATTGGTTGATTGATAGTCATTATCAGAGGCAGAATTTGAACCCAAGTCTTCTAATTCCATATTCTCTACCTTGAGTTATCTTACTAGAGGCATAGTGTCAAGTATGAAGGAGGTGACTGTTTCATTGTCCCTAGTAAGATCACATCTGTAAATACAAACTTCAGTTACCGACACCAGACCATTAATATTTTAACAAAATCACTAATATTGTTGAGCTGGAAGATTTCCAAAGAAGGATGATGGGAGATAGTGAGAGCACTGGAGGCCATGCCATAGGAAAATTGGTTGAAGTAAATAGGGATCTTTGGTGCAGAGAATTACAACAAACTAACATTTCATTAGTGCTTTAAAGTTTACAAAAATACACATTATGTCATTTGAGCCTCGCAACAACTCCATTAGGTATTAGGGGCATCATTGTGCTGGTTTTACAAATGAAGTAAATGAAGGGCAGAGAAGTAAAATAGTTTGCTTGCCACCCCACAGCTAGCAAGGTGTAAGGCTGGAGAAATGAAGTTTGAAGTCAAGAAGAGAGGGAAGGGAGGCCCTGAATACTACAGTCTTCATGCATTTTTGAAAGGCTGACATATAAAGAAGCTTTAGATACATTCTTCTTGGTTCCAGAAGTCAGAACTAGAAGTAATGAGTACAAGTTGCAGAGAGGCAGATTTTAATTTAAGATAAAGAAAACTTTCTAACAGCTTAAACTTTTGAAAAGTAGAATAAAATCTCAGAAGGCAAGAACAGTTCTTTATCATTAAAGATTTTCTAGTAGTCTGGACCAGTGACTGTCAGGTAGGATTCAGACAATGTAGAGGATAGTCCTGTTTAGGGAGTGGTTGGACCACATGACCTGTGATTTTCCTTTCCATGTTGTAATTTTTTTTTATTTTATAAAACTGAAGTAATCTTTTGACAATTAAAGGTATATATCAGTTATCATATATTCAGGGTGTAGTAGAGGGGGTCAGGGTGTGGTAGAGGTGGTCAGGGTGTGGTAGAGGTAGTCAGGGAGGGAGGAATGCACGTCTTTCCAAGCTAGAGAGACAACGAAAATCTTAATTTAATAAAATTCTAGGAGCTGAAGCTGAAAGGGAATACACACTTCTTTTTTTCCTAGTTGGATGGGGAATGGAATTTGAAGTTACTTCTCAACTATTTGTACTCACTGGACACAGGCTGAGTCCTGGAAAGGTGGGAAGGAAGGGGGATGTTGCTAATAGGACCTTATAATAGTAAAAGGTTCAAAAGTTGACTGCATTTTCACTGATGAGGAGCCTAGCCCTCCTCCAGTCAGAAAAATGTTTATCAAATCTTTACATTTTGCTTTCATATCCTCCCCAACCTAAACAATACTGAATCTTTATCAGTATTATTTATAATTTTAATTTATTGCGTTATTACTGTCAATAATAACACTAGATAGTATTCTGTAACCTTTGGGAACGTGGCCCAGTGTCGGGATAAAACGATTCAAAGGTCGGAGCCCAAGCCTTGCCTGAGACAGTGTGCAAAACCACACCCACTAAGAGGCCCAAGGAGAACCAGGGCTTTCTCTGTAGTGGTGGTGGCGGCGGCGGCGGCGGCCTCTGGGCCCTTAAGCAGCAAACTCAGCTCAGCCTATAGCATGCGACCCTCCAGCTTGGGTTTCTCCGGTCTGAGCGCTCCCCTCCTGGCCTAACGACCTCACACCTGGACAGCTCCCAGCCGGGTCCGAGACTCAGTCCTGTCCCAGGGCTCATTTGCATAAGGGCGCGCGCGCCTTGGGCCAGGGAGGCGGCGCGCGCGCACCCTGACAGCTCTACTCGCTGGCTCGTTCACTCGCTCGCTCCCGGCTTCCGAGCACAGCATGGCGGTCAAGGTGACTCCAACTATCTATCTGCTGCTGCTTATGGCATAGGGAACGTTACAGGGGCTTTTCTTTTTTAAAAAATTTCTTCTCTTTTCACATTTCCCTTTTTGCTTCGCTCTCCGATAAACGCATTTCGGGTGTCTAGCTCCCGGGTCCGGGGGGAAGCTGTGCATGGGTTGGGAGAAGATGCCTGCCTGGGGGAGGGGAGGAGGAGGGACAGGGAGTTTGAGGGTCTTGTGTAGACCGTGAATCTGGTTCGGGCACCCTGCCAAGGGGTTGGATTCAGGGGCATACACCCGTCAGCCTGGGGAAATTGTGGCGGAAAGAGGGTGGAAGTTGCATGTCAGGCCAAGGTGGGGGTGGGGGAAACTTGTAGTGGGGGAAGGGAATGGATATTTTGTGATTAGGGACCTCAGTGCAGGAATTAGGGGCGTTAGTTCAGTAATGAGGGGCCAACGTTGGTATTAACCGTGCAGGCTGCAGAGATGAGAGCTTTTAAGAATGTTGCCACAGTCTTAACTGGAAGTAGAAAGAAGACAATTTTTTATTTCATTTCACCGGCATCATGTTTTAAGCAGGATCATTTTCCACGGGGAAGGCTGCTAGGCCATGAGTTTAACTTAGGCATTTTGACTTCCCTGTTGTGACCCCTTCCTGGCCCCTTGGTGTGGAGATGGGCTTTTCTTACTGTTTTGCTAGCAGAATGGAGAAAAAATTAATTAATCTTAGTACCTACCTCCTCTGTTACAGAAGCACTGTATGTTCAATTTGCAGCTTCCTCCAGTTTTTTTCACACTACTAGTTATCCTTCTGCCCTTCAGGTCACAGCTATCTCATGTGACAGCTGTAATCAACAGCTGATGTCTTTTTATTTTGTTTTGAATTTAAACTAAATACACTTATTAAGGAGATAAGCATATTGATTGTCAGGAAGTAAACTCTCATTTGCTTAGATTGTAGTAAATTTCTCTAGTAAAGCATTAACCAGCCTTTTTTTTTTTTGCCTTACAGGTGCAGACAACCAAGCGAGGTGATCCTCATGAGTTAAGAAACATATTCCTGCAGGTAAACTTGTTTATGCGTCATAGTTTTAATTGGGATTCACATGGAGCTATGGTTAGGCCTTAACTTTCAGAAATGGCCCATTACTTTTCAAAAGGGAGCTGAACAATGCATCCTATGGTTCTGCTTCTCAGGCCTACTAGAGAAATTTCATTAAACATTTTCAGCATTTTTTTTCAGAGATGTATATACCAAGTCCTTTGGGAAAGATAGTAAAAGAATTTCCAATTTTCCTACCACTTAGTTATAGAATTTGCTTGTGTTCATTCTCTTCAAAGAATGATTAATAGGTTATATGGTACCTGAAAGTCTTTCTCCCCTGGAAATTAGTAATAGTTTTCTTGATCATAAGTAATCCTAGCCTAATGTATAAATAAGAAATGTAGCTTGTTACTAAGTTGATAACTTGTAACCTTTTTTTTGTTAACTCTGAGTTCATTGTTTTTGTGCTTTTAAAAACAGTTTGTTTTTGTTATCTTTGTATCAAAATGTACCTTTGTAGACTTCTTTAAAGGACATCCCACAATATATAGCCATCTTGAAGTCTGCTCAGACTTCTGGAATAATGACCTTGACTCTGACCTGTTTTTTAATTTAAGTGTGTGTGTGTGTGTGTGTGTGTGTGTGTGTGTTGTTTTACTTTTCCTTAAGTTTCAGAAGTTCTGTGTACAGGGAGGTGCTCTTTAAACAGAATTGAAAGGGAGAAGCCAATTTTATATTTTACTATAGTTTTCTGCTTTCCTTTTCATTTTTGTATCCTCAGCACTTAGCCTGAGCCTGCTGTTAGCACATAGTAGGCATTTGATTTAAGTTTGGTGAATGAATGTTGAATGTTGTAAGAGCTTTCTCTAAGTTGTTGTGATCTCTAGACATCGTGGGTGGGAGTCAAGAAACCAAAGTTCTTGTCCCAGCTTTTGCCAGCTCTGTGACCTTAGGCAAGACACTTAAGCTTTCTGTTTGTCAGTAAAATGCTGTGGTCCCTTTAAGTCCTGTAGCTTTGTGATAATTTAGAAACAGTAATAGGTTCATATATATCTTATAGTTAAAAGATTTTTTAAAAGGGAGACATGTCTTGCTTGTTATGTGTAAGTGTACTGTAGACTAATTTAAATACATATATGTATTAATATTGAGATTTGATAAAGAGATTGAGATTAAATAAACAAAGTTATTCTGCCTAGTTTTTAGAAACATCTGATCATGGATGTAACTTCTAACTAAGTAATAATAATGAATGGAGTAGAAACGTTATTTAGACTTTGTGGATTAAAAATCTTAGTTCATAACAAATATTCTTAAAACTAATAAACATCCTCCAGCCATTGACAGTTGTTCACACCATCATGTTTGTTTGCTAGATGAAGCTGCCAGATATATTTTATAGACCTTCGTATATCTGAAAAATCAACTGAATCCTTTCTGATTAATAGAGACTTTTTTCTTCCTCCATGTAAATTTTATCAACATTAAGTTGAATGTTTTAGATACAATATTCTGGCACCTTAATATCCTTTCAGGTGGCACAGTGGATAGGGCTTGTGATCTAGAGTCAGGAAGACTTCCTGAGTTCAAATCTAGCCACTCACTAGTTGTGTGACCCTGGGCAAGTCACTTAACCCTGTTTGCTTTAGTTTCTTCATCTATAAAATGAGCCGGAGAAGGAAATGGCAAGCCCCATTTGGAGATAATGAGAGTTGGACCCAATTGAACAATATAATCATAATATAAAATATCTTTTCAGATTAAAACTTTGTAGTAGACAAGTTGCTGATTTGCACCCCTGAAGGACATTCTCCACCCTGATAAAATCTCAAATCTGGATACTCCTCCATTCTCCCCCTCAGCAAACTTAGTAAGTAAGGTGGAACTCATTAATGAGCTTATTTTGAGCACTTGCTATTGGTTGACACATTCTTAGAGGCCAGGCTTTCTGACTAAAAGGAGATTATAGCATAGGAAATTTCAGAATATTTACTTGAACTGCCTTGAGGACAGTTGCAAAGTAACATGTCAGTAAGTGAAAAATAAAAAAATACATGCTCACTGTGTTATTTTGTATTCCTTTTTGTGCCTAAAGGTGAATCAGAGTGGGGTAATACAGGATGTGGTTAGAATCAAATAATAGAATCACATATTTTATGTTGGAAAGAACATTCAAGGTCATGTAGTTTAACTGTCTTTATTTTACTACAGAGTAAAGCTTGGTCACAGGGAGTAAGTTGCAGAAACAGGAACTGAACTCAGGTCCTAAAACCCTAAATCTAGAATTGTTTTTACCGTAGGATATGAATTTTTAAACCACATCTTGAGGGACAGTAGTTGTATGCAGGTCAAGAGGAAGAGTTTTGCCAAGGACAAAGATTTGAATGGAGAGGACAATAAGCAGATTGGTTTGGCTAGAGGAGCACAGCCAGCTTATGGAATGCTGAGATGAGGTTAACCAAAAAGGTATGGGATGGGGGAGTGTTGGCAAAATGCAGAGATTATTCTTGTTACAAAGCTATTAGAACAAACCCTGATATCAAAGGATTTAATATAAACAGTGTTGCACTGTGTAGTAGCCTTGAATACTAGGCAAAAGACTTTGTATATGAGAAAGTAAAGATCAATTGTAGGTTATTAAATAGGATATAAAGAAAATTGGGTTTATAGAAAACTGTTCATAATAGCAGCTGTGTATATGATGGATTAAAGACGGAAGAACTTGGAGAGAGGAAGGATGATCATCTACCAGATTCTCTATTACAATAATGCAGCTAAGAGGCAACACAATCTGGAAGAAGTCTGTCTGTGCAAATGGAAAGAGGGGATAAATCCAGAGGCATTGTGAAGTTTCCTATTTAAAATACCCTAGGCATTCTTAGGGTGGGAAGAGCACATGTTTGGGAAGCAGAAGACTTGGGCTCCATTTATAACTTCGTGACTGAGAGATTTGTTGTGTGGACTTTGGCACATAGTTTGACACCTGAAGCTCAGTTTCCTTATCTATGAAAGGAGGAGAATGGACTACATAATTTGTAAGGTACCTTCCAATTTTAACATTTGATTCTTAAAATTTATGGAACTTAATACCTAGATTGATAGTGAGGAAGCACAAGATGAAAAAGAGAGAAAGAAGTGAAAAATATCAAAATTTTAAATGCAGGGCTTTCTGGAAGGAGAGGGGACAAGAGGGAGTCCTGAAGCAGCTGTATTGTAGTGGAAAGAACATTGGTCCCAAAGTCAGAAGGTCTGGGTTGAGTAGCTAGTTGCTACTAATGATCAGTTTGATCTTGGACAAATCACTTCACCTCTATTATCTCATTTTCTTAATTTATAAAATGTATTGCCCGTTTCTTGGGTTTGTCATTAGAAGAACACTTTGTAAACCTCATAGTATCACAAAAATGTGAACTGTTATTATCACTGTTAATTTGAAAAAAATATTTACTGTTAGTTTACAATATTTAGTTCCACAAGTTTTTGAGGTACAAATTTTTTCTCTCCCCTTCCTTCCTTCCCTCCCTCCATGGGCAAGCAATCTGATATAGAGTCCACAAATACCTTCACATTAAACATTAGTCAAGTTGTAAAGAAGAATTATAACCAATGGAATGAATAACAAGAAAAAAGAAACAAAACAAAATGAAAAAGGGAGAGCAAGTAGTTTGCTTCAATCTGCATTCAGACCCATAAATTCTTTCTCTGGATGTGGATAGCCTTTTCCATCATGAGTCCTTTGGAGTTGTGTTATGACCTTGCATTGCTGAGATGAGCCCAGACTATCAAAATCAGTCATCTCACATATGGTGAGTCTATAACTGTGTACAATGTTTGCCTGGTTCTACTCTCCTCACTCAGCATCAGTTTATATAAGTCTCTCCAGGTTATTATGAAATCTATCTGCTCCTCATTTCTTATAGCACATTGATATTTCATTACATTCATATACCACAACTTGTTTAGCCATTCCCCAATTGATGGGCATCCCCTTGCTGTTCAATTCTTTGCCACCATAGAAAGAGCTACTGTAAATATTTTTGTACATACAAGTCCTTTTTCCACTGTATGATCTCTTTGGGATACAGTCCTAGAAGTGGTATTGCTGGGTCAAAGGGCATGCACATTTTTATAGCCCTTTGGGCATAGTTCCAAATTGCTCTCTAAAATGGTTGAATCAGTTCACAACTCCACCAACAATGTATTAGTTCCAATTTTCTCACATATTTTCTAGCATTTATCATTTTCCTATTTTATCATGTTAGCCAATCTGGTGAGATGTGGTACCTAAAAGGTGTTCTGATTTGCATTTCTCTGATCAACAGTGATTTAGAATATTTGTTCATTTATTTTTTAACATTTCAAGTTTCAGTTGTCAAATGTATTCCTCAAGTCATGGAAATGTGAAACTGAGGGAGTGTAGTTGGAGTAGAGTTTTGTGTAGATGAGAGCTGAACCCATGAAATTGAAGGGAGAGACTACAGAATGAGAAGTGAAGATCAAGAGCCAAGCCATAGGTGATTGCTAGAGGTAAAGGGGGTAAGACAGAAGAGAACAAGCAGGTTCAAAGACAGGGAAGCCAATACAGAATAGGATTTTCAGAAAGAAAGGGAGTATAGAAAGTGTCAGATATATAGATTATCCTATTATCTATACTAAGCGCTTTGATTTTGAGAGGATTCTTGATAGAAGATTAGGTTTAGAATCACTTGGGTGAATTTATGCAGAATAAAGGCTTACTTTAAATTTTAAACAATTCTACTAAAAGCTCTTATTTGGGGCTACCTAGTTTTACTTAAGTCTGGGTCGCATACATGTACATTCTTGCAGGGATAAGATATCATATTTTATTTGGGTAGATAAGTATTAGTATTTCAAGATGATTAGTGCATGTTGTCAGTGGGATTGCATAAAAATCCTTTTCCTTATGGAAAATCATGAGATCTAAGTTCCAGTCTTGTTTCTGTCACCAAGTATCAAGTTGTATGATCTTGGGTAAGTCATTTGATCTCTCTGAGTTTTGGTTTTGTTGGTGAGACTCAATGATGTCTAAGGTCTCTTTCATTATGATTATGAATTGTACTTATCAATATGAAGTAATATACAGTAACTTTTTCATATTTATGTAGTGTTCATCACAAAAATCCCATGAAGGAAGCTATTATTTTCCCCATTTTATTTTATTTTATTTTATTTTATTTTATTTCTTGGTTGTTGTTTTTTTTTTGGAGGGAGTAAGGTAAGGCAGTCCAGGTTAAGTGACTTGCCCAAGGTCATACGGCTAGTAAGTGTTATGTGTCTGAGGCTGGATTTGAACTCAGATCTTCCTGACTCCAGGGCTGGCACTCTATTCACTGTGTCACCTAGCCGCCCCAATTTCCCCTGTTTTATAGATTTAAAAAATGAAGCTCTGAGCGGTAAGATGATGAATTGTAGGACTATATTATTATCAGCCTAGATTTGAACCTGGGTTTCCTAATGCAAAGTCCAGTTTGCTTTCCACTCTATCATTCTGCCTTGCTATATTTTGTGAACTCCTAGCATCTGAATGAACCAAATTCTCTGTATTCACAAATATCATTGATGGTATCTGCTAGCATTCCTCATTCCCATACCCCGTCTGTCTCCCAGATCTTTGACCTGAGAGAGCAATAAATGAGTTCATGTCCATCTAAGTCACCTGAGCAATAATTTCTAAGTTAATTGTTAAATTAAAATGTACTGTTGTTATCTTTAAGGTCTTTTCTTGGTTTATTGCTTCTCTTTCATTCATAACTCTCAATAACTTGCTTTTGTTTCATTTACAGTATAAGATAGTAAAAGTGTATGGGTAGGTGGGGGAAACCCAGCAGCAGAGAAGGTAGGGTGGAAGACAGTAAGAACCTTCAAGACTCTCTTTCATTATTTTAAGGATTGTTGTTTGCAGAATTGTGCTGTGTTTATTTGCTAAAATTATCAAGAATTATTTTTGGTAAAAATAAAATTTTTAGAAAGTGTATTTCTTAACCCTTTTTAAACTGAAAGACTTAATGCTACTTAGTATCAAAAGAAACAAGAATTGGGTGGTAAATGCCCATTATTCCAAGCCTACATATGTTACAATATAAATGGAGTGAAAATTGATAATAGGGCTAAATAAATGATCTGAATATATATTTTATCCTGATAGTTTGTTCCCTATTACCAGTAAAATGGGTAAGGAAAGTAATACCAACATAGCACTAAATGGAGGCAAGTGATCATTTCTGGGGAGATGTTCATTAGAAAATGCCTTATTTTTAAAGTTGGAAATATTTCCTCCCCTTTGGTGCCTAAGCTAATTATTAGCATTTATTTTTGTGATTCCTTATGGACAATTACCTAATTTGAGTCAACTGGAATATTTCTCTTTCCTTGGGTTTTCCTTACTGTGGTTACCTTTTCCCATTCTTGAGCTAGTTCCAAGCTGGTTGCAAGCTGGTTCCATCCTTAGGAGTCTTTTACTATTGAATTGCCTGTCGATTCTAAGATAAGGCAACTTTGTTATCTCAATTGTATTAGACAGTTATTTTGTTTAGATAGTCAGACCACACTGAGATACTTGAACCTAGTAAATATGTGTATATGCATATAATTGCGTATATGTATGCATGTATTTATGAACATGGACATACTACATTGTTTCACTGCAGAACCAAGATGTTAGACTCCCAAAGGCTGTGTTCTTAGAGACTGTGCTAGCAGAGGGTAAATTTTGATGAAAAATTTTAGCTAAAAAGTATGAACCTGGTAATGGATTAAAATCCAGCTCTCTTTCTGTTCTACCAAAATGCATCCTTCCTGTTTTCTGGGTCAGAGTCTCTACCAGCATTGGCTGGTCTTTCAAGGATGTGGCTGCTGCACTGAGCCAGAGAACTATTTGCTGTTGATATAGTTCAAAGAGCACCAGCTCATGGGCTCTGAAGGAGACTCTTCTTGAGTTGAAGGAATATTTTTTTTAACTAAAAATGGGAATCTGCATACCTTCCTCCTTTTTGCTAAGAAAAGGCTTCTTTTAATCAGAAATATTGGTAGTTATTCAGGCTGGTCTATTTCTTGTCACTGTCTAAGCTTTACACGTCATTAGGAGCTTTACCTTGATTGTCAAGAGTTAGGAATTGGCCAGATAAACACACACGCACACACACACATGGGTGTATATACACATGTGTACACACACCTATTCTCCTTGTATGTTCCCATGGTTTCTTTGACTGAGAAACTGAATGTTTGTTTTGGGAATAATGCAGATTAATTATTCAACTTAGTCTCTCCTAGAAACCCTTCTAGCTCTAGTTACTCAACTCACCATGGTAACCATTTTCCTTTTCAAGAATTTTGACCATTTTGTGGGAAAAAATATTTTCAAAATTTGTGTATTATGTATACCACCAGCTAATTTCATTGACTAACAGATGAAATTAACAACCCCTCCCCACTTTTTCTTTTTGGGGAAAGCAGTATTTAGTAATTTAGTAGTAAGCTTCCACAAAGTATGGACAATACAAAATATATATTTCAAAGCAAAATGAATGAATCAAGCAGAACTTATTAAGTACCTGCTATTCCCAGGCACTCAGCTTGGTGCTGGGCATTAAAAGACAAACACAAAACAGTGCCTGTCCATAAGGAGCATACAGTCTGTCATGGGACACAGCAAATACACATATAAGTAAATACAGAATATATGCAGAATTTCAGATGAGGTCATTTTTTGGGGTGGGGAAGGAAATGGAAGCTGGAGGGAAGGATCAGGAAAGACCTCATGTAGGAGGTAGCTTTTGAGTAGAGCTTTCAAGATAATGAGGGATGCTAAGAGGCAGAGGTAAGGAAGGAGTGCATTCCAGGGCTGGAGAAAGAGCTTGTGCAGAAACAGACAGAAGATGGAATGAATTTTCAGAATAGCAAATAGGTCAGCTTGTTTAGAGATGTTAAGTTTCTTCGTGGATTTTATTTGTACAGAACAAGGGTGTGGTATAATAGTCCTGGTTTCGTGTGTGGTGGATGTACACACGTATGTGTGTATATGTATATGTATGTATGTATGTGATATATGTGCAAAATGTACAAGAATATAAATTATATATGTGAAATTATATTAATGTTAATGCAAATGAGAATCTTTGCATAATTTTAAAAATTCTGCTAATATGAATTGTCTTTCTTGATCTGTGTGGCTGAACAGGCTTGACATTTACTGCTTCTTGTTAGAATAGGTTTTACAGCATAACTTAGGTTTTCATGTTACAGAGAGACCAGAAGATCAAAACAGGATGACCTATCTATTACAGCCTTAGAAAAGTTTTGTAGGCCTGCTTTGCTCACAACTGGTTGTGCAAAAAGCATTCTGTGCTGCTTAAGGGCATACATTCCTGCCTAAATTTGGCTTCTGTTGGAAATAGAGCCCAGGAAAGGGGGAACGACCATCAGGAAGGAGTAGCTTTGTGCATTCAATTCTTGACCCAGTACGTGCTGTACCTATTTTTGGTGTCTAGTCATGGATACATTGCTTTATGTGAAATGTACAGTAGTTATATATTTTGTTACCACACCCTATTGACATTGTCATCCTTTCTCTGTTGAAATTGAAGCGATGTTAAGAAGCAGATGTTACATAAGTTCTCCAGTGAAACAAAGTCATGCAATAGTTTGTGCTCATATTATAGTTGCACACTAGAAAAGCAAGGAAATTTACCTAGGCCAGTCAGGACTGGTCTCCCTAGTGAGCCGAGTAATCATAGAGGCCAAACCCAAGAAACCTCTTTTTGAAGACAAAGAAAAGTATTAGAATAACTCTTCCCACTTGTTTAGTAAGCCCAATGAGAAGAGACACACAGACAGATACAGAGAGAGTTGTTGGATATCTTACCCATTAATTTGTTTTAACCCTTACATTGGTTTGGTACTTTAGAATTTTCTATCTCATTTGATCCTGACAACTCTGTTGAATAAGCAGAGAATGTTGTGGTATTCCCCAACTTCAGATGAGGAAATAGGACCAGAGAAATTAAATACCCTGCACAGCCTTCCAGCTAATGAGAGATAGGGTCTTAGTTGACTGATTTAATCTCCATTGTTCATTAGATAAAGCTTTCTTTCTTTTTTTTTTTGCTTTTTGCTTTTTGGAGGGCAGTCGGGGTTAAGTGACTTGCCCAAGGTCACATGGCTAGTTTTTTGTGTTAAGTGTGTCTGAGGCCAGATTTGAACTCAGGTACTCCTGACTCCAGGGCTGGTGCTCTATTCACTGCGCCACCTAGCTGCCCCTAAAGCTTTCTTTCAATGAATGGGAGAAATGTAGTTTTTATAGTATATACTTCATGTTTTCATTGAAGAGGCCTTTCCTTTAGAAGTGTTAAGAAATATTCATCTCTGGGAGTATTTTCCAGATTTTTGCCCAGAAGTATTATTTTTGGATATATGGTTACATGTATCATATGCATGTTTTTAAAGAAAGTTCTTTCCTCAGGCATGTTAGAAAACCAGAAGAAACAAATCAGTCATAGTATATGCCCCAGATCTGAATTCTTCTCTTAAGGTACTTGTGGTTATTTTTTTCCATTCAAAAAACTTTTCTTATAAATCTGAGGGGGGAAAAAATGTGCCCATAGTTGTTTGTTTGTTTTTTTTGTAGCACTTAAACAAGGGTTCCATGAACTTTGAGTCCTAAACATTATTTGGATTTTATTTTCATTTTGTTTCTTATACAGATGTGGCTTAAGGTTATAGATGGATTTTGTTAGGTTCAGTCCCTAAACTTAGCTTAAGATAATTGTTTTGTAAATCCCAAGGTCATTTAAGACTAGATTCAATAACTGATAAATTTAGGCAATTTGCCAAATCAGTTTACTTGGGTAATCAAGGTCTTGATGTGTTGGATTGTTGCCAGATATCGTGACCTCATTGGAACTAGAAGTAACTTGATCTCATCACCACGTATTTGCATGTGATACTTACTTTTTTTTTTACATGCAACTACTTAGACTTAATGTAACAATAGTATTTATCTAAAGAAAATCAATCTGATTTTTAAGTTTCAGAATATTAGGTTTTTCTTTCACCTATACAAACTTCTTTTTTTTTAAAGTTTTGAATTGTTTGTCAGAGCATGTATACTTTTGCTTGAAAAATAATTGAGTTGCATTTGAAAAGTTTGACCAAGAAATAGTCTCTTTACTATTTTTATACCAGTGCTGCCTTCACACTAGGATTGTCTTTCACTTGTCCTTGACTTGGTGCCCATTTAGGGATTCCTAGCTGTTAAGAAGGCATCTTTGAAATAGCAAGTGATTGACTTTGAAATTAAAGTATATTTAAGTTTGTATGAATTGTTTCCATAATCATTTGAGTTCACTATTGCTGCAGTCTTTAGAAGCTGGTTGGAATCAAACTGGATATTATTATTATACTCATACTAAATTATTTGCACATTATTGAAACTCATTGTTGGTTGGCCTGGGGGAAGCAGGCTACCAGACAGGCCCCCAGACACTTTTTCTTATTTTTTTCTTATCTCATTCCATTTAAATAATTTTAATCACTTTGATTCATAAGGCAGAGACAGTAAAAAGAATCCAGATGTTTACCTAAAGTTAGACTGTTCTATTTCCTAGTAAGAAGTTGTATTGTCATTAACAAAATATTCATAGTGGGAATAGAGCCACAGTGGAGGCATGAAGAATACTTAAGTATGATAGCTTATTTTAATATTTTATTACCTATATTATAGAAAAATGTAAGCTCTTCAATGACAGAAGCCTCATTTTTTCTTTTTCTTTTTGTTATGCCCAGTACCAGGCATATGATGGGAGCATAACACATGCTTGTGGTATTGAAATGAATTTAATGATTAAATATCAAAATACAATCAGTTATTTTCTTGAATGTTTCAGGGACTTTCTTTTCTTTTGTCCTAATCTAGTGTTTCTTTCTCCAAAGTCACCAATGATCCTTTTTAAATTTAATATTTCATTTTTTCCCAGTTACATATAAAAGCAGTTTTAAAATTGTCTTTTCAAATTTTTAAGTTCCAAATTCACTCTTTCTTCTCCCCCTACTCATTGAGAAGGCAAGCACAATGATTTCCTTTTTTAAATTTTGTTTTGTGTTTTGTCTTTTTGGAGGGGGTAAGTCAGGGCAGTTGGGGTTAAGTGACTGGCTCAAGGTCACACAGCTATTAAGTGTTAAGTGTCTGAAACTACATTTGAACTCAGGTCCTCCTGACTCCAGGGCTGGTGCTCTATTGCCTGTACCACCTAGCTGTTCCTAAGAAATATGAAGATTCTTTTTTTTTTTTGGAGGGGGGAAAGCAAGACAATTGGGGTTAAGTGACTTGCCCAAGGTCATACAACTAGTAAGGGTCAAGTCTCTGAGGCTGGATTTGAACTTGGATCTTCCTGACTCCAGGGTCAGCACTCTGTTCACTGCACCACGTAGTTGCCCCACAATGATTTCTTAATGGCCTTTTCTCAACTGTTAGTGTCTCCTCAGGATATTGTTCTCTCTTGATTTTCTGCTTGTCTGATCACCCCTTAGTCTCCTTTGCTATATCTTAAGATCTGGATTACTAACTGGGTGTTTCCCAAGGCCTTGTTTTAAAGCTTCTCCATACTCTTTCCCCCTCTATACTATCTGGCTTGATGTTTTCATCAGCTCTCATTGATTCAATTATCATTTCTATGTAGATTATTGATTCCCAGCTCTGTTTCCATCTTATCTCTTTCCTAAGCTCTAGTCCTGTATCACCAAGCACATCTTGGACATCTATTGAACTGAACATGTCCAGAATTGAACTCATTATCTTTCCCCTATACCTTTGCCTCATCCCAACTTTTCTATTTATGTTGTAGGCAACACCTTTACAGTCTTAGCTTCATCTTCAGCTCCTTTTGCACTCAGCCCCCACATCCAATCTGTTGCCAGATCTTGTCTTTTCTACCTTCACAGCATCTTTCATAATTCTCTTTCCCTCTAATCATACAGCTACATTGGCATAGATCCTAATTATCTTTTGCTTGGATTATTGCAAAAATCTTCTAACTGGGTCCTCACATCTTCTGCCCCTGAGGCCCCTCCTCTCTGATTAAAGAGTAGATATTGGACACCTCCTCCCAGATCTTCAAAGCCTTCTCATAATTTTCTACCTAGCTGTACTTCTCTCTACTTTATTGTGCTCCACTGACGGGTATCCTTCTACCCCTTCCTCCCTTTCCCCCAATTTTGTTTTCAAGTGTTGTCTTCCTCCCTGAGATTGTGAGGGTAGGGGACTGCCTTTATCCTTTCTTTATATCTTGATCACTTAGCTCAATATGCGGCACAAAATAGACTCTTAATAAGAGTTTCTTTAGTATTGACTTCTGAAATCCTTTCTTTAATGTTCAAGTGAATTGATTAACAACTGTGAGGCTTAGTTTTCTTATATGTAAAGTAAGACTGAGGATAAATCTTGCCCTAATTGACTCACAGGCTTATTGTGGTATTAAAAAATCTGTAATGTTTGTAAATGTCAGCTGTTTTGTTTTTCTTGCAGGGGGTGAAGGTAAGGCAATCAGGATTAAGTGATTTGCCCAAGATCACATAGCTACTAAGTGTGTCAAGTGTCTGAGACTGGATTTGAACTCAGGTTCTCCTGACTCCAGGGCCAGTGCTCTACTCACTGTGCCACCTGGATACCCCTGTGATTATTATGTAAGGACCATGTATGTATGTCCAAGTACTTGCATGGATTTTTCAGCTCTTTACTTACTAGTCTTAGACTGTCGTTCCTCAGACAAAACATCCACTGAATTTGCCAAGTAATTGCCTTTAATTTAATGAATTAATTAGTTAACTGCCTCCTGTAGAAGTCAAGCACAATACTTCTTGTGAATGAGAAGACTTTTTCACCCCTCTGAGCTATACCTAAGACTGTTTACACTTTATCTTTCTGTTCAAATCAAATTAAAATAGATTGGGAGGGTTAGGAAAAAAACACTTAAGGGAGAAAGAAAAATGGAAAAAACCCCAAGGAAAGTGATTCTCTCTAGCATCATTTGTAACTCTTGGCACTAGTAGGACCTGGCTTCAATGAGTAATAACAATGAAAGCAATTGTTTCCTTGGTTGTTAGCTGTGGCTTTGGTAGCTTGTGGGAGTGCAGCCTCACTTCTTGGCACTCTTCAGGTCACTGCTTCTCCAACTCCAGAAAACAGTGATGGGCTGTTTCTGCAACAAGTGCAATATGCTACCCTCCTTGTGTGTATATTGGTCACAATGTTAGCAATCAAACTCAGAAATTAGGAGACACATACCCTCTGGTGAATCAGATGGGTTCTTGGTGTCTGAATAGTAAACCAGTAGAGTTTTGACAACAGGTAAAAGCGGAAAAACATCACCAGCAGGAATCAAGGTAACTACAGAGCCACATTCTTTCATCATTCTGATTCTGAGTGCCTTCTGTGTTTATGACGTCTTTCTTTGAACTATGGTATTAAATTAAGCAAATATTAAGCAGGGCCCCAGGACAACAAAGAAGAGCAATTCCTTGATTTCTGCTCTTAAGGAATACAATATTGCACAAAGATAGTACAAAACAGAGTGTCATGAGGGAGAGTTCCAGAAAAAGTTCTCTCAGAAAATTTGAGGATAGAGAATACTTTCAGCTGGGAAAATCATGAAGAGTTTCATGGAGGAGATGGTACCTAAGCTGCCTTGCAGGAGGAGGATTTTAGTCAGAGTTTAGCAGGATAAGTGATTTCTAGCCTTGCATTCCAGTAAGACAGAATAAGGGAAGAATGTGTCCAGTTTCACCAGAATATAAGAGTACATGATGGGGAGTAATAAGGTTGGAGAGGTAGTTTGGAGACCAAATTGTGGAGGGTCTTAAATGCTCTACATGAGCAAAATGGTAATTTGGGGTCAAATGTGTTATTTTGTCCTATGGACAATAGGGAGTTGGTGATATTTTTTTAACCTGAAAGTGACATGACTGGGGCTATGCATTGTTGTTGAGTCATTTCAGTCATGTCAAACTCTTTATGACCCCATTTGGGGTTTTCTTGGTTCATGATTGGTAGTAATAGTTCAGGTGAGAGGGAATAGAGGCAATAACTGTAGACTTAATAGTGTGTGCTGGTAAATGTTTAATAAACAGCTCAATGGAAAGGTTTAATCTGTATTATTAGTGTTTTTTTCTCCATCACTTTTTAAAGTCTAGACAATCAACAAAATAATAAATCAAGCCCTCATTTGTATTGTGTGCTTATTTGAGGTCTGAATGCTCACACTAAAAATACTAGAGTGATTTGCCATTTTCTTTTCCAGCTCATTTTACAAATGAGAAACTGAGGCAAACAGGGTTACATGACTTGCCCAAGGTCATAGAGCTAGTAAGTATCAGAGGCCAGATTTGAACTCAGGTCTTCCTGACTCCAGGCCCAGAGCTCTATTCACTGTACCACCTAGCTACTATTAAGAAGATCATTTCAATAGCTATGTGGATATTGAACTAGAGAGGGAGAGAGCTTGGGAGGTCAGACTATTACAGTAGTTCAGTGAATAAAATTTAAGTGTTAGATTAGACATAGTCTTTACTATAAGGGATATTCAATCCAACAAACATCAATTACTGCTTACCTTGTAGTAAAAACTATTCTGGGGGGTGGGCTGTTTGAGGCTATAAAATTCGAATCTTGTTTCTACTCCTTTTTAGATGTATGGCCAGGAGTGAGCCTCTTAGTTTTCTAAGCCTCAGTCTTCTCACCTATAAAACAAAGCTGTTGTAGCAGTTGCTTCACAGGATTATTGTTTTAAGGCAGCCATGAGATTATATATGTAAATTATTTTGCTGATATTAAAGTGTGATAAAAATGTCTGTTGATATGATAATCAGAGGCAGTTGTAGATGCAGCTAGGTTGCACAGTGACTAGAGCACTGGCTCTAGTCAGAAGGATCTGAGTTCAAATCCAACCTCAGACAATTGACATTTACTAGCTGTGTAACCTTGGGCAAGTCATTCAATCCCAATTGCCCTGTTTTCTCTCTCAAAAATGTTGATGGAGGCTATGAGAAGCAGGAACCATTTTAAATGGGGATCTTAGGTAATATGTAAGATTATTCAGTCAACAAACATTTGTTAAGCACTTATTATGTGTGCCACAAAGTAGTATATTATACCCAAAGGAAATGGGAAATACAAAGCCCAGAGAGGGTCCCTGTCTCGAGTCTGTAAGAAAAAAAATAACTCAGCCTCCTAAGCTGAATTTAAACCTTTTTCAGTGGAGAGTTGGGAACCACTGAGAATTTTTTTTGAGCGGGATGATGATACATTCAAAAATGCATGTTAAGATTGGTGTACAAAAATTGGTTCATGATTGGTAGAAATAGTTCAGGTGAGAGGGAATAAAGGCAATAAATATATTAATAGGGTGTGCTGGTAAATGTTTAATAAACAGCTCAATGGAAATTAATCTGTATTATTAACATTTTTTCTCCATTACTTTTTAAAGTTTCAAAGACAATCAACAAAATAATAAATCAAGCCCTCATTTGTAGTGTGTGCTTATTTGAGGTCTGAATGCCCACACTAAAAATTTAACATCTATAAGCCAGTTTGAACTGACTCCAGTACACCTCTGACTACACTGTGAAGAGAAATAAAGGAGATGGCATGGTTGCTTTATGGGGTAGCTAAGTTGAGAAGGTTTTTGTTTGATTTTTAAGATACAAGCATGTTTCAGCATATTTATATGCAGAAGGGAGGGAGCCAGTGGAGGACAGTGGAAGTGCTAGAGAGAGGAGGAATGGTTGAGTAAGCAGTATTCTGGAGGCAAGAGAGGATATGTTCAAGGTCTTAGATGGAGGTATTTATCTTGGCAAGAAGGAGGTTCTCTTCCTCTCAGGCAGATGGGAAAGAGGAGAGGGTAGATAAAGATAGAGCTATTTTAGAGGTAATGAGTAGGATAGTTGAGAATTAAACTACTTCTGAAGGCTTTACTTAGGTTGAACTATGAAATTAATGACATCCTTGAATCTTTGCTATACTGTGGAATTTTGAAGATTGGAACTCTCTAGTTGAATGAGTATATTCTGCAGAATTACACTTTATTAATTCCTGCCTTCAAAGAAGAATTCAAATTTTAATGAGAATGAAAAGTAAACCTTCTTTCCAAAAGTACACAGAGAACACTGTTATTTGATATTAACTTCTGTTCTATGGCATTTTGGGGTAGATAATTTGACAAGTCATTTTAGAAACAAGAAATTACAGAAATTAGGGCTTCTGTTAACATTTAAGTGGACTGTGATTATTTGTTGGCATTGCCAGATTCAGCAAAGGGATTTCCAGAATGAATTTGCTTAAGATTGATTTGAGTCAAATGCACAAATATTAATTTAATAAGATACACTTCCCACAGAGCAGAGGCTTTGGTTGATCACCTTGATCATCCTTATAAATAAAATTCATGATATAATTGTCAAGAAATTTCTTAGAAAAGCATCTTCTCTTCTAATTTCTTGTCATATGCTGGAAATTGGAACCAATAAGAAAATTGGAGTTCCCTAAGCAACAATTTCTATTATGACTTGTTTCTTGACCTCTTTTATAGGTAAGAAAGTTTCTGGAAACTTGGAGATTTTTTAGTTTTTCACTTTCAGCTTCTGGCCATCATCTTAGTTGCCCCTTACACTCTTTGTATTCAGAAATCTCTTGTCTTTCTGAGATTCTTAAATCAATAGAATATTCCCTCTTTGTTTCCTATCACACAAAAAGAAAAGATCTGTCAATGTTCCTTCATTTCTTTGTTGAATTTTAACTTATTATTTCATGGGTTGTTTGGTAGTTACAAAATAACATCTAAGTTATTCTTACCCTTATAATGTTTGTTTCTTCCCTCTATAGTATGCCAGTACCGAGGTTGATGGAGAACATTACATGACTCCAGAGGACTTTGTCCAGCGTTATCTTGGATTATATGCTGATAAACATTATAATCCATGGACTGTGCAGCTCTTGGCAGGAGTTGCTGATCAAACCAAGGATGGGTGAGAAATTGAAACTATTTTCTGAAAAAATAAAAGCTATTTGAACCAATCTTTTTTTTTAATAATTTTTTTTTTTGCTTTTGATTTTTGGAGGGCAGTTGGGGTTAAGTGACTTGCCCAAGGTTACATGGCTAGTTTTTTGTGTTAAGTGTCTGAGGCCGTATTTGAACTCAGGTACTCCTGACTCCAGGGCCGGTGCTCTATTCACTGCACCACCTAGCTGCCCCTATTTGAACCAATTTTTAAAAAGAAAGAGAAACTAGTACCTACCTAGAACTTTTAAACAAAGTATAATCAAATATGTGTTTAAAATGCTTTTGTTTACTCTTGGTAAAAATTATAGTATGAGAATTATGAATTGATTTTTTTGTACACTTTTTTTGGAATTATACACAAAATTAAAAATAAGTATATACAATGATGGGGTTATAGCACAGAGAGGAGATGCTGAATTTTGTTTATTTTTATGTATACAAGGATGAGCCCTAAATAAGTCAAACATCTGTGATTGAATCATATGCATTTCTTACATGATTACAAGAAAGAATATCCATTGTTAGTACTGAAGGTTGTGAGCAGACATTTGGTTTATAGAAATACACAAAAGTAAAAGTGGTAATGTATTACTTTTTATATAAGATAAAGATGTTATAGTAGAAATAGGTAACATATAAGTAGTTGAGTACTTTTATATCAGAGTTACAGTATATTCACAGTTTTGTGAATGGGTCATATCATCTGGTAAAATCACCATGAACCATAGAACTATGAGGACTAATTAAATCTACTATAGATTTCTACCTTAAATTTTTTAAAAGGAGCTTATTATCCTTGGAGCTTCTGTAACATTTACTGTTAATTATTTTTTGTTTTTTTTTTTAACTGTTCTCTAAGTCCAGTTTGCATAGTATCCACATCTTTTCACATGCTTCCTTTTGACCTGTTCCAATGCAGTTTCACTTACTTATTTTTCAAAGCTTTCTGGCCTCAGGCCTAGAAGAAAGAACTTTTGATACAGTCAAGTAGAGCCAAAAGTTAAGTTGTTAGAAGAGAGCAGGTCAAAAATACTATCAGAGGAGTGTGTATTGACTGAAGAGTAGTTAGAAAGAGTTGGTTAAAAATTGGATACTGTCCACCTTTTTAAAAGGGAAATCTCATTCATTTCAAATTGAAAGCCTCTTAACTCTATTGTTTCTTTTCACTGTTGCAAATTGTAAAATGGCTTAGGAAGATACAAATTGCTTCGAATTTTTTTTTTTGTATACCATGTTTACCCCCTCCCCCAATCTGCTCTCTCATATCCTCCCCCATCACCCCTCTGACTTTCTGGTAGGGATGGATCTCCTTACCCCAGTGCCTGTATATCTTAATTCCCAGTTACATGTAGATAATAATAATAATAACAGCTATTATTATTATAATATATTTTTTAGCATTTGATTTTAGAACCTTAAATTCTAGATTCTTTCCCTACCTCTCTTGTCACCCACCCCCACTGGAATGACAAGCAATACAATACAGGCTGTAATATGTGTAGTTATGAAGAACATCTCCACAGTGGATATATTGTGAAAGACTGACTATATTTCCCTCCTCCCTATTCCGCCCCTCACTTGTTGTATTCTCTGCTTTGTCCCTGTCCCTTTACAAAAGTGTATGCTTCTAACAACCCTCACCCTGCAACCTGCCCTCCCTTCCATCCTCCCCCTCTCATCTCCATCCCCCATACTCTCCTGTAGGCCAAGATACCCAATTTAGAGTGCATGTCATTCCTTCCCTAAGCCAAATTCAAGGAGAGTAAGGTTGATCCATTCCCTTTTGCCTTCCTGTTCTTCCTCTCCATTGTAACAGTTATCCCTTGCCTCTTCTATATGGGATGATTAACCCCATTCTGTCTCTCCCTGTCTCCTCTCATTATAATCCTCTCTCACCTCACAATTTCACCTTTTAAAATATCACACCTTCCTATTCAATTGATCCTGTGCCCTCTGTCTATATATATATATAGATACCTGTACACATATATACACACACTCCCATATGTATTCATACACATATATACTCTCCTATATAGACATATGTGTATGTATACATA
>CM053596.1:179637997-179688511 GCA_028646575.1 Pseudocheirus occidentalis | reverse complement strand
GTAGGCTTCTTTTTTGGGTTGTTTATAGTCTAAATGTAGCTTGGTATAATTCATACAACAGAGTATGGCAAAATATGACTTTCCTAGGATTTATTTACACATTACATTACATAATCTTCTTTGATTACATAATTTGCTGTGTTTCAGAGTTTGTAGTTAATGAAAAAATAATTATTATTTGATGTTTAAAGTATTTGTAGTTTTTTTAAAAATTAACATTTAGTTCAGTACGTTTTCTGAACAAAAGATAACTGAAATCTAGGCACAGGTAAGCCTAAGTTATCTCTTCTGATTTCTGTCAGATGATTGCAACTATCCCCAAAAGGTCCAAGAAATGAAATCTACATAAGAGAAGGACTTGAAAATGCTAGGGTTCAAATTCCACTAGATAATTGACCTTGAATTGGGTTAGAGATGGATGCAGCTCTTTTTGATACTATACACTTTCAAATTAGTATATAGTTCTTAAAATGTCCAATAATGATTCAGATTTTCATGGTTTATTAGCATTATTTAATTAGAATTACAAATTTTCCCTGAGAGAGCTTACATATAATCTGTTTACAGTTGAATTTTTAGTGTCTTGAACACTAAATCATAATGGAACCATATGTTTTGACAATGGTTGTCTTGACAATGGCTTGACTAATCTCTATACCCAAATGGGGAGAAAATGGCAATACCTCTTTTCACACTGAACTATTTCACACTGATGTCATTATATATCATTTGGATACTCTCTTCTGAATATTCCTCTTTCCTTCCATTTTCTTCCTTCACACTTTACATATGAGGGAATAACTTTTCTTCTTTCATTTTTCACCCTAACAAGTGATAGAGGAATTGATAGTATAATTCAGTTCATGCATTTACCCAAACTCAATTTCATTTTAGTTGCAAATGGAAAAAATGCCATGAATAATTCTCCTTCATCATTATTTATTATTATATTTATACTCACAAGAGACTAGAAATGAAACACTAAATTTAGCCTACATGTCTCTTAAGTTTTTGAATGAGTACAGATGGGGTGTTTTAGATAAATTAGTCCAGGAGTTTCCTGTACCATGCACAGATCTTTATTGTACTGATTTTCTCAATGCCAGCAAACCCCCAAATTTACCCTCTGAATGGACAGAAAGTAAAAGCAGAATATTATATGGGTATTTGCTATTTGCAACATATTGTAAAAGAATAGTTGGGTGTGTTATAAATAGTTCAGTTTGTTGTCTAAAAGTGGAAGCAATTAGTCAAATGTGTCACTTTCTTAGTTTTAACTAAAACTTTGAAGTCCTTCATGTAAATGAAAAATAAAATTATCTTATACTTCATATGCAGGTATCTGAGGTACTGTTATTGTACGATTTAGATTTGAAATCTAAAATGTTTAGACAGTTGCTTGTTTTAAGCTGTAACTTACTGAATTGTAGGTTCTATATTTGTCCCTACTCAGGATTTCACATGAAGGCTCTGTTCTCTCTCATAAAGCAGAATCTTAAGTTTTTCCTATTTTCAGAAATTTATTTTGTCAGTGTTTATGATGAAAACAGCAAAAGATCGTGTGTGTGTGTGTGTGTGTGTGTGTTATATTGTATAATAGCATATATCAATTATTTAGGAGAGCCATTAGGTCTTTGTTAAATTGAACCTGTGGGACCTGGGGAAAACAGCAAATGTCATATTGCACTATGAGCTTAGTTCTGTCAGATTTCTCTCATTTGCAGATTATAGATCAGTTTAGATTCCTGCCAGTGATATCAGAAGAGAATCTATGATAAGCTAAAAGGGGAAAAGTAATTAAAGAAAAATTCTTCTAGGAATATGATTCCACTTTCATGAGCAGACTGCTTCTCTGTTCTCTTTTAAAAAAAAAAAGAATAATATGGTTACATTATAACAGAGTATAAAATGTATATGGATCAGAGGTACAAAAAGGGAAATCACAATTGTGAAGTAATTTGTTTTAAAGTCACAAATACTTCTGTGCATCATTTGCTGACTATGCTACTTAAAAAAAATCTTATTGATATATTTTTTCTATACATCACAGTCATTTTCAGATATTCCTATTTTCCTAGAAATAACAATAGTAATCATGATAATATCTAATATTTACATAGCACCTACTGTATGCTAAGCACTTTATAATTATTTTGTTTGCTCCTCACAACAACCCTGGGAAGTTGGTGCTATTATTATCCCCAATTTATAGATGAGGAAACTGAGGTAAACAGAGGTCAAGTGACTCACCCATAGTGACAGCTAGTTTGTGAATGAGCCTTCCCTTGTAATAAAGAAAAACCATTAAACATAGCCAAAAGAAAGTGGCTAGTGACCATGTCTGTCAGAATATGTAGCATTCTACAGTCATAGTTTCCCCACTCCCCTGTCTCTCTATTGAAAGAAGGGGTGTGCTTTCCTTCCCTAGGGCCAAGATTACTCATTAGGATTACTCAGCATTCAGATTCATTTGATCATTTTTGTCCATGTTTTGTAGTTACTGTGTATATTGTTCTCCTTGTTCTATTTGACTTTGTTTCAATTCATACATTTCTTCCCATGTTACCCTGAATTCCTTAAATTTCTTACAACACAGTAAAGTTCTGTGATAGTTGTGGACTAAAATTTGTTCAGCTCTACCTTAGTCAATGCATGCTGCCCATTTTGTTTCTAGATTTTTGCTACCACACCAAAATGCCACTCTGAATACTTTGCTATATATGAGTTCTTTCTTTCTGTCTTTGACCTCTTTAGGGTATATGAACACTAGCGGGATCTCTCGGCATGAACTTTTTAATCAGTTGTATAGCATAATTGAAAATTATTTTCAAGAATGGTTAGACCCATTTGCAGCTTCACCAACAGTTTATTTATCTGTTTGTCTTCCCTCAGCCCTTCTAGCATTGAATATTTACATCTTTAATCATGTTTGCCAACTTATTGAATATAAGGTGAAATCTGTTTTTTTTCTTCCAGATTTGGAACAAACTTTCAATTGGTTGTGAATAGTTTGCAGTTTTTGGGAAGTTTTTTTGGGAATTTCCCCCCCAAATTTGGGAAATTTTGGGAAAACTGTTAATATATTTGATTATATAGGAGAACCCTCTACTTTTTAAATTGAATACTCTAAATAAAACAAAGGTCATTTGAGTGTTGAGATTTTTATAACATCTTTTTCATAATTCTCTTACCATACATATTTGAGTCAGCATAGTTTTCCCTTCAGCATGATTCTCTGGGATATAAAATTTATAGGTAATAGTAATAGTAACAATGATGATAATAATAAAAAACAGTTACTTATATAGCACTTGTTTGATTATTGCATAAATCCCATTTTATCCAGCTCTTACAGGTGAGAAAATTAAGGCTGATAGAGGGTTGGTGACTTGCAAGAATAACAAAACCAGTTAGTATCTCCAGGCAACAATTAAATTTAGGGCTTTCTGATTCTAAATTCAGTATTCTGTTCACTATGCCACCTATCTTTTTGGACATTTTAATTGGAAAAATGTGGCTATCTCAAAGATAACCTAGTTTTAATCAGTTTTGATTGGTCACCTAATCTCTAATTAAAAATGAACAGTTTGTTTATTTAATCTTTGGCTTTCTATGAGATTTGAACATGTGCTTTTGGATTAGTTCATACACTGTTGCCCTGTCCAAGAACTACTTAGTAGTCACAGACTGGCTTACGACCTGAACCACTGCACTGTCTTTACTAGGGATGCTCTAAATTTGATCATTGGGTGACTGGGAGAATCTTTCTCTCTCCTCATATGGCAATATAAGTAAACATAAATCCAATCTCTGTCTCTGCCAGTATTAGAACTACTTAGAACAACCATTAAGATACACTAAATGTGGGGCACCTAGGTGGCACAGAGATAAAAGCACTGGCCCTGGAGTCAGGAGGACCTGAGTTCCAATCTCAGCTCTGCTGCTTTCTTCCTATGTGACTGACCAAATCACATGACCTTTTTGGTCCTCAGTTTTATCATCTATAAAATGTGGTGGTTGGATTAGCCTTTAAGGTCTTTTTCTGTTTCTAAATCATAGAATGTTATGTATGCAATAGATAAATACAATAATTAACCACTGTTAGGCCAAATTGTGAAAGGGATAGAAGAAAGAGAAGTACAAGAATTAAATAAGTTGGGGCAGGTAAGTACTACAGTGAATAGAGCACTAGCCCTGGAGTCAGGAGGACCTGAGTTCAAATTCAGCCTCAGACACTTGACACACTTACTAGCTGTGTGACTTTGGGCAAGTCACTTAACTCCAATTGCCTTACTTTCCCTCCTCCAAAAAAAAAGAATTAAATAAGTCAACAAATGAATAAACTACTTAATATTTTTCCTGTTATTTGTTAGGAATGTAGTAGAAAAAAATGTGGAAGCATCTTTTATTTTTCCAAATTTTCAGGGAATTAAACACCATCATCAGAGGAATGATTGGAAGAGATGCTATGGATTTTTGTAGTGCAGTGGCTATTATAACAAATGGCTAAATTTTTCTCTACTATCTTAATTTTTAATATCTCAAATATCATCCTTTACCACTGATGTCTTTGCAACATTGAACTATTTTGGAGTAGGTCTTGGTCCTGTGTGATTCTATGGGAAATATTCTTGAGATAATTCCTTGTTTGATAGATAGATCAAGATATGTATTTTTTTAATAGGTAGGAATAGAGTAGATAGCCTGAAAGCTGGCATTGAAGGAAATTAGTCAGTTTCCTAAGTAATTATTTTAGAAGGGTAAAAAAATAAATACAGTCAGTGCATTTAAGAAATTGCATTCAATGTGTAGCAAAAATACATGTTTTTTGATTACTTAACACTACAACTATATTTGGACCTGTCTTAGCTGGTATTTATTTCAATGGCCTTTCTATTCCTCTCATTAGTGAAGACTGCAGGATATTTTGGGAATATGTGATGGGCAATTGTAGTACATAAGAGCAAAAAACAAAATCTATAAAAGAAGGATAGAATAGAAGAGGAACTATATAAAGGGATGGAAGTTGTATTATAGAGAAGGTAAGGAATGGAAATTAAGATGCTGTAGATGAGGTAAGGGCAAGAATAAGAATAGATTTGTAGGAGGAGATTGTGAGAAATAAATGATGATCCCTGATCAAGTAGGAGTGGTGTGTATAGGAGTCAGATAGGAAATGATGTATATAAGGGTTCAGCTTAATAAAATGTATTGTGGTCTTCTTTTTCTCCCAGAAAATAAGTCCTCTAATTTCATGCCAAACTTTCAGGTAGTGTCTTATATACTAAGTATGATAAATATTTCCTATAGAAATTTTCTTTCCTTGAAATCTCCCTCTGAAAAAATAGTAGTAATACAAATAAGTGATAATACAAAGAACTGAATTTTGGACAGAATGTTATGCTTTGCCACCATATGTGTTTGTTGTTTTCCTATGAATTAAAAAAAAGTCCCTTAACCAGAACATGAAAAACAATGATTATTGTTTCTTATTATAGGAACCTGGTTTTTGTTCAATCATTTTAGTCATGTCTGATTCTTCATGAATGCATTTGGGATTTTCTTCTCAAAGATACTGGAGTGGTTTGCCATTTCCTCTCCAGCTCATTCTCTCCACTGCCCCCCCCCCTTAATAATATTTATTTTTTCCAATTATATGTAAAGATAATTTTCACCATTTACTTTTATAAGATTTTGAGTTTCAATTTTTTTTCTCTCGGTCCTCTCCCCCAAGACAGCAAGCAATCTAATATAGTTGTATATGTACAATCATATTAAATATATTTCCACTTTAGTCATGTTGTAAAAATAAGAATCAGAACAAAAGGAAAAAACCACAAGAAAGAAAAAACAAAAAAGTGAAAATAGTATGCTTTGATCTGCATTTGGATTCCAGCTCATTTTTACAGATCAGGAAACTGAGGCAAACAGGGTAAAGTGATTTGCCCAATGTCACCCATACTTGATCATGGTCACAATGTCTGAGACTTAATTTGAACTCAGGCCTTCCTGACTCCAGGTATGGTACTCTATCCACTGTTCCACCTACCTGCCTAGGTCAAGTAGGGAGACAGGTAGACCTGAGTTCAAATCCAGTGTTAGATACTGCCTAGTTGTGTGACCCTGGGCAAGTCACTTGACCTCTGTTTGCCTTAGCTCCCTTAACTGTAAAATAAGAATAATTACAGCACCTACCTTACAGGGTTGTTGTGAGGATAAATGAAGTAATATCTGTAAAGTTCTTAGCTTAGTGTCTGGAAAGGAGTAGGCACCATATAGTGCTTCCCACCTACCACCCACCCCTTCTCTTTCCCATTATTTAAAAACTTCTCTTGGGCAGGTGATACTTTTAGAATGCAGTAGAGCCATTTGTCATGGAATTCAAAATACTTGTATTCATGAACTATAATTCAAACAGTTAGATTGATCTTTCAAATTGCTATCCCTCTAAAGAGGGTTTGTAATATTCTGGGACAATGACATTAATTTGTTATCTCCAAGTAGAGCTTGGAGAACGTCACCATCAATACAATATTTGATTCGACCTTATGTAGCACATTTTCCATGACAGTCGTCATGACCTTGGCCCAGTGGATCTTTTTCTTCTTCTCTGTCTCTCTCTCTTTATCTTTCTCTCTCAATGTGAGTAATATTTTTGCTTTAATCTCATTTCTCATGGAGTTTTCTGACTTTGATGTATGTGTATACACTTGGATGTGTATCACGTTGCCTTATAACCTGCTTTTTGTTCTACTGTGTCAAATGCTTTCATATAAATTAGTCAGCACAGTGGGATCTTAGTTGCTTTTAATTCTATTGGTTATATGATCGCACAGATGTTAAGAATCATTTGTGATAGCTACCTGTTGATGTTTTGTCAAGCATGCCCTTGGTGCACTCAGGCTATTCTCCATGTTGTAAAGATGTAGTAGGCACTATGTAAATATGGAGATATGCATTTTTTTGACACAGCCAATGTGTGGATTTATTTTCCTGGTTAAATACATTTGACATAAGGATTTTTGTTTTTCTTTCCTCCATTTTTTGGGGGGCAGAACCAGCAATAGCAAAGTGAAAAAAAAAGATGAAAAGTAAGAAAAAAAAGATCATTGAAAAATATTTTTAAAATACACAAAAGAAAAGGAAGGTCAGTAGGAAATTTAAGTAAGTAGGACAGCTTTAACTATAACATGTTGATTTGATCATATATTTAAAAAGAAAAGCAATCTATACGTAATACAGACTTGTGCAATCCTCTTTTTCTTTTTTACTTTGTACATGGAAAAATATTTTTTGGTGTTAAGTTTAGAACCAAAAAGACCAAACAAACCCAACATCAAAAAGAGAAAGTCATATGGGTAGGTAGTTACTAATGCCTCTTCAATCACCTTTATTTTCCTTCAGTAAAAACACCATCTTTGATCTTTCATTCTTTTAAAATTATCCCTTTCTAAAAAAGATTTTGAGGATCAATTTAAGAATTCATAAATTTGTTTCCTAAACAGTATTAAATATGGCTAGTAGATCTAGCATGCTTTTTAATGCTATTTTATTTTCTTTCACAGCATGTAGTTGCACCTATAACTGATACTTTTAAATGGTGTTGTCACTTCTGAGGAAATGTGATCTTGGCATTTCATTTATAATTTTTTCAGGCCACTTGTTTTAAAATCACATGTGTGCACTGCCATTTACATTTACATTTATGACCTTGGACAAATAATTTAAACTCTCTAGCCCTTAGTTTCCTCATCTATAAAATGAGATGATTGAATTAGATAATTTCTGAGACTCCTTTCTCATAAAGTTAGGTGGCTTCATTTATTCTGTTAGACTAACCTGTCACCATAGACCTAAGATTCACATGAGGTGAATTTGTATCCTGTAGAGATGCTTTAGTGGATGGGCTTTGCACTTTTGAGGGAGATTGGGGGCGAGGAGAGGTATATTGGTATAGGGAACTCATGGTATAGAAATTTCTTCCACTACTACAAATTAGCCATAGTACTCAGTAAATATTTTGTGAGTGCCTTTTAGGATTCCATCTTGTTATATGGCCCAAACCATCCTTTACTTGAAGCCTGGGCATTTTTATCCTAGACTCTGATAGAATTTTTAGGTACTTGTTTAACAGAAAGTTAGGCAGCATGGTGAAGCAGGCCCTGTGTTGAAGAATTGGGTCATTCTCATTAATTTATGGAGCAACACTTTCATAAAGCTACTTTCTGAGCAAGCACTACAGAAGCAATGTATAATACTTCCATTATATAATTTAGAACATTTTATGTTGCATCTATGTGGTAGATATAATTAAGTCTCTGTAATTTAAGTTATTCCAATAAATATGGAACATCATGATTTTTTAAAACCTGAATTGGGTTTAGAATGAATATAAAATGTAAAATCTTAAAGTACGTTTATTTTTTACTAACTTCTTATGGAATTCCTTTGCTTCTCTGTCCCCTTGACTTCCTTTTCCCTGCCTCCCCCCACTCACAATAATCCTTTGAATTATAATATTCATTTTTATATTCTAACTGGGAAACTTTCCTAGTTAGGAGTTATATATTTAATTCAATGTTCACATGATGTTGGGGGTGAAGTGGGGAGAGACATTTGTTTTAAAAATATTTTTATTATTTCTAAAGGTACCACTTAAAAAGTGTCTATATTTTTCCCTTTTCAGGACATTTTTTTCCTTCATTCAGGCAGAGATTTTTCCTAAGCAGCTTAATTTATACATTCATCAAAAAAGTATTGCTGACTTACAGTCCATATCAAATTGTGGACATTGCTACCAGATTTTACATAATACATCTTCTAAGAGATGATAATTTGAAGAAAAAACACAAGCATACCAGTAAAGGTGAAGACTCAACATGTAGATGTATGCACTTTATGCATAATGTTACTATAATGCTACTTCTTAGGAATCTCAAGTGTATGAGTGTCCATTAGTCCTCTGCAGCAAGCTGGTTAAGGAGGACAGTTATGTCCTTCTTATGTGCCTTACCAGCTCAATGAGTGTAGTTTCAAAACAGTTGTTCCTCAACTACAAGTACTGCTGCCCTTACTAAGCCTCTGGAAACCTGACAAATTTTTTTTATATTTTATTTTAGGTTGATCTCCTATCAAGAGTTTTTGGCATTTGAGTCTGTTTTGTGTGCCCCAGATGCTATGTTCATAGTAGCTTTCCAATTGTTTGACAAGAGTGGAAGTGGAGAGGTGACATTTGGTAAGGATATTTCAAGACCAAAAGAAAAAAAAAAAGAAAGAAAGAAAAAAAGGAAAGAGAGAGAGAAAGAAAGAAAAGTGTCTCTTAAGAACTAGGTAGTGAGGTTGGTCCAGTCTTTAACTCCAATACCTACCAGTGGATATAGATTGCTATGTATTTAGGACCTCAGTCGTTAGGTACAGTGCTGATTTCCTAAAAGGATTTATACAGATAAAATAGACAATCTGTTTTCTTTTCTTCAAAGCATTAGACTGTTGCAAAAGATTAAGGAATCCAGGAATGTAATTACTCCAGCTCATTGAATCACTGGCACTTTCACATTCCTAAAATAGGTGCTACAAAATTTTCTTGTTCTGGGCCAGCCTGGGCAAAATTCTTTATGAAACAGAGCATGAACTGCATGGAGTAATCCTCTACATTCTTTAAGGGATTTCTGGGTAAGAAGTTCAGGACTTTTCTGTAGCATCACTGGAGAATTGTTATTTTGCTATTTGAAAAGAGAAGAATGGGGTATGAAGTGGGAGAGTGAGTTAAGGTCTGATTAGTCCTCTATATACCACAATTTTAGCTTTTTGTCTTAAAAGTAAGACCAACATAAAATAATTGTTATTCTTTGTTGGATATGGAAAATTGATTGTATTCCCCCAGTAGGACATGGTTTCTCTGCATACAAGCCAGGATAAAGATTTGTAACAACGTGAAAAATTTTAATATCTGTGTAGTCACAAAGATTGGCATGTATATAGTATAAAGAGTAGTTTTTTTTTCTTAATGGACTGTGAAGTGTGGTACCTCAGTGGTTTCATGCAATAGAATAAAATTCAATAAAGATAAATGTATTTATTTTCTTGAATTTGTAGCTCCTTATTTGTTGTGGCTTTGGCACCATTTTTAAAAAGGATAATGAGGCCATTTCTGAGCCACTATAAACAAAATATTTACTGTGGTATTTTGTCAATTAAAAAAGATCAAATCAATCTCCTCATGATAAGCACAAAGTTAAATTTGCCCCTAGCTCTGAAAGTTTACTATCAGCATAGTAAGGGTAAAAAAGCATAGGTAACTTGGGAGAGAGCCACTGAGCCTGGTCAGTAAGCCTATAATTATACATTTTACCTTGTCCCTAAATGTTCTTTCTCTTAAACTAGTTGGATTTTGTGTATATTAAAGATCTTTCCTGATAAGTAAATATGGAAATATGAAGATCAGTCATTTGAGACCATCTCATGTCTCTTAGAAACACATTTTTTTTCTTTTGCTTTGTAGCCTTTGTGGCCTTTCTGTCTCATGAAAAATATTAACTTGCTTTAGGAACACCTTTCTCCTGCAGCTAGTAAAAAGCACAAGCAAAGCATCTACCCACTGTCCATTCAGCCTTAAACCTGCACGCATTAATAATGCCACATTTTCTGTCTTCTCCTCTGTAGGTATCACATAGAATTGTGTGTTCCAGCAAGTCTGGAACAATAGTGCCCCCAAAGTAGTTGGAACAATACTTCAGAATTAGTGAGAGGGGCCTCTCTTAAACCATTTACTTCTCATTTAGGTATTAGAATTCTTGAAAACCTATACAAGGTTGTCTTCTTTCACCCCTAGCATCCTGGCATTGTGGCTCTTTGTTTCTTTTGCCGCCCGTCTTATTGTTTCTCTCCACCTTCCATTTGAAAAACAAAGCACTTGAGTCAGTTGATCCCAGCAGGCTCTTAACACAGGCCCAAGAAATTGCCACAGCTCAAATGATTAGACTTATAACCAGTGGAGGAAACAGCTGAGCAGTTTCTTGATGCCAATTCAGTTTCACAAATATTTATTGAGTGGTTACTAGTTGTGAGGCACTATTTTAGGGGCTTGTGATTTATGACTGCAATTCTTGCATCTTCCCGCAAAGGGCCTCATTTTAAAATTTAATACATCCCCTGAAACTATAACATGGCACAGTATGCCTACCCATTCTTTTCTGTGTTTCTAATTTTAACAAAGTAATATTTAAAAGTAAGGATTAAAATTACATTGAATCCAAATGTAGTATCTATAGCTCCTGGCAGAAAGAGAAAACACTTAAGCATTTTGGATTGCTCACTGCATACTGTTACTCCTGTGGCATCCTAATTTTCTTTTCATTTTTAGGTCTCATAATTGTGGAATGAGAGGATTCTTAGGAAATACATTGAAGATAGTTGTATCTTGCTATATTGTGACCCTGGTTCCAACACAATTATTTGATCTTACTGGCCAATACTTTATATCTTTGAGTGTTACCATTTCCTAGGTTCATTTGGTGTTTCCCTGCTTTATACACCCAAAACAAAGCATTTTGATGATCTTAAGTACATGAAAATTTCAGCTTAAAAGTTTTATAAATGAGGTACTCTAAGAGAGAATTTTAAATTTGATTCATTGAAGCAGTGTCATTCTTATCACAAAATCAAAGTTTAATACTACAAATTGTGACAAATGCACAGATATTTTCATTGATGTGGTAACAGGCTTTCTGAGAACTGATACTTTCCAATAATGTTCAATATTACAAATTTCATATACAACAGAAAATTTTAGATTGCTAGTTCTCAAAGTGTGATCTTGGTATTCTCAGGAATCCCAGAGACCTTTTTTGGGGGGCTTTGCAAGGCCAAAACTATTTTCATAACATTAAGTCATTTTAATTTCTAACATGGCAGACATCAATAGACATAACCTATAAGAAAGTTTTTTGGGAAAGGGAATGGTCCTCAATGATTTTTTAACTATAAACCAAAAAGTCTGAGAACTCCTGATTTAGATATTTGCTTGTACTTGGTTGCAATGAGAATTTCCGTCTGTGTTTCACATTTATTTTATTGAAGGGAATAACAGTCAGACAGCCAATACACAGTTATTAAAGACATATTATGTGTCAGGCACTGTCGCAAGTGCTGAGGATACAAAGAAAGGTAAAAAGTATTGTGCTTATCCATCATGCATATGTTTATATCTAAGGAAATTTTAAACCCAACTGAATCCTACCACAATTCACACAGTCAATTTTATAAATTGGCACTTGCTCATACAGCTTATTTCTCTCTCTCTCTCTCTTTTATTTGTGGGAGAGATAGAGGATATAGGTCAGAGGGAGAAAGGGAGAATGAAAATTAGAATAGAATAGGAGAAACTCTCTGGTCCTTGGTACCTCACCTTGAAAATTATTGCATTACTTAAATATACTTAAGCACTTGGTTTTCATCTCTCTGTATTCTTAAAAAAAATAGATCTGCCTTAATGCATAAATCTAATTATTGTGCATGTAAGACATATGTACCTTGGCCAGTATACATATAAATAGTTGTGTTTGTATATATATTACATAGAGATGGCTAAGCTGTATTAGCTTTTTATAGCCTTTGTTCTTATTTGATATACCATACTTTTGAGCCAAAATATTGAGTTATTTAAAAAAAAAACTCACAATACAACCCATACTTTTATCACTGCCCATTTAGTAGGGTCTGGCTCGGTATAGTACTTGGGGGGGGGGTGTACTTGCATTGCTAGAGATGCCCACCTTTGGGGGAAAGGCCTTACAAAGAAGTCTTTCTAGTCCATTTCTGACTATTTCCTAGAGTAGCACAAGACTCCACGGACTTCTTAAGTGTGAATGTGATGTGTGAATGTGGTAATGATTTCATTGTTTCTCCTTGATATGTACCCTCAGCAAAACTTCTAACATTGCAAGCTGTGTATAACTGCTTGATGGCTTTTATAATTCCTATCCTTCTAGTAGGCTGAGCGCTTGCCCACTGAGTCTGCTAGGCAATGCATGACAGTTTGTTGTATGACTCACATCAAAACTATCTACTTCTGCTCAATACAATTGATTGACTTACCCTGGATTAGCAATTTTGCTCTATGGTGCAATAGTTACCAAGAATGGATTGAGCCAAAATGTGTATCGCCTCCACAGTGAAGCATTCATAACTGAAGTCCTACCTATTTACTAATAAGATGAATGCAAGACATTTTGAAAGTGCTACATTTTCTCTAGAAATTTTTATCCACAGAAGAATATTTTAATTCCAAAGAGCTGGGGGTTTTACACAGGAAATTTTTGGAGAATTTTAGTTATTTGAAAATCTTCTTTTTGAGAGATCTCCAAATAATCTCTTTTGAAGAAAACATCCTCTCCCCTGAAAGTAGCACTCTCTAGAAAGAGAGGTTCTGTTTGGTAATCACTTTGTGGTTTAGGGTATGGTAGTTTAAAATGCAATTTTGAGTTTTCTTTTTCACTTCTACCTAGCTAGACAGCTTTGCCTTTTTTCCCAGTGAGAAGACCTGAGTGAGGCAGATTAGGCAGATAACTATTGTAACTGCAGTTTCCATAAAGGGTCTGGCAGGATGCAGCATATATCTTATAACTCAGCAACTACACCTCTAATGAGTAGAACCAGAAATTCTGACCTGGAAGAATATGTAGTTCTGACAGGAATTGAGTCACTGACTAAATGTGAGAAAAAGCAAAGGGTGTGATGTGATAGAATGTCTTTCTTTTGGAGTACCAGCTGAACATACCCATGACACCATTCAAAGGAAGATGTAGAATTTCTTCTTGGTGGTCTTTAAACATTCCTGAGTGGGCCATATATAATCCTCAATGCTTGGTCCTATAGTAGATTAAAATTTGAGGCAAAGGAGGATCTGGTATTATTTTCCTATAATGGTGTTTTGTGATAAAATACACGTACTTGTTGAAGCATCTGGTCTACAGTGACAGATGCATTATCTCAGAGGTGAAATGGCACAAAGATTGGTTAGAATTGAGAATGCTTTGCTGTCATTGACAAATCCTCACATCATTTTCTCCTTAAGGTAGGTAATGGGCAATTTCAAATGTCTCTTCTACTTCCCTCAACCATGGAGACACAGAAGGTGGTAGTGATCTGTTCTAGCTGAACTAATGATGTCCTTGGGAGTAGAACTCAGGTATCTGATCCCTCAGGCTAGTGCTATGTCTTTCTCTATAAATTCTAGGTTCCTGCCCCACCAGCCTCTTTTTCCTAAATCATTAAATTCCTGAAAATCTATTTCCATAAATCTCACCATTTCTTTTTTTCTAATTGTATCTAAGGATATTCTTATATATATGGAAGTTCTCAAAAGGCCTTTTTAAGACGCTCAAGGTGGAACTCAGCTACTCAGATAATACATATATACACATGTGTATATATGTGTGTGTATATATACTGTTTTTCCCCTGAAAGTAAAAAAAAAACCAACTGTTTGGTCTCTAGCCTATATTCTCATAGCCATGGCTCCTGGGCTGGAATCTTTGGAATAAACATGACCTCGGACATCTCGTTCTTTGGGCTGATGGTAGGTGGGTTGTGTCACAGGGCTGATGGCTTGTATACCTACAGGAGGAGTTCTCTGGCCACAGCGTTGGTACAGCAGCTCCTTCCAGGCTCATTCATGGAGCAGGCATGGTGGCAGTCTTGGAGAAGAGTGCCAGCCCCGGTCAGAGGTAATTTTGTACTGCAGAAAGGTGAACAAGATTAGTATGAGGCTCCTGTAAGGAAAAAGGGGTGGGATGAGGGTGGATGATATGGGGGATAGCAGTTGGGCTGATGGGGAAATTGGAAACCACCATTAAAACACATTTATATCATATGTTCCATTATATACTTTATCATGTAATCAAATATTGCATTAGTCATACATGACTAACACAGCTCAAATCACTAATGCTCTGCCTGTGGAAATTTTCTACAAAACAGTTTTTCCTGGTCTCTACCCTTTTCCCCTCCTGCCAAATCAATGCTGCCTCTCATACCATCAGAGAGAGCATTGTTCTATCTCACTTATATGTTTGGCTTGATTGTCCAAATCAAAGGAAATTATAAATAGTATTTCGTAAGCCAAATTCTGCAGGAAGTGAGAGGTTGGTTTATTGCTAGTGTTGTCAGAAAGTTTGATCATTTCTCTTTCCTGCTTATTTATATTGATTCCTGCTCCTATTAACAGTGTCAGTCTTATTAAAAAGACAACAGCAACAACCCACTATTTCAACTCATGTCTTCATGACTTAATCATGGGATGTTGATCATCATATCACTTATACTTAGTCCAGAACTATGGTCACTTAAAACAGAACTACAGGTAGTGACCACTAAGATTCTTGTTTGCCCCTGGAAAGACGGGATTCTCTCTTGGAAAAACCTTGCTATGCTCTTTCAGTCAGTTGCATTGGGTGTATTTAAGATTATTGGTGTTCCCTTTCATGCCACACAGGACCTAATAAAACTGGATAAGATAAGAAGAAAGCCAACTGCTTGAGATGATACATCACAGGAGTATAATCCAGTCAAGAAAAGAAAGGGGGGAAACACACACACGTACACATGCACACATGCTCACACACACACACACACACACACAAGCTGCCTCCTGTGAATTATTCCCCAATTCTGGAGCCTTTGTATGGTTTTTATAAGAGGATCCTAGTAATGGTTAAGTGATGAACAAGAATTGGACTTTTAAGCTACCAATCAGATAAATGATTCATAATCCACTAATTCTGTGGTGTAGCTTTAATCAATCTCATAGTAAGCATGTATCAGGAAATATGAGTAGGGAAAAAATTGGTTAGAAAAAAAGGAAAAATCTCTTAAGTGCCAAAGTAGGTAAAAAAAGTTGTTACCCAGCTCCAGCAACAATCATTGAATACTATAAGCAGGTCAAAGACAAATATTTAAAAGATCTTTGGGTTAGTTGACAGACCACATTCTACTCTGATGAGCATAGTAGAACCTCATACTGAGCACTTAAAGCTGTAACTTGCCTTGGAGAAGTAGGAAGCAGTCAAACAAAATCCATGATAAATGACATTTCCTATATCTGGAAACAACTATGAGAGCTCTCCAAAATTGAAAGTGTTGAACTAGGTTGTTTCATATTATCAAAGCCTTTCTTTCAAATATAGTTAGTGTGTTCTATTTTAAAGACATTTTAAGAATTTGCTAGCAATAGCTGGAGAGTTTGTAAAAATAGTATTTCTAATTCCCTAGCACTTTTTAATTAGCTTTCTCCTGCCTACAATTAATTTTTAAGTCTCCATTGAAGTTGAAATTCTGCCTTATAAATTATATCTTTGGGGAGAGGAATCAATCAAATTTATTTTACTACTTCATTTGAATTTCTTGAATTAATAGCTTTCTTTATCCATGACTGCCAGCTTACCTCTTTAATATCCACTTTCTCCTCTGAGAGTCCAAAATTTGTGGTTCTATAAAAGAAGGTCTGCTCTATCCCACATTTTAATTAAGTGTAGGTAGCAAAAACACACTTTATAAACCAGCAATTGAGGCTTCTGGAAATTGCTTCTTTAAAAATTCCTGTTCAGATTTTTTGGTTATATAATAGTTCATCTTAATATCTTGTCATTTAATCATTTAACAGCAGCCCTTTTTGTTCCTCATCAATTTCTTCATGTTCTTTACTCCAGAACATTTGTTTTCAGACATCAAAATAAATTAATCATGAGGACAGAACTAACCCAATTGGAAGTTCCACTGGCTCTGATAGCTTTTGTTTTGATCTGCTAAACTATTTCTAACCCTCATGGTTTGCAAGAGGTCTTTTAATTTTATTTAACTTAACTAGTTGAGTTATGATGTGCTTTGAAGTAGAAATTTAGTAGAGTTCTAGATTTCAGGACAATCTTTTTATGTTAGAGGCTAGGGTTCCAAATTACTCTTGGGTTTAGACTTTGCTTTTGGAGATTGTAACCCTATTCATGATTAAGGGGGATGAAAACCCATGTGATATAATTTTTAGAAATCAATATCTTGCAAACTGTTAGGGCAAGAAATGAATGTTGTGCTCCATTAGGTAGAGAGAGAGGGAAAGAGAGAGACAAAGAGAGAGAGAGAGAGAAAGAATCCCATCTCCCCAGCGACATCCAATGCTCTCTTCTAACTTTGGTAATTGCTGTGACTTAGTTCAAGACTGGTTCTGTTAAGTCAAAATCAATAGGATTTCCAGTTCAGGATTCTACTAGTAACTCTTCTGTTTTAATCAGGAAAGAGGAGGTATTCAAGGTGTACACTGAAGGCAGTCTGTACAGCCATTAACAAACCTGAAGATCATCTTAGTTGAGTCAGCGAAGGCTTTTGGGGGGAGCCGGAAACAGTATAAGTTGGCTGAGGAAATAAAAAGAGGTCTGTATTTGATGATTCTTCATTACAATAGGTAGTTATTGGTAGTAGTACCAGCCTTTCACAATAAAATTGACTTAAATTTGGAAATAATTTTGGTTCTTAAGATGTCAGTAAAACAGGCTTCCTGCTTTCTAAGCCTTGTTAATGATTGCTTTTTTGGGCATTAGTTTCTAAATTAGGATACCCAGTCTATTCTCATTAAAGTATCTGTCAATTGTGAATTGACTTTTATTGCAAATGTTGAACTGTGTAAGAAAGTTAATGACATTTTTTAGTGCATGAAGTCAGGCCGTCAGAGTAGACTTAAGGGTTTTTGTTGTACGGTACACAGCTTGACTGGTTCCTGTCTAAGAGTAACTGTTCTGTGTTTAGTCCTTCTTTATTTAAAAGTGAATCACTAATTTCACTTATCTTAAAACATTTTAATAATTGAGACTAATAATCATGGCTTTTTATGGGAGTTTTGAAGCTTTGTGTCAAGGCCATATTTTTTTTTTTGACAATATCAGAAGCTTTTAATAAGGTGCTTGCTGCTGAGCTAATGATATGCTTTTGGTGGCATTTCTTATACCTATCTTCAATAGACATATTCAGGCTAGTGTGAATGTAATAATCAAGCCTCAATCAAACCATACTTAGTATGACAAATATTGCATTATACTGTAATTTAGGTATTCATGCCTCTGATAAAGGGCTTAATTCGACTCCTTGAGGAACGGGGAAAACACTATTGATTTTATACCTGAATGCAAAGTAGCAGCCATTTACTGTGCAAGATATAAATCTCTTCCTAATTAAAATTAAATCAAGAGAAATTAAGAATCTTGTGGCCTTACATGTAATAGTACACAATCTTAAGTGTAAAATTATATTCTGCAGCAATTGTGTTCCTGTACATGTTTCTGAGAGGACAAAAAAAGTTTGCAGTTAATCTTAATAGAAGCAGATGATATTGACTTTTAAAACTTCTCTTGATTTTCTTCTGTAGGAACATTATGGTGGATTTGATTGTTTATTCTCAATGTAATTGACTTTTTTTCCCTCCCAAGAAAATGTCAAAGAAATTTTTGGACAGACAATTGTTCATCACCATATACCCTTTAACTGGGACTGTGAATTTATTCGCCTGCATTTTGGGCATAACAGGAAGAAACATCTTACCTACACAGAATTTACTCAGTTCCTCCAGGTGAGCTATTTCCTTTTATAACTAGAGCTAATAGAATATTTCTTATTCTGTGCTAAGACCATTCCAAGTTTCACTTTCACAATACAATAAGAATAAATGCATATTCAAGCACACTTAGGCTTTCAATTTTACTTTTGTTCTATTTTTTAGTAAGAATGAATGATTTTCTTTTCTTATTTTCACTCTCCCAACCATTATATCATCTGTAAACCCAACTGATTTTTTTCCTTCTTTTTTCCTGATATTTGAGGAATGTGCCTTTTTGAACAGTGGGTTTTTGGTTGGAAAGATCAAATGAGATGATGTACGTAAAAAGTTTTGTAAAACTCAAAGTGTTATTTCTACATGTCTGCTACTAGTTTTAAAATATCAAATGAGGGATACCTACAGTCCTGAGCTTGTGAACTCCATGAGATCAGACCTGTGACAGGCTTTTAAGGTTGAAGGAATATACTCTATAGCTCTGATGCCACCACAAAACCAAAAGAATACTCATCACTAGATTGTCATGGCAGCAGCTGTGTGACTGCAGTCAATTCACTTACCCATTCTGGGGATTCTCTGTTGCTATCAATGCTCTTGCTAAAGCCTAGGGCTGAAGGCCTGGGAGAGGTGATGAAATTGAGTGTTTTAGCAAGGAGTCTGGGGGTGGAGGAAGAGGGCCATGATATTATTGCAATCAGTAAGTAAGCCAATGAATCTGTGAAGCAGGAAGGTGGCAGTTCTTGTCCGTAATCCTGACAGGTGCACTCTCCCCTCTTGTCCCTCTGACATTGCCTTTAGCTGACTAATTAAAAAAAGAACTATCTCAGTTTCTGGCCTAATATTCCTAAGTTGGCCCTTATACCACAGAACTGACTATATTAATATCAGGAAGAATTATACAGCCAAGTGAAACCTTTGTAGTAAGGCAATGCACCTGTGGGAAATCTGGTTACCTGTGTAACATTTTCAATGTGTTGTGTTCCTCCTCAACTGTATTTACACCTGGGGAGAGTCTTATATAGTGGAGGTCTTGAGGTATAATAGATACTAAGGAGATGGTCTATGACAACTGTGACCTTGATAGCACTTTTTTATTTTTTTCAAATTAAATTGGTTTATTTACTTTTCGTTTACAACATTCAGTTCCACAGTCCCTTGAGTTTCAGATTTTCTGTCTTCCCATTCATCATTAGTCAGGTTGTAAGGAAGGATTGTAACTCATGGAATGATCAGTGGGAAAGAGGAAATGAAACAAAAAAGGGAAAAGAAACAGAGCAAATAGTTTGTTTCAATCTGCACTCAGACTCTGCATCTCTTTCTCCGGATGTGGATATTTCCTTCAATCATGAGTCTTTTACAGTTGTGCTATAAACCCTGTATTGCTGAGAGGAGCCCAGTCTATTAAAGTTAGTCATCACACATACGTTGTGTCTGTGATTGTGTACAAATTTCTCCTGGTTCTGCTCTTCTCACTCAGCATCAGCTTATATCTGTCTCTCCAGATTATTGTGAAGTCTGTCTGCTCCTCATTTCTTATAGCACAATAGTATTCCATTACATTCATACACCGTAACTTGTTCAGCCATTCCCCAATTGATGGGCATCCCCTTGTTTTCCAATTTTTTGCCACCACAAAAAGAGCCTCTATAAATACTTTTGTACATATGGGTCCTCTTTCCATTTCTCTGATCTCTTTGGGATATAACCCTAAAAGTGGTATTGCTCATTCAAAGGGTATGCACTTATTTATAGCCCTTTGGGTATAGTTCCAGATTGCTCTCCAGAAGCTCCACTTGGTAGCACTTTCTCAGGGTCTTCTCTGTTCTCTTGGGCGTACTTGTGTAAGAGGTTATGCTCTACGGGCAGTAAAAGATAAAAGATAATGAATCTTGATAACACACTAAGGAGTCCTCCTCCATGACCGCCACCATCACCAAAAGCTACCTATAACAGCAATCCTGTTTTTTCCTATGCTTTTTATTTCCCTTCCTCTACCTCTAGCACTCCCAATACTGGTTTCACTGTTAACAGAGTTCTCTGCCATCTCTTTCTTCTCTTCTAGTCTGTTTCCTTAACAAAGGAGATGGGTGAACACCTCAAAGTCTATTACCATTTGCCCAAACCTCTCCCCTTCCTCCTTCCTGCAGGTTTGGGAAAGGAACATTTTTCTTTTTTTTAAGGTTAGGTTTTTAATGTTGTATTAGTAGTATAGTCCTGATGATTCCCACTTCCTCATTGACAGTATTTATCGAAGAAATGGATCTGAATATTTTCAACCATTCAAAAGCCCTTTTTAATGAGATGTTTAATAAATTTATCTAACTCCTAAGTCTTTGACATATTTGCCACTGACTGTCCCATGAAATCCTAAAGCAAGAGTGGCCTTGAGATCATGTGGCTCTCTGGGTCCTCAAGTGTAGGCCTTTGACCAAATTCAAATTGCCCTTGTAAAGCACAGGCACTGAGAATTGGTGGGGGTTGAAGGGGTGGAGAAAATCTTAAAAAAGGAGAGCAAAAGATAGGGTGAAAAGTGCAAATGGTCAGGAATTGTCAAACGTCTCTCATCTCCCTCTTTATGCAATAGGTACATGTTTACTACTGGCATTTTAAAGTGTTAGGTGTAGGTTTCACCTTGATTTTTTTCTGAGTTTTCCAAAATGTTCTCATAGCAAAACTTTATAAAATATAGTACGTTGATGACTTTTGTGGTCATTCAGTTTCCTAATATAGCTGCTCCATTGAATCTAGTTAAGCCAGATCAACTAATAAAGCATCCTTGTGGAAAGGTGTATGTCATATTCTGAACCTGTGGTCTTCTATCTTTTAACAAGAGGAGAGATGTGGGTTTCCTTTCTCTGAGATCAAGATTGTTCATTTTAATTCATCTGAGTAAAGCTGCCTTTTCGTGTTTTTTTCATTTACATAATTGTAGTCATCGTATACATTGTTCTCTTGCTTCACAGCAAATGCTTTCTTTCAACCATCCAGTAGGACCAAGTGTTGGCTAAGACTCCTTCATTTTCCGGAGGCTGTTGGGGGGAAATGACTGAAGTAGAGTGGGGGAAGTGAAGACTGCAAATGCATGCAGGTGGTTTATTCTGTACTGTCATTTGCAATGAGTCCATATGGCTTATTGTTTGGGTTTTCAGTTTCCTGCACTAAATGCTGTTTTGCAGATGACAAGCAAATCCAAACATGCCTTAATGTTGAATTTTTTTTTTAAGTCTTTACAAATAGATCAGATTTTTTTTTTTTAAAAGGAATGTCTGGGGACAAATATCAGCATTCTGAACTATCACTCCCAACTTAATGGCTTGAGTAGCTAGGAAGATAGTAAATTCTTGGGCATAATAGAAAGAAAATGAGAAATAAATTAGTAATAAGGGTGAGATTTCTGTAAAGATCTACTTTAAGTACCTCCGTCCATCCAGAATTGGTGGTGGTTGTTATTATTGTTAAGAAATATGATAATAGCATATATTTACATGATACTTGAGGTTTGCAAAGAAATCTTCTCAGTAACAGTTTGTTATATTTATAGAAACATTACTAATGAAAAGTACAATATTTTGTATTTAATGCAATGCATACATATTAAGGTATTTACATTCAATTTCATGCAAACAACACCAAATTGCACTTATTATTCTATTGTCCTAGTTTCTATGAATCATATTGTAGGCCAAAAAAGGAAGGAATCATCTAAATTTTGTATGATACTCAGGGCATTATTGGTGGACAGATCTTTATTTGTAATAGTATTGATTTGTTATAAAGTTTAGCTGTTTTAGTTCAGAAAAATTACTGGTTATTACACTATTATTTATGACTCAAGCAAAACAAAATTACAGATAAATATGAGAGATAAAATTTTAAGGCAGTTTTTAAGTCTGAAGTTCTAAAGCTTAAAGTAACTAGTTGCTGGCTTTTCTCATTGAGTTCATTTGAAATAAAAAATTGTTTGAGAAATTACCTCTAATTCATCTGGCGAGAGGGAGAGAAGCTTTGATTGCAACATTTAACATTGGAAAGCCACAAATGAACCTAAACCATTATTTCAAGAAGTACTTGTGGATGACAAGGATTACTTCCAAGCAGGAGAGAATAAATTATAACATAATTTTAAAGGTGAAATAAAGAACTAAAAACATACTCAGTTTATTTTCAGTGCTGAATACTTTTCAAGTAAAATCTGAAGGTTCTTCTAATTTTTTTCCTTCTTTTTCTGTGTTGCATTGCTCGGATTCATCATTTCCCTATATCCTCTGGAATAATATGTAGAGCATTTTATAAAATATGTAGTACATTTGCAAGAAAGCATGCCTCTTAGGAGGAAAAAAAATCAAAAGCTTTGTTGTAAATACAGTGCTGTTCATTGTTCATTTCTGTTGTCGGCTTGTGTCTGGAATGAAACTCCCATTTCTCCTGCAACATATGCTAATGACATGTACTTTAAGGCCAATTTAATGTTCTGTTTCTAATTATTTCTTATAGGAGCTGCAGCTGGAACATGCAAGGCAAGCCTTTGCCCTGAAAGATAAAAGCAAAAGTGGAGTGATCACTGGACTAGATTTCAGTGACATTATGGTTACTATTCGGTCTCACATGCTCACTCCTTTTGTGGAGGAAAACTTGGTTTCAGTAAGTAAAAAGCAAGTACTTTGATTTTCTCAGGATGGAAATGTAATTCAAGGGAATGTTTCCTCATCTACAGCTTTAATTCTTTGCCTCTATCCCAGGTATTTTGATGAATAGTGTGATTTCCAAGAGTAGCCTAGACCATCTAAGTCCCTTAGGCCCAGATTTCCTTACATGGGGATTAAGGTGTGTGTGTGTAGAGCAGTGGATAATCCCTAAATAATGAATTGTGTTATTTTCATGGCTATAGGGGATGGATATATATATATATAAATATATATGCATGTATATGTATGTATGTTTATACACATACATACATGCATAGACACATACATACATACATATTCCGTGCTTTATGGAAGCATGTTGTTCCTGTGTTGATAAACATACCTTTTAATTAGGAAATGAAAGAAGATGAATTAGAGCCTTCTTGCTAGTAGATCCCACCATTTCTAGATTATAAGCTCCTTGAGGGCAGGGACTGTCTTTCTTTTTATTAATTGCATCCCCAGTGCTTAGCACAGTGCCTACCACATAGTAGATGCTTAATGATGTTTATTAGATTGAATGAAGTACTTTGAATATTTTTGCTTTCCAAACTCCGTATACATTTATTTGTAGACATTACATGACACTGAGTAGCACTCAACTCTGGTTCTTCAAATCTCTTTATAAAGTCACTGCCTTTGGATCCTGCATTCCCTTGCCTCAAGCCACCTAAACCCTATTCACTTCAGCTCTTCTTACAGAGAGCAGCTTGCTAAACAACAGAGATGTACTTTCTGCATTGCTAGTAAAGTTGTTTCAGCTACAGGTACTCTATTTAAAGCTAACATCTTGCTCTCATTTTTCTCCTCTTTCTCTTTCATACAATTACCAAATATCTATTAAGTGCCTATTGTAGGCAAAGTCTTGTTCCTTATTCCATATTTACAAAGATAAATAAAATGTGGTCCCTTGTCCCCAGGGAGCTTATCTAGTAGGAGAGATAAGGTAGATACACAAATAACAAAAAATATAATACAAACAAGGTGATACATGAGTTCTAAGGATAGAGAAGGGAGTTAGAGGTGTAGTATTGGGCATTTGAGCTGAATCTTAAATGGTGGATAGAGTTGAATGAATGATATGAACAAAGACTTCAGAGTGGGAAAGTTTGGGGGATAGTGAATAGTTCAATTTGTGTAGTGTAGTAGACAGTGTAGAAACATTGGTGTTTTTTAAGTAGTGAATGATTGGTCAGAGAGAAGGAGAAGCATTAAAAACTGTTCTGGCAACACTATGTAGAATGACATAGAATGGGAAATTGACTTAAAATTGGCTAGTTAGGCTTATTTTAAGAATCTATGTAAGAGGTAATAAGATAGTATGAACTTCTAAAACTTCATCTTCTATTGCAGCTCTTGGTTTGGGAGAAGCAAATATAGCTGTAGATTATTTTTCTCAGTGGACCATATTCCTTCCTTCTGCCTTTCCTTTGGCCACCACTACTTCACTAGACTTATTGAGGCCCAAATGTTGTAGCTCTGTTTCCAATATTTGCTCCTGTTTACCTTCATATTGCCTGTGGTAACAGCAGAAAATGTATTGAGTTAGGAAAGCCTACACTAATGTAGGCAGCAACTTGGAATTGTCCCATACCTCTTACCCTTGTCCCTTCCCTCTATGTGCCATTTAGCTATTTGGTATGCCAAAAATGGCACCCAGTGCCCATCTATGGTCTAGACATTGCTCATTATTCTGTTAAACTACCAAGCTCTGAAAAATAGCCAGTTGAATTATTCATGGATCAAGTTTTCCCCAAGTCTGGTTTTAAATGCAGAAATAGATTTAGACCATTTTCACATAAATTGCAAGTAGCTGAACGTGTTAGATTTTCAGGCACTTCCTCTGAAGTGACCCTCCCTTACTTGTCTATTTTCTTGTGCATGCCTTATACATATGTGTACGATTTTGATCACTGCTTGTTTTACATGGAAAGAGGCCAGTGAGCCCTTTTGTTGTTTCAGCTGAAGGTCATTATCTTTACTTTACACTGGGGTAGAAAGATCAACTCCTGTTCTTTTTCTCCAGTGAATTTTAACAAGATACATGTCACTTCTTACATATTCTACATCATCCCCTCCTCTGTCCCCCAAAACAAAGAAAAGAGGGGGAGGGGAAGGCCCCAAGGGAAGGATTTGATTCTTTGGGGCAAAGAAACACTTTCAGTAAGCAGTTCATTTAACTTCCAACTTGGTTGTGAATTAGAACTCTTTGAGATCCAGAGATTGAAATCACCAGAGATCCTTGTCACCCAGTTCCCCTTGGATCTAAGTCATTTGCATCCTTTTGGTATATATCTGGTGACTCAGCTTAGGTTGAAGAGCTGGCCTCCAATTTGGATGTAGCTGCCCTTTTGGATAAGGTGGGAGACACTTGTGTTGCAATTATCTGTGCTTTTTTTCTCTACACCAATAATTTTTGGGATCAAAACAATCATCCTAACGGCTTTGCAACCATTTGAATTTTGAATATTTGCTCCAAAACCCAGATAATCTTGGTTTATATCCATTTTGTAATTTGGGCTTTTATAAACCTGAAGTGGGTTTGTGTAGGTAGGTTTAGGGTAAGTCACCAGCAACAACAGGAAAGGTTTTTCTTTCTTTGCATCCAGAGGGCATATTGGGGTCCTCTATAGAGCTGAGGTAGAAAATTTGACCAAATATTTCTCCCTGTCAATTAAAAAAAAATTGTAACTATACTTAACAGTATCATTAATGTACGTATAGCAGGAGAAAGAACAGTGAATTTGAGGTCAGAGCCTGAGTTTGAGTCCTGATTCTGCTTGTTACTTACTTGTCTAACCTGGGGCAGGTCATTTTAATCTCTCCCTGGCTTCAGTTTCCTTGTCCATAAAATTAGGAAGCTTTTACTAGAAGAGACATAAATAACAAAACAAAATACAATACAAACAAGGTGATACATGAGTTCTTTTTTTTTTTTTTTTTTTTTTTTTGCTTTTTGGAGGGCAGTTGGGGTTAAGTGACTTGCCCAAAGTCACATGGCTAGTTAGTGTGTCAAGTATCTGAGGTTGGATTTGAACTCAGGTCCTTCCGACTACCAGGGCTGGTGCTCTACTCACTGCGCCACTTAGCCACCCCGATACATGAGTTCTAAGTAGAAATAAGGGTGAGGAACAAGAGAGGGGATATTGGGCTTTTGAGCTGAGCTTTGAATGGTGGTTAGAATGATAGAAACAGTCCTTCTGCCCTCCCCCCACTCCAGAGCAGGAAACTATGGCATGTGTTTGAGTCTCTTCCAGTTCTAAATCCTATTCTGTGTGTCAGGACCTAAGTGAATAATTAAGATGTTAAGATAAAATTATAGCAATAGTCTTTTTTTTAAAGTAGGATAATGTTATTTAAAAAGCCTTAAAATCTTGAAAAATTTATAATTATGAAGAAAACCATTTTATAAGATGCTACTTAGATTGTTTCCTGAAGGTCAACAGACTGGGGTTTAGTTGGACCAGAGCAGACAAGTAGTTTTGTAGATGAATGCTAGCCAAGAAATGTTTAACAGAAATGATTTTGCCAGATTGTGAATTGTATTTGGTAGTTCTGACCTTATAAATGAACCATGAAGTCCAGCTGCTAATGTTGCTTTTTTTCTGGGCTTCCCCTTAGGGTAGGAAGAACCTCCCTCTCCCACCCCCCTTTTTAAAAGCATGACACATTCCTTATACTTATGAATTAGTTCTCTTCTGTAGGATGATGAGTGCTTTCAATCAATTTCAAGCAAAGTCCAAGTCAGATGAAAATGCATTCTTTTTTTTTTTTTCATGTCATTTCATTTCTAGGCGGCTGGTGGAAGTATTGCCCACCAGGTTAGCTTCTCCTACTTCAATGCATTTAACTCCTTACTGAATAACATGGAACTTGTTCGTAAGATATACAGCACTCTAGCTGGCACAAGGAAGGATGTTGAAGTCACAAAGGGTAAGTTTTGTTGGGTTTTTTTGTTGTTGTTGTTAATGTCTTTATGTTTTCCATTTAGTCTTCCATGGAAAATGGTTTAAGTTTTCCTAGCCTAATGTTAGGTTTAGGAGAATCTGTGCTCTCTCAGGTGAACTGCATGTCCCACCTAACCCACATGAATTTCCAGAAATTCAATGGGATTTAATGAAATGGTAACAGTGCAGAATGGAGGAAAGGAGCCAGCAGGCTCTAAAAGGAACCTTGGGTTCAGCTGTGAAGCAGGGCAATGATGCTGCCAGAGAAAAATATTTGAATTGAAGTGTCAGGTCTGTGGATGGAACTAAGAATTTGAAACAGTCACAGTGGCAACTTAGGAAGGTAATTCCTTTTCAGTGAATTCTGTTAGGGAGAGTTAGATGAGTGGAAAAGAGCTAGTTATTTTCACCTGTGACTCTTGAAACAAAAGAGCATGCTAAAGAAAGAATTTTAGCTTGATGCTGTTCACCTTCAATAACCCATCATGGTAACATTTTTTACATTTGTGGTAATTTGGTAATTCTTTAATAGATGTTTGGGTCTTTTAGTTCAGCAGACACTTATTAAGTATCTGTTATGGACTAGGCATTTGGGAAACAAAGGTGAAAGCCAATCGTCCCAGCCCCTGTGTAGCTTACATTCTACTGGGGAGGAAGCTGTGGATGTGACATATATAATTCAGTACATATTTATTTGGTGCCCACTGGGCTAGGCACAGGGAGTATAAAGACAACAATTAAAGAGTCCTTCCTCAGGGAGTTGACATCCTACTGGGGGCATACAATTTGTACATACAGAAGTAAGTTATTTCATGGTGGAGGGAAAGTATATGGCCTCAGGTGTTATCTGAATTGGGCCTTGAAAAAAGCTAGGGATTCCAAGAAGAATTCATATATAGATAAGTATAATAAAAGGTAGGAAGTGGTGGGGGGCAAAGGAAGTATCCAAAATGCTCTAGGAGTATTTGATTTAATTTTTACTTTTCTCAATTACAGGTAAGCAAAGATTTTTTAATATTCTTCTTTAAAAAAATTTGAATTCCATATTCTTTCCCTTCCTCCTTCCCCTCACCTCTCTTCGAGATGGCAAGCAATTTTATACAGATTGTACATGTGCAGTCATGCAAAACATTTCTATATTAGTTATGTTGCAAAAGAAAACAGACTAAAAGAACAAGAATAATAAAGAAAGAAAGAAAGGGATGCTTCAATCTACATTTAAACTCCATCAATTCTAGGAATATTTGAGGAGGATAAGAATATGTTTTTCTCTGTGTGTATGTGTGTATAAATATTTAAATTCAGGTATAGTCTTAGTAGTTTTGGTTATTGTTGTTCAAAGTCCAGAATACCCTTAGCTTCTAGAATGCTTTAATTTCAAGTAAAAGTTTGGTATGTGTTTTGCAGATTTAAAGACTGTTTATCTTGTTCCCCTTACAGAGGAATTTGCTCAAAATGCGATAAGATATGGACAAGTTACACCATTGGAAATTGATATTCTGTACCAGCTTGCAGACCTGTACAATGCTACTGGGTAACTATTCTAATGACAGGATATTTAGTTTGTAAGGCAACAGTTTTCAAACTTCATGTAGATGTTGGTTGTATGTCTTATGTAAAAATTAAACAATGGTCTATACAACTTGGGTTGGGGTGAGCAGGATTAAAGATTTAGTTGTCTGCTTCTCTTAAGTACTGAATATGTTGTCCAAGCTTCCATAAAGACAGAGAAAAACATGAGTTCTATTCTGATAGACTGAGTCTCCTTTTCTAAGACTTTGCACATCCCTTAGGGGACAAAGAACAAGGATGAAGTGGAGTTGGGACTGGAACCTCTGGGGTCTAGTTATGTTTTGAAGGAAGGAAGTCTTATTGATTTACTATTAGAAGGTGTTATGAATAAGGTATCATGGAAGTTGACCCTTATTCAAAAAAGACTGAATCTTCTGTAATGAGTGGTCGTGTGTACTTTGAAAACACCCTTCTCAGAGGCCCTATGAAACATTAGCTCATTTTGGGGTGGAGGCAGACAATAGTTTAGATGCAACAGAAACCAAACTACAGTAATGTTATGTAACTTATCAGGGCACCGAAGGATTTAAAAGTAAAATGGATTCAACTCCCAGCAGGATAAAGAAATTATATCCTATTAGAATAGTCTAACTTTTGAAAGTGGATCTCTCTTGCTCATACCTAGTGGCTTTTTATCCACAGAACCATCACATATGTTAATTCTCATTAGAAAAGCCACTAAAATTAAGTGAGCATTGAATTTTTTAATCAGCCAGAATTCTCTTATCCCAAAGATAATCTGATTAGGTTTATTTTTGGATACTCAATATAAAAAGTAGTTCCTAATGTTGGGACCTGCGGAATAACATGAATTCTCTCCTGAGATTTATGTATATATGTAATCTGTTGCCTCAGAAGGACAGAATGGTAAGGCAAGAGATTTAGATGGTTGCTGTTTATTTATTAGCATGCAGTGTAAAGAACTCTGATCTGGAGGTTGTGAGATGTGGGTTTTTTAGTTCACCCTTTGTCATCATCTGTCATTGTGATCCTGGGCAAGTCATTTAAAGGTTCTGAATCTAAGCTTTCTTAGCTATAAAATGGGCTGGAGTATCTTTAAAGTCTTTTCTAGATTAGTAATGCTCAGTTTTCTTTTTCATCTGCATAAATGTAATTTATCTTTCTGCTCTATGGATGACAAAACTGCTGCAAACTTGTTTTTGTGGTCTAATGTTTTAAGATACCTTGATGACAACAAGTGGTAGTTCTCAAAGTATGATTTGAAAGGGTCTTCTAAGTCAGTACTGTCAAACTTAATTAGAAACTTGGGCCTAATGTTGATTTAGAAAAATCACAAATTAATATTATCTATACTGTATTGTATTTTTTTTTCTTTTGTTAAATATTTCCTGATTGCATTTACTCTGGTTTAGATAACACTCAGAAGTTCTGGGCTATGTGGGCAAGGGATCATAAATTTAATACCTCTGTTTTAAGTGATTGGCAAAATAGACTCTTGCAATAATAACATATGTAATACGGTGATGTCTTTGTGTTGATTTCTAACAAATTCAGCTTGATTCAGCAAATCTTAATTACCATTTATGCAGAAACTTGATAACTTGATATACTTCATTAGAGTCTCTTCCAAAGCAAAGTCTTTTATGATGTAATTCCCCATTTTTTGTGTTGAAAGTTTTGTTTGTTTTTGTGCATTTTCTTTTAACTGTAGTAAGTAAAGATTTTTTTTCTCCAGTGGTTTATATTTGTTGTTTAATCTAACAATTATTTCTTTTCTGTGTTCTCACCTGAAGGCGTTTGACTTTGGCAGATATTGAGAGAATAGCACCGTTGGCTGAAGGTGCCTTACCTTACAACCTGGCAGAACTTCAGAGGCAGGTAGGAGGAATCCCATAAATATAATGACTTTTTAAAATGCTGAAAGAACAAATTAATGAGTGTATAAAGTTTCTGAATGTTTGTTGTGAAAATTAACATTCTACTTTCCATAAAGAGACTTTCACTTTGCTCTAAGGATCAAGGTTTTTCTAAAAATTCTTCTTTCCCCCACCCGCACACCCAATAAAAATTCTGGTAAAGGGACTAGGCTTATGTTTTTGTTTTTTCCCCTATACCTTATTAAAATAAGGAAAATACCAGCACAAACACACATAGAATTGATCTCTCTGGGATTAGCAATCTTTTTCTTTCAGATGTCTAGTCATGTTTAAAGGTTAGTGTTATTAAGTTCACTTTGTATAATTAAGATGACATTTATATGCTATTAAAAAAAACAGACAACATAACCCAAAACATTATTACTATATGAACTATGTCCTTCAATGAGTGTGTTTTATAAGACTGCTTGTGATCAGATGAGTGTCTGTACACATACACATACATATATGCATGGAAAACCAAATTATGTATCTGTTCATGAATTATGGATACAATCATGACTATCATTAAATAATTGAAAACCTTTAAATTTTTCTTCTATTTTAAAAAGGATTAACATAAGATCTTTTAATTCTTAAAAATGTAACCTAATTCCAGTCTATTTCACAAATATTTATTTAAAGGACTGAATTGAATTATTTTAATTTTAAAACCCCAGGTTTTTATTGTAATTCCTTCCTATCTACATTCCTTCTTTTTTTGTAGCTCCTGAAAGTTTGCTATAGTAGAGTACATTAAACTTTAAGATGATAACAGATACCCAGAAAGTGAGGGCTTTGTTGGGAGATGGACAGTCATTATCTTTTTTATTGTTTTCCAGTTTGAGTAGAGATTCTTACAGTACTTGTCAAAATACTCTGGGAATTAGTGTTGTCTCCAACGGGCAGTTGAAATTATAGAAATAAAGAGGAGAAAGTACAAAATAAGATAATAGGACTTAATAGAGCAAAATCTATCCTTTCTGAGACTAGAGAGTAGGGATCTGCTTGGAATTTTTGGCCAGAAAGGAAAACTATACACACACATATACATATATATTTATATATACATATGTACACATATATTATCAGTGAACATATTTAGCTGGTTTTTAAAAACAATATGAACTAGATTTTTTTTTTTTAAGTTTGTAATGCTGCCCTGATTCTCTTACCCATAGCACAGAGGAGAGTTTCCTTGGAGGTCTGAGAAATGTGTTGCAATTTTTGGTGCCTCACATCTAGATATCTCCTATCTCATTTATATTAGGAAAATTATGTAATTACTGTTCCTGGTATAAATTGGCTTCTGAAGACAGGGTTCAGAGTTGAATTAACAGCATTTTCTGGCAACCCTGATGCTTTCTAGCTGTTGGGGATCCAAACAAAGGGTCTAGCCCAGTGGTTCTCAACCTTCCTAATGCTGCAACCCTTTAATACAGTTCTTCATGTTGTGGTGATGCCCAACCATAAAATTATTTTTCTTGCTACTTCATAACTGTAATTTTGCTACTGTTATGAATCATAATGTAAATATCTAATAGGCAGGATGTATTTCCATTGTTACAAATTGAACATAACCCACAGGTTGAGAACCACTGGTCTAACCCATTTGTAGCAGGGTCCTTTGGAGGCATTTATTCCATTTTCCCTACCACTCAGCTAGTATTGATCATTCCCACTCTCTATTCTAAGAGCTTCTCCTACTTGTGTGTCATTTCCTTAGCATCAGAAAGTTTGGGAGTATTTTGAAGTAGAGCCAGTGTCACTTTGATTCATGATATGATTTTAATTTTAGTTTTTTGCAAGAAGTTACAAAAATAATTGGACACATCTGAGATCATATGAGCAGATTTGGAGCAGCTGTATATTGTTCCAAAGGATTATAGGTGGGATTTGTATTTATGCTACAGCTATGGGAATGAATTGTAGAGTAGTATCAATAGATTGTAGGTTGGAATTGCAAACTTTCTCTACTTTATTTTCATATACCATTTGTATTAATAAATTCCTTAAGAGCAGAGACATTAATTTTTTGTGTGTTTTTGTGTCCCCAGTGCCTTTCATGGTAGTCTGAAAAAAATGAATATTTCTTGAAGTAGGCTAGGAATATAGTGAAATAGTGTGCATATTGCTCTAAATAATTTTTTTTTTTTTTGCTGTCTGGAAGGGCAATTGGGGTTAAGTGACTTGCCCAAGGTCACATGGCTAGTTTTGTGTTTAGTGTCTGAGGCTGGATTTGAACTCAGGTCCTCCTGACTCCAGGGCCAGTGCTCTATTCACTGTACCACCTAGTTGCCCCACTCTAAATAATTTTTGGCAACCACTATAAAAAACACAAACTTCTCTCTATTCTTTACAACAAAGAGTCTGGAGTGACTGCAAGGAATGGTACAATTACATGGAAGGTGAGGAGTTTTTTTGAACATCATGGCCTTGGGCAAAGCACTTGATAGCTCATGTGAGGGATTCTAGGAAGACAAGGATACAGACTTTGCCCTCTTAATGCTTGTCCACTGGCACAATAGTGTATAGAAAGTTTCTCCAAAAAGAGATGTCCATAAAAACCAGTCTTGGAATAATAATGGGAACCACACAGCGTGTTTAAAATAGAGAACCTATTATCTTTCCCTCTGAATCCATCTCCCTTCCCCCACTTCCCAACACCTTTCTCCCACTATCATTAGAATATAAAATCCTCATGGATGAGTATCATTTTCATTGAGGATGCAGCCAGAGAAGTTTTAAGGCCTACGATCTTGTAATTAAAAAGGTTGAAAATTTGAGACAGCATGGGATATTAGAAATGAAAGAAGTTAGATTAAATCTGAATTCTACCACTTTTTAGCTTAGTTGCAGTAGAAAAATCACAAATTATCTAGGCCTCTAATTCCTCATCTGTAAAATAAGAGGGTTAGATTAAATGATATCTGAATCACTTTCAGCTCTAAATCCAATGAAATTTGTAGAGTAATGGAAGGTTTACAAAATTTAAAGTCAGAGGACCTGGGATAAAATCTAAGTACATTAGCTATTACATGTGTGACCTTGATCATATCACCAAACCTCATTAGGCCTCAGTTTCTGTATTTATAAAATGAAAAGGGCTGGGCAGCCTTGAAGATAATTTTCAAAAACTATTTAATCTGCTTAAATTTTATTTTAATCACAAAATTTACAATTAACATGCCACTCTCCCTTTTTAGTAATCATATTAATTTCCTTATAATTTCCTGTGCATCAAGTCTAATAAAATATAATCCTTTACCACTAATTAATTAATAGCAGCTAATTATTAACATTTTTACTTTGAAAGCAGTAAAAATAAACATTCCATCAAATCTCCACTTGCTATTTGATGGACTTGCCAGGAATGACAAGTATTATTTGGCTTCTTCAGGGATAATTAATTTGTTAAACATTTATCGAGTACAGCCTATGGAGTACACTTACACATTAGGAGGATTATTTCAGAAGCTTGTGTGAAGGTTGGACTACAGTGAGAGTACCAGTTAGGAGGTTTCCTGTAGTAGTCTGAGAGGCAAATAAAGGCTCAAACCAGACTGGTGGCTGAGTGCACAGAAGAGGAAAAATTCAACGGACAAGGTTTTGAAATCAACAGTACTTAGCAAGTTGATGTAGAGAAAGAGAGGAAGAGGGAAGATTACAAATAACTCCGAGTGCAGGGAAGGGCACATTTACATGGAAGGTGAGGAGTTTTTTTCAACATCATGGACAACATCAAGGGCAAAGCGCTTGATAATCCATGTGAGGGATTCTAAGAAGGCAAGGATACAGACTTTCCCCTCTTAATGCTTCTCCACTGGCACGATAGTATATAGAAAGTTTCTCCCCAAAGAGCTGTCCATAAAAACCTATCATGGAATAAAAATGGGAACCATTCGGCGTGTTTAAAATAGAGATATACACTATGTGAAAATCTCTATATCTGGAACGTTGCTGGCTTAGTAAATCCAGGCAAAGAAATTCCCCTTCACTGCTTCAGATTGGCAGCTCTCCTGTGATTTTAATCTTAGTGATTTTTGTCCATTTGGATACAGAGAGATTAAGGACCTGCCCATGGTCACATAGGCACTATGTGTTAGAAATATTGCTAGAGTCAGGACATCTCAACCTCAAGATCAGCATTCCAGCCTCTAACAATAATAGTAATAATTATAATATAATTATGATATAATAGAATAGAATAGAAAATAATATAATAATATAAAATAAATATAATAAATAATAATAACATTTGTACAGTGCTTTAAGGTTTTCAAAGAACTTGACATATGTTACCTCATTACAATACTAAAATATTGAGGATTGTTGTCTGATTTCATTGGGTTCACAGTGATTTTTCTTGAACGTGAAGGGTCTCTTTATTTGAATGAACTATTATGAGAATATTTGACATGATTGTGGTTTGTCCTTTTTTTAATTAAAAAAATTTTTTTTGACTTTTTGGAGAGGGGAAGGTAGGACATTTGGGGTTAAGTGACTTGCCCAAGGTCACACAGCTAGTTTTTGTGTTAAGTGTCTGAGGCCAGATTTGAACTCAGCTCTTCCTGACTCCAGGGCCAGTGGTCTATTCACTATGCCACCTAGCTGCCCTTCATTTATAAATTTTTAACACTCATTAAAATTTTTTTTAATTTCCAAATTCTGTCCCCCCCTCACCCCTCCTTTAACCATTGAGAAGGCAAGCAATATAATATCAATTACGCATGGGAAGTCTTATAAAATATTTTTCTATATTAGCCTTGTTGCAAAATACAGACAATAAAAAACAAGAAACATAAAGTAAAAAAAAAAAGTATGCTTCATTCTGCACTCAGAGTTCATCAGATTTACCTCTATAGGTGGACAGCATTTTTTATCACAGATCCTTTGGAATTGTCTTAGATTATTGTATTAATTAGTGCAGTTAAATCTTTTACAATAAGTCATTGCAATATCACTATCACTGTGTGCAGTGTTCTCCTGGTTCTGCTCATTTCACTTTGCATCAGTTCATATAAGTCTTCCCAGGCTCTTATAAAACCAGCCTACTCATCATTTCTTATAACACAATAGCATTCCATCGCCATCATATAACACAACTTGTCTAGCTATTCTGCAGTTGATGAGGATCTCCCAGTTTCCAAGGCTTCACCACTACAATAAGAGCTGCTATAAATATTTTTTGCACAAATACGTCCTTTCCCCTTTTGTTCAATCTCTTTGGATATAGACCTAGTAGTGATATTACTAGGTCAAAGGGTATGCCCATTTTTATAGTCTTTTGGGCATGGTTCCAAATTGTTCTTCAGAACGATTAAACCAGTTCACGACTCTTCCAATAGTACATCATCGTCCCAATTTTCCCACATCCTTTCCAGCATTTGCCATTTTCCTTTTCTGTCATATTAGCCAATTTTACGGGTGTCAAGTGGTATTTCAGAGTTGTTTTAATTTGCATTTTTCTAGTTAATAATGACTTAAAGCATTTTTAAAATATGGCTATTGATAGCTTTGATTTCTTCCAAAAACTGCCTCTTCATATCCTTTGTTTATCATTTGGGGAATGATTCTTATTTTTATAAATTTGACTCAATTCTCTTATAAATTTGAGAAATGAGCCCTTTATCAGAGAACTTGTAAAATTTTCCCTCCCAGTTTCCGGTTTTCCTTTTTATTTTGACTGCATTGGTTTTGTTTATGGAAAATCTTTTTAATTTTGTGTTATCAAAATTATCCATTTTACTTTCTGTGATCTTCTCTATCTCTTGTTTAATCATAAATTCTTCTCTTATCCATAAATCTGTCAGACAAAATTTTCCGTGCTCTCCTAATTTTCTCATTCTTTATGTCTAAATGATATAATCAGTTTGACCTTATCTTGGTATACAATGTGAGATGTTGGTCTATGCCTACTTTCTGCTAAAATGTTTTTTGGCTTTCCCAGCCATTTTTGTCAAACTTGTTCCAAAAGTGTGGCTCTTTGGTTTTGTTAAACGCAACAGTATCTGCTACTGTGTGTTGAGTACCTAATCTATCCCACTGGTCCACAGCTCTATTTTTTTAGCCAGTGCTAGATTGTTTTGATGATTACAGCTTTGTGATATAGTTTGAAGTCTGGTGTTGCTAGACTACTTTCCTTCACATTTTTTTCCATTAATTCCCTTGATATTCTTGACCTTCTGTTCTTTTTTTTTTTTGCCAGACCTTTTGTTCTTCCAGAGGAATTTTGTTACTATATTTTTCTACCTCTATAAAATAATTCTTTGGTAGTCTGATTGGCATGGCACTGAATAAGTAAATTAATGTAGGTAGAATTGTAGTTTTTATTATATTGTTTTGGCCTACTCATGAGCAATGACTTTTTCTCTAGATGTTTAAATCTATCTTTATTTGTGTGAAAAGTTTTCTGTAATTTTGTTAATTTAATCCCTGGATTTGTCTTGGCAGATAGACTCCCAAGTGTTTTAAAATATCTGCAGTTATTTTAAATGGTGTTTCTCTTTCTACCTCTTGTTGCTGGGTTTTGTTGGTAGTATGTAGAAATAATTATGATTTATGTGGATTTGTTTTATACTCTGCATCTTTGTTAAAGTTGTTGTTTCCACTAGTTTTTTAGTTGATTCTCTAGGGTTCTCTAAGTATACCATCATATCAACTGCAAAGAAAAATAGTTTTGTTTCCTCATGACTTGCTTTCATTTCTCCAATTTCTTTTTGTTGTCATTGCTAAAGCTAGTATTTCTAATATAATATTGAATAATAGTGGTGATAATGGACATCATTGGTCACCCCTGATCTTATTGAGAAAGCTTCTAGCTTAACCCTATTGCAGATAATGCTTTTTCTTGGTTTTAGATATATAATATTTATCATTTTAAGAAAGGCTCCACTTATTACTATGCTTTCTAGTGTTTTTAACAGGAATGGTTATTGTATTTTGTCAAAAGCTTTTTCTATATCTATTGAGGTAATCATGATTTTTGTTGTTTTTGTTATTGATATGGTAGATTATACTTATAGTTTTCCTAAAATTGAACCAGCTCTGCATTCCTGATATCAATTCCACCTGTTCATAGTGTATGATTTTTGTAATATATTGCAGTAATCTCCTTGCTAGTATTTCATTAAAATTTTTTGTACCACCATTCACTAGGGAAATTGACCTGTAATTTTCTTTCTCTGTTTTTGTCCTCACTGATTTAGGTATCAAAACCGCATTTATGTCATGAAAGGAATTTGGTAGAGTTCCTTTACCTATTTTTTAAAAATAGTTTATATGATATTGGATGTAAATGCTCTTTAAATGTTTTGTAGAATTCACTTTTAAATTCATATGATCCTGGGAGTTTTTCCTTATGGAGCTCATTTATGGCTTATTTAATTTCTTTTTCTACCTAGGGTTATTTAAATATTCTATTTTCTGTTAATCTGGGAAATTTGTATTTTTTGTAGATATTCATCCATTTCATTTAGGTTGTTAGTTTTCCTGGCATGTAATTGTACAAAATAATTCCTAATAATTGTTTTGATTTTATCTTCATTGGTTGTGCATTCACCCTTTTCATTTTTTTTTTATAATGACAATTTGGTTTTCTTTTTTAAAAAATCAAATTAATCAATTGTTTATCTATTTTATTGATTCTTTCATAAAATCAACTCCAGGTTTTACTTATTAGTTCATTTTTTTAAGCCTTTAGTTTTATTTATTTCTCCTTTAATTTTTAGGATTTACATGTTGGTAATAAATTGGTGATATTTTAGTTGTTCTTTTTTTAGCTTTTTAAAAAATTGTATGCCCAGTTTATTTATCTACTCTTTCTCCCTTCTATTGCTGAATGCATTTAGAGATATAAATTTTCCCATAATATCCTACAAATTTTGGAAGGTTGTCTCATTATTGTCATTCTCTTTAATGTAATTATTGTTTCTATGATTTATTCTTTGATCCACTCATTCTTTAAGGTTAAATTCTTTTGTTTACAGTTAATTTTTAATATATGCTACTGTGGCCCATTATTGAAAATAGTTTTCATCTCGTTATAGTTTTAAAAGGATGCATTTAATTTTTCTGATTTTTTGAGTTTGTGAGTTTTTTATGCCCAGTCAATGGTCAGGTTTTTTTTAAGGTGCCAGAAAGCTCAGAAGAAAAGTATATTCCTTTCTATTCCTGTTTTAGTTTTCTCCAGAGCTCAATCATATCTAACTTTCCTAAAATTCTATTAATCTACTTAACTTCTTTCATATTTATTTTATGGTTAGACTTATCTAGCTCTGAGAGGGGTAAGTTGAGGTCCCCCACTAATATAGTTTTTTCTGTCTATTTCCTCCTGTAACTCATTTAGCTTTTCCTTTAAGAATTTGGATGCTATACCATTTGGTACATACACACACACACATATGCACACAATATATACACACACCTATATATTCATATATGTTTAATATTCATATTGTTTCATTGTCTATATTGCCTTTTAGCAAGATGTAGTTTCTCTGTTTATCTCTTTTAATTAGGTCTATTTTTGCTTTCGCTGTCTTTGAGATTTTGATTGCTTCACCTGTTTTTTGACTTGAGCTGAAGCATAATAGATTCTGTTCTAGCTCCTCATTTTTACTCTATGTGTGTCTCTCTATTTCAAGTATGTTTCTTTTAAACAGTATAGTTGGAGTATAGTTTCTAATCCATTCTGCCATCTGTTTCTTTTTATGGGTGAATTTATCCCATTCACATTCACAGTTATGATTATGATAACTATGTATTTCTCTCCATCCTATTGTCTTCTGTTCTCTCTCTCTCAAAACTCCATTTTGCTTCTAATCTTTTCTTCCCTTAATTTGCTCTCCATTTTCTTATCCCAATTTCCTTCTAGTTCCCTGTTAGGTAAATTAGAAAAGTGTGTGTGTGTGTGTGTGTGTGTGTGTGTGTGTAAAATAAATAATCTTTCCTCTTTGTAGCACCAATTCAATATTCACAGCTCCAGAAACAACTATGAATATGTTGGCATAATTCTCAATAGCAAAACATAACAGATTCTCCATATAGAAGACAGAAGCCAAACATTTATTTAGACACTAGAAAACCAAATCCCCAAATCAGAAAGCCGAATCCATCATAGCAGCAAAGAAGGGGTGGAGCCAAGATGGCAGCATAGAAGCAGGAAAACTCAGTGAGCTCTCCCCATAACCACCTTATAGCAACTAAGAAGTTAATACATCATAGCACAGCAGGAGCCACACCATCCTTTAGACTTCCCACAAACAACACTTGCAAAGCTAGCTATCATAGCAGGGGGCAAACTCTCACATGTCTAGCTCTCTCCTTGGGTGTGTCCTCTCCTCCTTCCAGCTCTAATTGCTCTGATTCCCAGCTTCCTGTGGGTTCTGTTCCACCATTCAGCAAACTCCTCCCCCCACATTTTGCCTATTAGGAAACAGGGAAGATCTTCAAATTCCCTTAGGCCTATTAAGGAAAAGGGAAAATCTTCAAATTCCCATTACCATTACGCTCTTTGAATCAATTCACATGAGAATGATATTCAAGAATTGCCTGCCCTTCCCTACTATTTTCTATTCTGTTGGAAAAGCTCTTCCTTGCATGCCTTTTTATGTGAGATACTTTCCCCTAGTCTTCCTTTTCCTGTCCCTTTCTCCTAGTGCATTCCTCTTTCTTGCCTTTTTTTTTTGGCTTTTTGGAGGGGAGAAGGCAGGGCAGTTAGGGTTAAGTGACTTGGCCAAGGTAATTTAGCTTAAGTGTCTGAGACTGTATTTGAATTCATGTCCTCCTGACGCCAGGGCTGGTGCTCTATTTGCTTCTTGCCTATTTCTAAAGAAAGATCATCCCAGCATAATTAATTCATTCCTGTGTCCTCTGTAGAGTCCTTCTAACTACCCTAACAATGATAAAGTTCTTAGGAGTTATATATGCTGTCTTTCCACATACGACTACAAACAGTTTTATCTTAATGAATTTCTAATGATTTCTCTTTCACGTGTACCTTTTTATGCTTTTCTTGAATCTTATTTTGGAAAGTCAGATTTTCTATTTATCCCTGATCTTTTTATTGGGAATGCTTGAAAGTCCTGTATTTCATTAAAGGTTTATTTTTCCCCCTGAAGAATTATGCTCAGTTCGTTGCTCTTGATTGTAACCTAGCTCCTTTGCCTTCTGGAATATCATCTTCCAAGCCTTTTACTTCTTTAAGATGCCAAATCTTATGTGATCCTGACTGGCTCCACAGTATTTAAATGGTTTCTTTCTGGTTCTGTGAAGTAATTTTTCTTTAGTCTGTGAGCTGTGAAATTTGGCAATAATATTCCTGGAAGTTTTCATTTTAGGTTCTCTTTCAAGTAGTGATTGATGGAGTCTTTCCATTTCTATTTTACTCTCTGATTCTAGGACATTGTGGCAGTTTCCTTTTATAATGTTTTAAAATCGTGTCTAGGCTCTTTCTTTGATCATAACTTTTAAGTGGTCCAGTAATTCTTAAATTATCTCACTTTGATCCATTTTCTAGGTCAGTTGTTTTCTGATAAAATATTTCACATTTTCTTCTATTTTTTTCATTCTTTTGACTTAGTTTTATTATTTCTTGATGTCTCGTGGATTTATGAGCTTCCTCTTTTCCTATTCTGTTGTTTTAAAAAATTATTTTCTTCAGTGAGCTTTTGTACCTCTTCTTCCATTTGGCCAATTCTGTTTTTTCTAAGCTGTTTACGTCAGTTTTTTTTTTTTTTGTGAGTGTACCAAGACGGTCATTGTCCTTTTTTGCATTGCTCTCATTTATTTTCTTAATTCTTCCTCTACTATTCCTATTTGATTTTGAAAATCAATTTTTAACTCTTTCAAGAATTTTTATTGGGCTTGTATCAATTTCACTTTTTTTCTTTGTGGCTTTGCTTATAGCTGTTTTGACAGTTATCTTCATTTGGATTTGTGTCTTGACCTTCTCTAGATTTTTATGTTTGGCTTCAAATGATCTTTTTTTTTTTCAGGCTGTTTCTTGACTTTAAACTTTATGTTAAAGATGCGCTCTATTCCTGGATTAAAGAGCATTATCCAAAATTTTGGGTTTTTTCACACTGCTATTTTCAAATCAAGTTCTGGGGGTTAGAAAATTATTGGGACTTCCAAGGTAGTGTGATCTGGGTAGAGGTAAGGTCACTGTTCCTTTATGATGAGAAGTCATACTGCTCCTCAGGGCCCTTGCTCCCTTAGGACTGCAAAAGATATTGATCCTCAGGGCTCCTAATTCCTTGTGACTGCAAGTACTTCTTTATGCCTTGGGATTATGATCCAGAAATGGGTATAGGCAATGGAGTGTCCAGATAGTGCCCTTTCCTGCACTTGGTGCTATCACAGGGCTCCATTGTAGTCTCTTTCTGACCAGTTGCTCAGTCCCCTTACTATCTCTGGTTTGAGAGCTCCTGAAGCTGCTGCTGTTGCTAACTCCAAGGCCAACTGCTCATGTTGTCACTATATGACCTCCAGGCTAATCCCCACCCCAGTATCAGACCTCTTCTTCAAATGTCCTACGTTGTCTTGGGCTACAAAAATTTCTCCAACTTATTGTTTGTTCTGCCTCTACAGAATTCAATTTGAGGTGTTATTTTAAAGATGTTTAGAGGGGAATGTCGGGAGAGCTTGGCTACTTCCTCTGCCCTTCCATCTTTGCTCTGCCCTAGAAGACCAGAAAGAAATTTCTAACAATCCACAAATATAAAAAAAGTTCTTTTCCCAAAAATTTCTTCAGGAAATCCTTTAAGTTTCCTTTCTGAAATAGTGAATTCCTTGTTCCTAGAGTTATTCAAGCCAAGGCTGGAGCAGTTATCAAAGAGTGGATTCATTTGTTGTTGTTCAGTTGTCTTCAATCATGTGACCCCATTTGGGGTTTTCTGAGCAAAGATATTGGAGTGTCTTCTTAGGTTTATTTTCTTTTCAGCTCATTTTACAGATGAGGAAACTGAGGCATCACACAGCTAGTAAGTGTCTGAGGCAAGATTTCAAATCAAGAAGACAAGTCACGACTCTAGAGCTAACACTCTATCCACTGTACCACCCAACACCTAGATTACCACTGAAGTCTCTTTGAACTTTAGAATTTTGACTCTATGATGAGAAATTGAAAAGCAGAAACAGGTTAGAGAAGCAGACTCCTAGGTAAACGTATAGATCACCAGGTTATACAAGGTATGGACTTTAATAACTTAAAACTATACTACAGACTTTTGGGATACCCTGTATTTTTGCAATTTCCTCCTCTTACTCTGTCTGTGTCTCTCTGTCTCTCTCTCTCGTGCATGCCTGTGCATGTGTGCACACACACACTCCCAGAAAAATATCTTGAGTTTATAGGTCTAAAACTGGGTGGACCTCAGGTCACCTCTCCTCATATTGTTTTAAATTTTTCTCTTTTCACCTAATATTACTTGGACTTCCATTAATTTCATATAATAAGTATTCTATTTTCTTAATATTTAAAAAAAATTATAAAGGTAGAACCACTGCCAATGCAGAGGTCTTACCTCATAGCCTTATTGTGAAGCGAACAGATGTTGTAAGCTCTGTCAAATTCTATCATACTAGAAAGGCTTTAAATGTAGACCCATAAAAGGACAACGGTTTTTTTTTGGCTGAAGAGTAGCTTCATTGAATTTAGAGAATTCTCACTAGATTGTCCATAGGCTGGTGCATATGTCAGTCATAGCATCTACTGAAGACCATATCTATTATGTCTCAGTGGTCCTTTTGTTAGAGGAAATATCCATAAACACTGAAGAAATGCAGATTATTAAAATACTGAAGTATTGTTATTCCTGTCATTTATATATTTATTCTCAATTTGTAAATTGTTCTTTTGATTCTGTTTTCTCTGCTCTTCAATGCTTTACATACATTCCTCTTTTTTTTTTTTTTTAGCTTTTTGGAGGGGGGAGGGCAAGGCAACTGGGGTTAAGTGATTCACCCAAGGTCACGTGGCTGGTAAGTGTTAAGTGTCTGAAGCCAGATTTTAACTCAGGTCCTCCTGACTCCATGGCTGGGGCTCTATTTACTGTGCCACCTAGCCACCCCATACATTCCTCTTTTTAAAGATAATATAAAAAAGACTCAGGGTTAGGGATAGATAGATATGAGAATGATCAAGTTTTCCAGTGATATGGTATTTAGATGACCAGGAAGTATGGTGGGGACCTAGTAGACAAGATAATATGAAGGTTCCCCTATCAGAGTCCTGTATCCCAAGCAGTCCAGCACTAAGTTTTCTTTGGGCAAAGATGAAGATGATTGCCACAATATGGACACCATGGTGTGGAGATGGTGGGGAAGTGGTATGGAGGCCTGTATCTAGATGAAATAAAGTGAAGGCTTTCCAATCAGACCCTGGCACCTCAGGGGTAGAGTACACAGTGTAGGTAAGGGGAAGATAAGCTTGGTGATTCATATGTTTTCTTCTCTCTATCTACTAGAAGAATCATTTTTGACTGTGTTTGATTGTACTTTTTCAAGCTAAGCAATTGGTTCATCTTTTTCTGCATCCTCAGTTTCTGTTCTTTTATATTCAATGAAATAGTTGTTTATTTTTAAATTTTTTCTTTTATTTTTTACACCATAATTTTTAGTCCATTTCTCCTCCACCCCCAACAAACTCCCTCTTGTGACAAAGACGAAAAGTTAAGCAAAGATGAGTAACTGTACTTTAAGAAGAATTTCACCCCATATTCTACTTCTTTTTGGAGAAGAGCAAAATGTAGCTAAATATTTATTCTCTCTGGATAATATTGCCCATTAATTTGGGTTAGGCTGTCCTTTCATGTTGTTTTAATTTACATTATTGTGGGTTTTTTAAAATTGTAGTTATTTTTTAAAATTTGCTTTAATTAGCCAGTATACACCTTCTCACTCTCTGACCAACTCTTCCTCCCCAAATTGAGAACACAAGAAAAACAAAATCCATTTCCAACATGCATAGTAAATCAAAACAAATTTTTACTTGACCACGTAAAAAAAAAGTCTCATTTTGCACCTCTGTGTCAGGAGACAGGTAGTATGTTTCAATCAATGAATCAGCTATTGCCAGGCACTGAACTAAGGGCTAAGGGAAAAACAAAACAACAGCAATAAAAAAAAAAAACCGAGGCAAAAGACAGTCCTTCCCTCAAGGAGTTCACAATCTAATGGGGAGACAACGTGCAAACAAATATATATGGGAAAATAGGAAATAATTAAGAGAGGGAAGGCACTAGAATTGAGGAGTTATAAAAGACTTCTTGTAAAAGATGAGAGTTTAGCTGGGACTTAAAGGAGGCCAGGAAGGTCAGTAGGTAGAGTTGAGGAGGAAGTGTTCTAGGCATGGGCTACAGCCATAAAAGTTGCCTGCAGTTGAGAGATTGAATGTCTGGTTTGTAAAAGAGCCGGAAGTCCAGTGTCGCTGGAAAGAAGAGCATGTGGTGGGAAGTCAGGTTTAAGAAGGTTTGAACAGTAGGAAGGGGCTACGTTATGAAGGACTTTGAATGCCAGAACATTTAGTAGTGCTTATTGAACAGGGGAGTGACGCGGTTGGACCTATGCTTTAGGAAAATCACTTCGGTGGCTGAATGGAGGATAAATTGGAGTGGGGAGACAATTAACACGGGTGAAGTTGACAGGCCTTATCAACATATTGTCTATTTGTGGGGGGGGCCAGGTTGCAGTGAGAGACAGTGAGGAATTAAGGATGAGTCCCCAGTTGTAAGTGTGAGGGACTAGAAGGATAGTTTTGCCCTTTTCAGTAATAGGGAAGATGGGAGCAGGTGGGGGACATTTCTAGGGGGAAAGATAATGAGTTGTTTTTGACATGTTGAGTTTAAACTGTCTACTAGAGATCCATTTTGAGACGTTTGAAAGGCAGGTTTGAGATTGGAAATCAGTAGAGAGATTGGGACAAGATAGGTAGAATTGAGAATCATCAGCATAGAGATGGTAATTAAATCCTGTAGAACTGGTGGGATCACCAAAAGAAGTAGTATAGAGGGAAAAGGGGAGTCCAAGAAAGAGGCCTGAGGAACAACAACTGTTAGAGGGCATGATCTGGATCCAGCAAAGAACAGTGATAAGGAGCAGTCAGGTTGGTAGGAGGAGAACTGGGAGAAAATGATGTCCTCAAAACCTGAAGAGAAGAGAGAATCAAGAAGAGGGTGATCATCAGTGTCAAAGGCTGCAGGGAGGTCAGGGAGAATGAAGATTGAGGAAAAGCTATTGGATATGGCAATTAAGAAATCATTGTTGCTCTTCAGTTGTCTGTAAGGTGCTTGGTTCTTCTTCAGAAGCTAAGGCCATGTTGGGGCAAACCCTCACCTTCACAAACAAGCTTCTTCTCCATCTGCTGAAACGGCCATCTCTGAGCTCACCTGCATCTACTCTGCCCTCATCTTTCATGACAATGAGGTTATGGTCATGGAGGATAAAATCAATGCCCTCATTGAAGCAGCAGGTGTAAATGTTGAACCATTCTGGCCTGGATTATTTGCTAAGGCCCTGTCCAATGTAAACATTGCAAGTCTCATCTGCAGTGTAGGAGTTGGTGGACCTGCCCCAGCAGCTGGTTGTGCTGCCCCTGCTGGAGGGGCTGCTTCTGCTAGCACAGCTGCCCTAGTTGAGGAGAAGAAAGAGGAAGCAAAAAAAGAAGTATCTGAGGAGTCTGATGATGACATGTGCTTTGGTCTGTTTGACTAAATATTTTTTATAATGTTAAATAAAAAGCTCACCTCAACTAAAAAAAAAAATTGTTCGCTTTGAGTAGAGCAGTATCAGTGGAATGATGAGGACAGAAGCCATACCATAAGGGGTTGAGAAGAGGTTGAAAGGAGAGAAAGTGAAGGTACATATTGGAGACAGCCTTTTTAAGGAGTTTAGACATAAAGGCAGAGGATATATAGGATGGTAGTAGGGGTGGAAGGATCAAATGAAAGGTTTTGTAGCATTTTTCAGGATGAGAGATTCATAGGCAATAGGGAAGAAGCTAGTTGACAGCGAGGGTAGTGATAGAGTATTGGAGGAGACAGAGTGGAATTGGATTGCTTGAGAAGGTAGAGGGATTAGCCTTGGTAAGGAGTAAGACCACCTCATCTCGTGAGACAGTGGTAGAGACAGTGGCAGAAACCATCTCAGTGATAGGAGATGAAGTGGGGAGAAGAGGTGAATGAGTGATTTTTTTTCCCCCTGCAAAATAGAGGCAAAGTTCTCAGCTGAGAATGCGGGATAGGGAGAGCCATAGGAGGTTTGCAGAAGGATAAAAAAAAATTGGAAGAGTTGCTGTGGAGAGAGGGATGGTGAGTTGACAAGACAGGTATAGAACAATTGTCTAGTAGTAGTGTGAGTCCTGATGAGGTTGTATAACATAAATTTACAGGGGATGCAGTCAGAATGTTTGCATGATTTTCTCCATCTTTCTTCAGCAGCATGCGCATAGGAACAAAGGCAGCAAATGATGGCGATGATCCAAGGCTTAGACTTGGCAGGGTGTAATTGGTGAAATAATGAGGGGTTAGGGATTCAAGAGAAGAGGACTGTATAGAGATGAATTGGTTCACCAGTATATCAAGAAGGGGAAAAGAGAAGAGAGTAGCTAGTGCAGGGGAGATGGCTTCAGAGATAATTGAGGTATCAATGAATTGGAGGTCATGGGGAGGAAAAGAGAGTAGGGGTCTGTAAGGGAGGGCACAGGGAAAAATGGAAAGCCCATAGATTATGATTGGATAAGGGGATTTCTGAATTCTTGAATGGAGGTTGTACATTTGTGGGTGATGGCAAGATCCAAAGTATGACCATATTTGTGTGTGGCTAAGATGGGGTGGAGGAGTAGCTCATGGGAAGTGTGTAGGTTGAAGAATGGAGTAATTAGGGTGTTTGAGGGAGAGTCAGTATGTATGTTTAAGTCCCCTAGTATGAGGGCAAGAATTGGGGAGGAGAGAAATATTGTAATGTACTGAACTCATTGAGGAAGAAAGGGGAGTGAATTGAGGTTCTCTAGAGTACAGCTACCAGGATTTTGATTGGGTGATAGATATGAATAGCACGCACCTCAAAGGAGGAGGTCTTAGTGAATGGAGGAAGGGGGGAAACCTGGAAGTAGCGATGGGGACCAATGAGTATTTCAACTCTCTTGCCTCAACTAGTGAAAAGGAGAAATGAGTAAAGGTGCAGCTTATACTTGAATGTTTTATTATTAGTGCTCTGGAATCCTAGCTGGTCAATATGCTTTAAAAGCTAAGCACAATAGTATTCCATCACATCTATATACTATAATTTATTCATCTGTTTCCTAATTTATGGGCATCCCCTCAGATTCCTATTCTTTGCTACTTCAAAAAGAGCTGTAAATTTTTTTGTACATCCTTATAGTTTTCCCTACAGCTAAACCTTCCCTTAATCTCCCTTCCAATTCTCCCTTCCCTTCTCTCCCCTTTTCCTCCTATTTCATTGTTGAGTGAAATGTATTTCTGGCCTTAACTGTGTGTTTATATGTATGTATTCTTTTTTTTTAAAATAAATAAATTTATTTATTTTTTTGTTTACATCATTCATTTCCATGAGATTTTGAGTTACAAATTTTCTCCCTATCTTTCCCCTACCCAACATCTCATAACAGGTTAAAACAATTTAAAAACTTTTCCCCCCATTTCCTGGGATGGTAAATAATTAATTGGACTCCTGTGACTTTTTTTTTTAGTTGAGCTCTTTATTTAATGTTATAAAAAATATTTAGTCAAACAGACCAAAGCACATGTCATCATCAGACTCCTCAGATACTTCTTTTTTTGCTTCCTCTTACTTCTCAACTGGGGCAGCTGTGCTAGCAGGAGCAGCCCCTCCAGCAGGGGCAGCACAACCAGCTGCTGGAGCAGGTCCACCAACTCCTACATTGCAGATGAGACTTGCAATGTTTACATTGGACAGGGCCTTAGCAAATAATCCAGGCCAGAATGGTTCAACATTTACACCTGCTGCTTTAATGAGGGCATTGATTTTATCCTCCGTGACCATAACCTCATTGTCATGAAAGATGAGGACAGAGTAGATGCGGGTGAGCTCAGAGATGGCCATTTCAGCAGACAGAGGAGAAGCTTGTTTGTGAAGGGGAGGGTTTGCCCCAACATGGCCTTAGCTTCTGAAGAAGAACCAAGCACCTTACAGACAACTGAAGAGAGTCTTTCTGTGACTCTTAATGGTGATAGAATTCCAAGGGGACACACGTACCATCTCCCCATATTTGAATAGATGCAATTTATCCTTGTTTAATCCTTTATTATCACTTATCCATGTTTACCTTTTTATGTTTCTCTTCATTCCTATGATTGAACTTCAGAATTTCTCCATAGCTTTGGTCTTTTCATTGGGAATACTTGAAAGTCTTCTTTTTCATTAAAGATCCATTTTTTTTCCTCTGTAGCGTTATCTCAGTCTTGCTGGGCAAGTCATTCTTGCCTGTTAAGCTCATATCCTTTCCCCTGTATAATATTACATTTCAGGTTCTCCACTCCTTTATGGTGGTGGCGGCTAAATTGTGCGATCATGACTTTGGTTCTTTGGTTCTTGAATTTTTACTTTCTGACTGCTTTCGGTATTTTTTCTTTGACATTCCTGGAAGCTTTGGATTCTGACTCTTATGTTCCTGGGAGTTTTCACTTTGTGGTTTCTTTCAGGAGGTGACTGGTAAACTCTTTATATTTCTACTTTGACTTCTGGTTCCAAGAAATCTGTGAGGGAGCCAAGATGGCGGCGTAGAAGCAGCAAAGTTTCACAGCTCCCACACAGCCACCTTAAATACCCATAAAATATGACTCTAAACAGATTATAGGGCTCCAAAACTCACAAAAATACAGAAAACACATCTCTCGCTGAAGGTAGCTTGGCACAAAGGGCTCATCACAGCAGGCTGGGAGCCAAAACCAGCCCAGCCTGAAATAGTGGCCTGTCCCCAGTGTGGTCAGGAGGAGCCACAGCTGGAGTCTTCAGAAGAGCGGATCGGTGGCACCTGTTGCAGTTTCCAGATTTTTATCAAGCCAGGAGGAATAAGGCTAAGAGAAAGGTCAGAGGAATTCAGCTAAATTTGGAGGAGAAAAGCAGTCTGGCTGAACTGCCCCCAGGGCAAGGAAGCAGCAGACGCGGCAGTAGTGACAGAAATGGCTGCAAGCGGCAGCCACCTCCACCAGGCTGCTTCAGAGCTCCTGGCCTGCAGATTGCAGGGGGGCCAAGGCAATTGATCAGAGGCCAAGTGCTCTTGAATTGAGCAGCCTGGATCCAGATTGTGGTCTTGGGTGGTGGTCCTGGGTCCTTTGGCTTTCAGTGAGCCAAAACTGGTGGGGGCTGCCGCACCTCCCCCCCAATAGCTCTAGCAGCTGTGAAAACCCCAGCAATTTGAGACATGGCTTTCCCCTCTGGAAGCAGAGTTCCACAGAGCTAAAAATCAAGCAATTAATTGACTGGCCAATATGATTAGGAAAAGGAAGCAAAGTAAGAACAGCAGTCAAACTCTAGAATCCTTTTTGGGGGACAGAAAGGATCAAAGCATGGAACGAGAGGAAGACAACACAGTCAGAATTCCCACACCAAATGCTTCCAAGAAACATGAAGATTGCCAACAAGCCATAGATTGACTTTAAAAGGACTTTGAAAACCAAATAAGAAAAGTGGAGGAAAAATTGGTAAGAGAAATGAGAATGATGTGAAAAAATCATGAAAAGAGAGTCAACAATTTTACTGAAGAAAATAACACCTTAAAGACTCAAATGGCAAAAGAGGCCCAAAAAGCAAATGAAGAGAAGAATGCCTTAAAAAGTCAAATTTGGCAGATGGAA
>CM053596.1:179573721-179637497 GCA_028646575.1 Pseudocheirus occidentalis | reverse complement strand
GTGAGGTGGAGGACTTTCAAGCATTCTTGCTGAAAAAACCAGAACTGAACAGGAAATTTGACATTCAAACACAAGAAGCATGAGAAGGTAAACATGGGAAAGAAATCATAAGGAACTTATCAAAGTTGAAGTATTTACATGCCAATATGGAAAAACTATAAGAGTAACTTATGAAACTTTTCTTAGTGTGAGAAGAGGTGAAGGGAATACAAATGTATATATATGTATACCTACACATATGTCTATATAAGAGGGTATATATGCATATGAATACATATCTGAACATGTGTGTATATGTGTACATAGAGGGTACAGGATCAATTTAATACAAAGGGATGATACTTTAAAAGGTAAAATTCTGAGGTGGGAGAGGACTAGAATGAGAGGAGACAGGGAGAGACAAAATGGGGTTAATCCTCCCATATAGAAGAGACAAGGGATAACCATTACAACTTTATTTTCATTTGCTCTCATTGAATTTGGCTTAGGAAAGGAATGACATAAATTCTAAACTGGGTGTCTTGCCACACAGGAGAGTAGGGGGTATAGGGATGAGAGGTGGGATGATGGAGGAGAGGGCAGGGTCTGGAGGAAGATTGCTGGAAGCACACCCTTCAGTAAAGGGAGAGGGACAGGGTAGAGAATAGAACAAGGGTGGGGGCGGGATAGGAAGGAAGGACATATGATCAGCCTCTCACAATATGTCCACTGTGGAGATGTCCTGCATAATTACACATGTACAGCCTGTGTTAAATTACTTGTCCTTCCAGTGGCAGTGGGTGATGAGGGAGGAACCGAAAGAATCTAGAATTTATCAAATGTTAAAAAATACACACACACACACATACACACATACACACACACACACATACACATACACTGGGGTAGGGAGACCCACTCTGCCCTACCAGAAAGTTAGAGGAGTATTGGAGGAGGACATGAAAGAGAACAGATTGGGGGAGGGGCTTTACAGTGGGATTGCTGTTTTGGGGCTGGGGGTCGGGGAAAGACGGGGAGAAAATTTGTAACTCAAAATCTCATGGAAATGAATGATGTAAACAAGAAAATAAATAAAATAATTTATTATAAAATAAAATAAATCTGTGCAGTTTTCTTTTGAAATATGATATCTAGGCTCTTTAAAAAAAAATCATGGTGTTCAGATAGTCCAATAATTCTCAAATTTTTTGCTTCTCAGTCTGTCTTCCAGGGCAATTTCTTTTGCTATGAGATACCTTATGTTTCTAATTTTTTTCAACGTTTTGACTTTTTAAAAAATAAATTTCTTGTTGCCCCTTGAAGTTACTGGCTTCTCTTTGGTCTATTTTGATTTTCAGGGATTTTGTTGCTTGAGTAAATTTTATACCTTTTGTGCCAAATTGTTAATTTCCTTTCCAATTATTTCTTTCTATATCTCTCATTTTGCCCAAGTGTTTCCTCAAGTGCTTTTATTCCTTTTATTTTTATTTTTCTGTCTTGAGTATCCCTGTCATTAACAGTAGCTCATAATATAAGACTCTTTTGTTGACCATTTTTCCAGTGTATTTCTTGATTTCAGACTTGTTATTGGGGTAGGCTCTGCCACATTTATGAAGGGAAGGTTTGGGCTGGTCCTTTTGTGCTTTCTTGGCATATTGTTTGTTTTATTACAAGATCTTAGTGATGAACTGTGAGTTTGAGAGCTTTTGGTGCCCTTAAAGTAGTCTGATCCAGGGTAAAGTCTCATAATTGATCCCATGGTCTGAGCACTCCAAATTTCTAACTTGGATTTAGGTCTGGGCAACAGTGGACTGTTTCTGGACTCTCTTTCTATCAGCTAGCTGGAAAGCTGTTTTGGCTCAGAGTGGCAGAATTGTAAGACTTCTTTGAGCTGGGATTCCTGCTTTTGTTTTTCCTCTAAATGCTGGACTAGATGCTCTAACGTGGGGGGATCTGAGCCATACGACTTGTGTCATGCTTGTGCGCTTTTTCTTTTCTTAGTACAGATATACTCTCCAAGGTCACTCTGTCTAGGAAACACCACCCCACTGTGCAAATCAAAAGGCTGAAAAAAATAGAAATATAAGGTATCTCATACTAAAAGCAATTGTCCTGGAAAACAGACTGAGGAGGAAAAAAATTTAAGAATTATTGGACTATTTGAACAACATGATTTTAAAAAAATCAGGCTTGAGTCTGGTGCTTGCCCTGGTTCACGTCCTTTCCTGGGCTTTGGAGTTGTCCAAAGGCATGGATGCTCTGGGTCAAATCCCATCCTCAATGCACATAGACCTCTTTCTCTATCTCTTTATGCCAAGCTGGGTTTGACAAATGACTGGGTGTTATGCTATGTTATGTTCTGTTATGTCTTTTTTTTTTTGGAGGGCAGTTGGGGTTAAGTGACTTGCCCAAGGTCACACGGCTAGTTTGTGTGTGTGTGTGTGTGTGTGTGTTATGTCTTGATTTCAAGAAGAGGATGGTTCCTGTTCCTGACTTGCAGTGAGGGAGTCCAGCCACTGGAAGGCGCTAGATCCTGGATGAGCCTCCAGCTGTGTGGGACAAAGACAACCCTTGCCCAAAATAAAATAAGCAGAGATTATCTCCAAGTGGAGACAGGAAGGATTGATTTAATTATTTCTTGCAAGAAGGGCAGTCTCGCTACCAGAGGCAGTCTAGTAGGAGAGGCAAAATACAAAATGCAAAGCTTGGTTATATACCCAAAAGGCCATCCCTTTCCCGCCTCCCTTGTTCTGTCCTGTTCCGGTTAATTAGGAACTGAGGTGCACAATCTTAACCACAAAAATCTGCTGGCGTTTGCAGGTGAAATGTCAATAATATTGAAAAGCAGAAGGTACATGTCTAGTAGATATGAAAACAGACAAAATATGTCATCAGTATCAACTTAGATATGAAAGCAGAAGACAAATGCTCTAACAATATCTATATAGATATGAAAGCAGATAATATTTTATGAATCGTGAAGATTTTAGGACATGGTGACCTGCTCAGAGTTAGTTCTGCAACAGGATTTCCAATTTTATATATGTACAGGTCAGATGGTGGTCAGTGGAAACAAGTCTGGGACATTTGGACTTGTGGTTAAATTTGTAGGATCTGCGCTTTCCCCTCCTACACATTAATTAAGCTTAGGAAAAAATTATGAGCAGGGAAGTAAGGCAAGGGTCCCAGACTCCTAGCCCAGGTTACTAAGCCTCTGGTACTTTATTACAATTCTGTTAAGATTTCTGGAATGTTACCTGATTAGTTTTCACTTTTATTCCATTCAGTATCTTCATTGCTCTGAGAATCCTCAATAACAATTTCTTTTTTTATTTCATCTCTGAATATTTTTTTTCATTTTTAAGGATTCCTTCTTAACACATATAAATTTCTTTTACTTTGTCTAGAGAATTCAAATTGTGTTTTTGGTGCTTCTGTTGATAGTATTTGAAAATACTTTCCTTCTGGAATATTTTTCTTCTTTTAATCTATATTATTGTTTATTATCTTCTAACAGTTTTGTTCATTTTCTTGAATACTGGGTGTTCATTTTCCCCTGCAAACCAATTTTCTCTTCAGAGTTTCTGTATTTGTTCTTCTTTTTTGGCTATTTCTTTTGTGGTTTTTGAGGAGGATGTTGAAGAGCTAGATTCTCTTGTGACATCTCATTCATCTTCATTTTTTGAAATTCTTCATATTCTCTCTCTCTCTCTCTCTCTCTCCCTCCCTCCCTCCCTCCCTCCCTGTCTCTTTCTGTCTCTGTCTCTCTCTGTCTCTTTTTCTCCCTTCTCCCTCTCTCATAACATTTTGTGGGTTTTGTTAACTTTTACTTTTGAATAATATCTTTTATTGCTATGAATATTTCTGTGGGTCCTTTCTTGATGCTGTACTTTGGTGGTATCAACTTGTAGTGAGATTTCTGGTTCTATGGGTTCAAACCATTTAGTACCTTTGTAAAATAATTCAAAATTGTTTCCCAAAGGTTGGATCAATTTGTACCTCTACCAGATGTAAATTAGTCTATCTTATTCCACAATCTCTACAAATTTTTATCTATCTTTGCTGATTTTATGGGTGTGAGATGTGCCTAAGAGTTTTAATTTACATTTTTTTATTAGCACCAATTTTGGATTAAAAAAATTTTTATTTATAAATTTTGCTTCAACACATCATGTAAACCTTAGCATACTTCTAGTAAAATCCACTGCAATGTCCATTCCCCAAAGCAGTGATAGAAAAGAAAATGTGCTTCTTTAAAGTATATGGACCTGCTTCAGACCTCAGATTGTAAAGGCTTCTAGTAACATGGTAAACAAAAGAAAGCAAGGAAATATACAACCTTGAAGTGAATGCTTGATTTATGAGATGAGAGATTAAAAGAAAAAAGATTGATTAAAACCAAAAAAGAAAGAGAAGAAAGATCTCAGTGCTCTCAAAGAAAGGTTTCCCAGCATCTGTCCTGCTTGTTCTTCCAATATAACACACGATTGGGACCCCCTTACTACATCTTGGTTGATACCAACTTTATCAACTTCTCCATCAAAGCCAAGTTGGACTTAATGCTGTCAATGATGGATTGTCTGTATGCCAAGTGCATTCCCTGCATAACTGACTCTAATGGCTGAAACTGAAAAACTGGGGCAGAAGTATCAAGTAGCCCTGAGGATTGCCAAGGACCCACGATTTGAACGATTGCTGTGCTCACACAAAGGAACATGTGCAGATGATTGCATAGTCCAGAGGGTCACTCAGCATAAGTGTTACATAAGCGTGTATGTTACATGTTACACAGCATAAGTGGCTACAATTGATCAAGTTCTTAAGCAGAGAATCCGGGAGATCCCTGGAGTTTCCCTCATGTACATTTCTAACCATAGGTGTAAAATCGAGAGAATGCCAGATGATTATGGAGCCCCTCGATTGTAACATCAAGAGACTAAATTTCCTGTGACACCAGTCTACAAAATACCAGTCTAGTCCCTTACTTGTCCTTTTGTGTAAAATGGGGTTGCAGAGATCTACTTTTTTATCCTATTCTGAAATGATTTTTGTATCTTAATGAAAAATTCATTTAATTTATATGTAAATCAGTTTTGTTCAGACATTTCTATAGACTGTTATTCTTTTTTTTTCTTTTTGGAGGGGGGAGGGTAAGGAAATTGGGGCTAAGAGACTTGCCCAAGGTCACACAGCTAGTTTTTTTGTGTTAAGTGTCTAAGGCTGGATTTGAGCTCCGGTCCTCCTGACTCCAGGGCCAGTGCTCTGTTCACTGCACCACCTAGCCACTCTGACTCAGTATTCTTATTGTCTCATTCTTCTTCACTGCTGAATAATAGGCTTTAAATAAAAACTTCCACGGGCTTTCAAGAAAAAAAAAGTTATATGGACCTTATGATTTCTTAGTAGTTTTCTCTTGGTTCAATTGTAAAGGACAGGTATGTGCTTTGTAAATCTGTATCAGTTATCTAGTGATTCTGATCTTAGTGTTACTGATATTTAAAAGTGTTGTCATTTATCTACATCCAGAGAAAGTAGAGAGTCTGGATTCAGACTGAAGCAAACTACTTGCTCTCTTTCTTTTTCTTGTTTTGTTTCCTCTTTCCAATTGTTCTTTCAATTGGTTATAATCCTTCTTTACAATCTGACTAATGTTTAATGTGAAGGTATTGGTAGATCCTATATTTGATTGCATGCCACCGTGGAGTGTGGGGGAGAAAATTTGAAACTCAAAAGATTGTGGAACTGAATGTTGTAAACTAAAAGTAAATAAATTAATTAATAAAAAAAATTTTAAGTGTCATCATTAGATTAGATAGTTAATGCAATTGTGTACACCGTTAAGTTTTGCTTGGTTCATTCTGTATTATTTCAAGTCTTTTCATATTTCTTTAAAATTTTCCTGTTTGTTTTTCACTGGATCATAGATATAGAACTGAAAGAGACCTCAGAAGCTATCTGCTAGAATCCTCTCATTTTATTGATTCTTTATGGTCTAGCAATATGCCATTACATTCTTATACCACAGTTTGTACATTCTCCAATTGTTGGACACACAATTTGTTTCTTTCTCTTTCTTTTTTTTCTTTTACTACTACAGATAATATGCTATGAATGACAATAGACTGTTATAAAATAAAGCAATTTCAGCGTTCATGAACATGGAAACAGAATATTTGTGGATGATAGCAACATCAAGCGTAAACTGTCTTTTAGTATACCTCAAGTTGAGTGGAGAAGTAGGTCACAGAAATTGAGTAGATCCATAGTCCCCAAAATTTTTTGTTCTTTTGACCCTTTTCAGCAATAACAACAACAACAACAATATATTGTGAACTCCTGGAATAACTTAATACACTTCTTAGACTATGGTTTTACAATTTACTGCTTAAGGCATCATTAGTGGATTTTGATCATAAACTCCTTGGACAATCATCACTAACTCTTCAAGGAGTTCCTTGAACCACCAAATGAGAACCACTGGTGTAGTCCAAGTAAATGAGAAGTTAAGGTACCTGAGGGAGTCTCAATATGTATGTTGAAGTCCCCTAGACTGAGGGCAGGAGTTGGAATAAAAAGAGAGACTGAGCCAGACACTGAAATTCTTGAAAAAGGAAGGTCCATCCTGCTGAGACTGGGCCTCTAAAGATCCTGTCCATCAGGATCTGGATTGTGATAAATTTGGATAGCTTGAAGTGCAAGGAAGGAGAGGTTGCAAAAGAGAATCTGGAAGTGGTAACGAGGGTCAAGGAGTATTCCAACTCCTCCACATGACTAGTGAGTTTGAGGGGAGGGAAATTTAAGAAAAAAAAAGCCAATGTTAAAAAGGGTTGTGAGGCAAGCCATGGGGAGGGAGCCAGGTTTCAGTGCCAAAAGGTGATAGAAGGAGGGAGAAAGGAAAAGGTTTCAGATAAAAGGAAGTATATTACTTAAGTAGCATTTGTTCCACAGGGCACAGTGGAAAAGAAAGAGTGGGAATGAGAAACTAGAAAGATTAGAGTTGAAGTGGATGAAGTAATGGAGAGGGCATTTTTGGAAACTAGCATAAGATTGTTTAGAATCACTGGATGAGGAGAGTATGAGAAGGTCAGGTTTGCTAACCACTGACTAGTGAATTTAGATAGTTTATCAGTGCATGGGGAAAGGTCACTGAGGAAGGCAGATGGTTATACTGTTCAAGGCTAACTCCATGGCAGGTGGTGGTGTGTGCTGGGAGTGCCCTGAAGCACATATGCCTTCTCCTACTTAGGCTAGTAATATTGATTTTGTAGTTCAGCCACATTATGGGTAAAATAAATAGGCTTTTGTGGGCTGACCTCTGAGCCTAATTGTAAATGTTCTCTCTCTGCACTACCTTTTCAGTGATATCCTCCATGCCTAGATATCTACTACAACAGGGTAGTACCGTTATATTTCAAGACTTCCCTTTTCCTTTTAATTCTTCTAAACCCAAACAGTATACACATTGGAATAAGTCATTGTTTTTGGTCGTGAAATACACGGAGCAGAACTAATGATATAGTGTGTTGATCAAGTTATTCTTTAATTCCCATGCTATTTTAAGGAAACAAAAACACATAAAATTACACTAGATGTTTCTGTTCATCATTGATCCAAAACACTCTTCCTTAGGAAAGAAATTAGCTATGACTTAAATGTCCTCACCCTCTACTTTTGTTTTTCAGTGAAACCCATGCAAGTAGTTATGTTAATAAAAAAAAAAACCAGCCTCCTTGATCATAATTTAACTTTATGTAAAGGTGGATGTTTCCTTTGGCTCTCTTGCTGATGGTCGTTTTTCTTCTTAGTTCTAAGTTTTCTTTAAGTCTGAGTGCTAAAAAATCCAGCACACAGTAGTTAATGGGGATGACAGCTACAGTATCATTCTGTTTATGAATATTCATGAAATGAAATCTATAGCATTAATTATATTAATTTACATACTTGAATACAAGTGAACCATAAGTTATAGTGATAACTACGCTTTTTAAAAAACATATCTTAGTAACGATATATTGTACATTATCTTATAAATGTTATTTAATAGGATGGAGGTGACATTTCTTTCAAAAGGCATTTGAGTATTTATAGCTAAAGACATTTTAAGCCAAGAATTAATGCATAATGTAGTCCTACAGTTTTTGTAGGATTTTATAAAGCTTATGGGAGAGAGAAATGTTTCACAAGGGGGCAAATAATGGATGTGACTGAAAATGGGACGAATCTATATAGGAATAGGAAATATGTAGTTATGTCATTCTTACTGGAATTTCTATTTTTAAATGATTTGATTTTTTTGCATTTTAATTTAATATTTTCTTTATTGTAAGAAAATATAGAATAAGAAGAATGAAATAGGAACAAGCTTCAATTTTATTATTTCAAGAGTTTTGTAATTTTGAAAAAATACATATTTGGAAAATCAATTGAGTATTTATATCAATTGAGATAGCATATCAGCTATGCAATCAAATAACATTTGTAAATTTTTTTTTTTTTTTTTTTTGCTTTTTGGAGGGCAGGTTGGGGTTAAGCAACTTGCCCAAGGTCACACGGCTAGTTTTTCGTGTTAAGTGTCTGAGGCCAGATTTGAACTCAGGTACTCCTGACTCCAGGGCCGATGCTCTATTCACTGTGCCACCTAGCCGCCCCTTAGCATTTGTAAATTTAAACTCTCTAACTAGTGTTATTTGTATCTGGTTTTGTAGATTTTGTTAAGCCAAAGTGAACAATGATGGGCTGATTTTTTAAAAATACCTAAGCATTTAGTTTGTTTGGGCATTCACATCTGGATTTTTTGGCTCTCCAAGGTAAACATGTAAAATCTTGGGTATGTACATATGGATGTTGCCATCCCTCGCATGCTCGGTGGTGTTAATAGCTTATATTTACCCCATTCACAGAACATTTTTCTAACTTACTGTGATTTTTTTTTCCTCGTGTGACATTTCAGTTTTGTTAATCTATGCAGTTAAGTATAATTAGTTGACTATGGTGCTAGGACTTCAAATCACAAACTATCTAGATGTGACCCAAAATATTTCTAAATAAAGAGTGAATTTCTGAGAAACAGTAAAAGGAAGTCATCAGAAAACAAAAAAGTTTGTTGATTTACAAAATGGAAAAATATGGAAACACAAGCCTCCTACGTTTCTGTTTTGTATAGATGATCCTTTTCTGTAATGGGGTATTGTATAGATGGGAGTATCTGACTAGCATATATAGCTATAACTACATAAATCTCTCTCTCTGTCTTTCTGTCTCTGTCTCTCCCTCTCTCTACTCTCTCTCTCCTTCCCTCTCTCCCTTTCTCTCTCTCCCCCTCTCTCTCTTCCTCTCTCCCAGTCTCTCCCCTTCTCTCTCTCGCCCTCTCCCTTTCTCTCTCGCCCTGTTCCTCCTCTCTATCTGGATGTATGTGTATATCTATAGAGATACATATATCTATCCATATTTCTGGTGAGTATGTATATACATATATATACATACACATATGTATTTATATATACACATTAATGATTAATAAAACCAAACATAGATTTTAAAAATCCTAAAATGATATTTGTTTTGAATGAGAACAAGATTATTTTGAGTAGAGACAATTCTTTAAAATATGGCACATGGGTTTTTGTGGCAATGATCTATTGATTCAATTACATCTCTAATTTCATCATACTTCTCCTTCCACCTACCCTCTGCAATGGAGAACTGTTAGTTGCTTAGTGCCACTGTCTGTTTTCCCAGCTTCCCATCATGATTGCCAGATTTATTTTCTAACATGAGCTCCTACTTCTGATCTCATTCTTCTTCCTCAAGCTCCTCCTCATGATAATGGAAATCCTCTTCCCTGGGTAGGCTATATCAAGTTAGGTATTTAAATCCCAAACTTCTAAAACATGCATCCTCATATGACTTGTATTACAGTTCCAATTCAGCAGGCATTTATTAAGTGCTGTATCTGTGTAAGGTTATTGTACTAAGTGAGCCTTCCTCTCACCTGTAATAGTCATTACACACATAGCTATTATACACAATAGAACGTGAAGGAGGGGCAGAGAAAGCATTATACAAGGTTTTGAGGAAGGAAAGAACACCTTTGATGTTCAGAAAAGGTTCATGGAGGTCTTAGAGGATAGATAGGATTAAAATTTAAAATTTAGGCTGAGTCTTCAAAGATAGGTAGGATTTGAGTTGGTAGAGATGTAGGGCAAGGGCATATCATTCATAGGCAGTAGAATGAGTCAAGGCATAGAGGCAGTGAATAATAGTGATTTTCTAATTTAATCCTCATAATAACCCCTTGAGGAAGGTGCTATTATTATCCTCAATTTTTAGATGAGAAAATTTATGCTGGCAGAGGTTAAATGACTTGCCCACAGTCACACAGCTAGTAAATATCTGAGGCTAGATTTGCACACAAGTCTTCTGGCTCCAGGGCCATCAGCATTCTAACCACTGGGTCACCTAGAAGAATAAAACACTTTGGGGCGGCTAGGTGGCGCAGTGAATAGAGCATCGGCCCTGGAGTCAGGAGGACCTGAGTTCAAATTCGGCCTCAGACATTTAACACACACACAAAAAAACTAGTTGTGTGACCTTGGACAAGTCACTTAACCCCAACTGCCCTCCAAAAAAAAAAAAGAATAGAACATTTTCAGAAGTCAGTAAAAAGGCTGAATTGACTGGTACATAGAGTGTAAGTATGAGATGAGGCTGGAACAGTAGACCGGAGGATCTGGTCCATAGCTATTGTCCTTCCTTCACTGTTTCTTTGTGGGTTCAGCTAATCTTAGACTCTGTGTTACCTTTATAAATACGTTTGACTTCTGTGATTGCAAAGGAAAAGAGACACTTCAGCATGCCACCACTAACTAGTACATCTCAGGGAGACCCACGGTCTTACAGCTTTCGTGACTGCTGTAAGCCAGTTTTAGAGGAGATGAAATTCTGTCTCCTGTTTCCAAGCAGCATGTCTATAAGCACACGATGCTTTTGGCTACCATCTTTGGTGCAAATTTAGATGAATTTGATGAAATCAGATCTTCTCTATGGAAATCTTTTGATTAACTTGACTTAGCATACCCATAGGTCCCCTTGCCTCTGTCTACCTGACATGATAAAAAAATCAAAAGAGTCCCTTAAATAAATCCAGAAGTCTTTTTTTAGAGCCAGATTTCTTATATACATAGAATAGTTTGATGAATAGAGTACTAAATGAGAACCTAAAGTCTCTGTTTTTTCAGATTATATATTGATTACTCCTTAATAGAAGAACCTCATTGTATTACTCACTGTAGCATAAGGACCTCATCTAAGGTGGTTAGGTGGTATTACATAGATAGAGCACTGGGCCTGCTGTTAGGAAGATCTGAGTTCGAATCTAGCCTTAGACACTTACTAACTGTATGACCCTGGTCAAATCACTTAACCCATTTGCCTCAGTTTCTTTAACTGTAAAACAAGATGATAAGAGAACCTACCTCCCAGGGTTGTTGTGAGAATCAAATGAGATGATGATAATGATAAAGCATTTAGCATAGGGCCTCACACGTATACAAATGTTCTGTTGTTATTTAGTTGTTTTCAGCTGTGGCCAACTCTTCATGACACCTTGTGGGGTTTTCTTGGCAAAGGTACTGGATTCGTTCAACATTTCCTTCTCCAGCTTATTTTACAGATGAGGAAAGTAAAGCAAATAGAGTTAAATGACTTGCCCAAGGTCACATAGCTAATATATATCTGAGGCCATATTTGAACTCTGGTCTTCCCAACTCTAGGCCCAGTGCTGTAGCCACTGCACCACCTAGCTTCCTATATAAATGTTAGTTATTATTATTTCCAAGAGAATTTGCTTAATGTTCTTTGGAGAGACTTCATGTTTGTCTCCCTTATTCACTTTGTGTAAACTGTCTGGAACTCCCACGGTCCAGTTCAGGTGTCATCTTCTCTCTGAATTCTTCACCCGTTTCCTCCTTCCACTCTCCCAAGATGGAAGTATTCTCATCTTCTTCTAAACTACTTTTTTCATCTTTTGAGTCTGTTTACTCATCTATAAAACAATGGACTTGGACTCACTGGTCCCTAAATTTTCTTGTAGCTTGAAATCCCATCATTCCATGCCCCTAAATGTAATGGGTTTAGTTCTATGTAATGTTTAATCGCATGGGTAATAAGTTTAGGTAACATCTCTATTGGGAACATTAAAACGTTGCCCTGATATGCATTTTTAAAACTTCTTTGATTCCTTCCATTGATCTGTGATCTCATTGATGTGCCTATTTACTCCAGTAGTAAAGATAACAATTAATTCCACAACTTTCTTTGTCCTGTGAGACCTTTGTTCTTGTTCTGTAAATCACCCATATGGGGTCCACAGGGTGGTGGAGGCTTTCATCTAGATATGCTTATATTACATGTGTGCCATTGGGTCGTTTGTTGTTCCACTGGGTTCAGTTGTGTTTAACTCTTCATGCCTCCTTTTGGGTTTTCTTGGCAAAGATCCTGGAGCAATTTGCCATTTCCTTCTCCAGTCTATTTTACAGATGAGGAAACTGAGTCAAATTGGTTTAAGTGATTTGTCCAGGGTCACACAGTTAGTAAGGATCTGAGGCCAGATTTGAACTCATGAAGGTGAATGAGACTTCCTGACTCCAGGCAAGGTACTCTATGCCCTATGGCACCGCCTAGCTGCCCCACCCATTGGATCATACAGGCTGTCAATCTCCCCTATCTCACAGCTAGACTGGCTCACATCCTTTTGTGGTCTCTTTGATGATCTTCATTATGATACTTCTCTAGTGCTATTCATTGCTGGTAATATGCTACATAGTCTGATGATGCCCACGCTGCCCTGCTCCATTATCCTCTATGTAACCTGCAATTTTAATTCTTCTAAGACTAGTATTTTATAACTTGCACAGTAACTGTGTAAAAATATTAGTAATAAAAAGATAAACTTTTGCTTTAAGGAGAAAGCAGACACAATCTGTTTCCCAGATCATATTCAGAGCTCTTCCAGTATGTCAGAACCTGCCAAAACTTGTGCCACACTGGCACAGCCTTCAAGAACCATGGGCTGTCTTCAAGCTACAATGAAGCATCAGAGTACGACTTTTCTTTATGATTACTCTATTTGTTTGAATTCAGTTTTAGGTATAGTAAATATTTTACCTCAACCAGGATGTATTTGAAGTTTTAATTTTGTATATATTTTAATAATATATTTAATATTTTATTTTATTTTGTTTGCTTTTTGGAGGGCAGTTGGGGTTAAGTGACTTGCCCAAGGTCACATGATTAGTTAAGTGTCTGAGGCTAGATTTGAACTCAGGTGCTCCTGAGGGCCCTCCAGGGCCGATGCTCTATTCATTGCACCACCTAGCCTCCCCATTAATAATATATTTAAAATAAAAAGTAATAATGACTCCCAACAGTGGTCTTGAGACTTTACTTTTTTTGTGAAATTGTTATTTTTTTTAAATCATCTTGAACATTCATTATTAGAGCCCATTGAATAATAAAATTATATTACACAGACTTATGATATAGAATTTATTTTAACTTAATTTTATTTTTTCAATTATAAAAAAAATTTCTCTCCCTCCTATTCTTCCCCAACAGAGGGAAAAAAATAAAGGAAAAAAAAAGCCCATATAACAAAACATGCATAGCCCTGCAAAACAAAAGTCCACATGATTCGTATTCAGAAGAGTATTTGTGTCGAACTGTGTCCTGAGTCCCTGGAGGTGATTAGTGTGCGTACTTCTGGAATTATGATGGGTCTTTGCTTTGACCAGACTTTTTAAGTCTTAAAGTTGTCTTTACAGTACTATTATTATTGTATAAATTGTTCTCTTGGTTCTCAGTTCACTTTGTTTCAGTTCATACAAGTCTTTCTATGTTTCTCTGATGTGTTCCCCTTCATTGTTTCTTTGTTTTTTATAAATTTATTTATTTATTTGCTTTTAGTTGATAAGATTCAGTTCCAGAGTCCCTTGAGTTTCAACTTTTCTCCCCTCCCTGTCCCCCCTACCATGGTGGCACCCTTCATTGTTTCACAGCAAGCACTATAGTATCTTATCACATTCTTCTCCGCACAGAGCTACAATTGGATATTCTTCTTTACTAGACTCATGCTTTCCTTATTCTATGTAGACTATAAATTGCGCCTAACAATTTTGTGAGTTGTGGCCAAAAGCATACATTACTCAAGCTGTGAGCCTCTCCGAGCTTACCTAGAAAGTCTCCAGGTCCGTACCAGAAACTTCTCCACTTTGGCAGTTCCTGCCAGAGCTTGTATTTTACTGGCATAGAATTTGTGTACCCAAGGTCATCAGTAGACCATGACAATCGCTTCTGATCTAATAGCTCTTTCACTACTACCTGTAAACATGCCAAAGTCACTTCATCCTTAAAAAAATTCACTTGCTCCTACAACCCCTTCAGCTCTCATACTATTTCTTCTTCCTGTTCACAGACAAATTTCTGGAAAAAGCTGTTTACATTCATTATCTTCACTTCCTCTTCTCTTACTTCTGAATCCCTTGCTGTCTAACTTTTACCTCCGCCATTTGGCTGAAATTTCTTTCTCTAAAGTTACCATTGATCTTTTGATTGCTAAATTCTATGGCTTTTTCTCCAGTCTTTATTCTTTGTGACCCCTCTGCAGCATTACACTATTGACCACCATTTTCCTTTTGGGTATTCTCTCACCACATTTCTTATCTGACGCCTCTCCTCTTGTATAGCCACCATCCCAGTTTGGGTCTAAATCATTCCTTTCTTGAAATTATTTTAGTAGTCTTGTCTCTGATCAAACCTTTACATAGCTATTGAAGTAATATTCCTAAAGCATAGGTCTGACCATGTAACTCCCCTCATCAAAAAGCTGTTTCCTCTCTTCATAACTAAGATAAAATACAAACTTCTCAGTTTGCCACTTAAAGCCTCTCAAAAAATGGCTCTATTTCCCTTTACAAAACATATTTCTTCACCCACAGAAACATTTATTAGTGGAACCCTCTCCCACCACCAAAACTGTGTCTTCTTCCTTTCCATCACCTTTTCAGTCCTTTTCCCCACTCCTCATCACCCACTTCTTTGCAGTTTTTTCTCTTCCTGAGACCACAAGAGTCACCTTCCCTTCTCTGCTAGCCTTCAATTTGACCTGGGCCATTCCCCTATAGGCAAGATGTTGCCGGGTTCTGTCCATTACGCCTACCCTTTTACCTCTATCTGACTTCCACTGTCACCCCTGTCTCCTTGTGTGCATTTAGAACGAAGTCTCTTAATGGTCTTTCTGCTTTCATTCTGTTGTTCTTGTTCTCCTTCATTGCTGCGTTTACTCACCTCTCCTGTATTTCTGTTTTCTGGGGTGTTTGAGAAGCAAATCATCTCTTCAGTTATGGCTTTCTTTGTAAGAATGTTCCAAATGCTTCTTGATTATGAAATGTCCATCTTTTTGCATTTATGGTTAAGCTCAGATTTTCTGGAAAGGCCACACTGGGCTGTATTCAGAGCTCCATATTCTTTGGGCTAGATTATTCCATCTCCTTTTGAATTTTCTAGAGGATGCAGGATAGTCTTGCGTTATTTGAATTTATTTTCCTTTTGTATTTGAGGGTCTTTTCTCCTGATGGATTACAGAACTTGTTTCTGAATCGAATTGTTAAATTTAACCATTATGTGTCTTGGAATTTCCAGGCTTAGTTGTTTTTTTCGTTTGTTTGTTTTTTAACTTCTGGAGGTGATCTACGAATTCTTTCCATTGGTATTTCATTTTATGTGTGCAGAACTTCTTGGCACCTCTCTTGTATTATGGTGTTTATATTTTTGTCTTCTTTTCTTCTGGGAGGCCCATGCTTCTTAGGTTGTCCCTACACAGCATGTCTTCAAGATCAGTATGTTTTGTTTGTCTAGTAGGCATATTTCTCTTTTATTGTTAATGGGGTTTGGTTTGGGGATTTTTTTTGCCTGTTTGTTTTTGCTTCTTTTCTTCTCCATTGCCCTTTACTCCTGTGTAGTTGCATCCCCAATCCAGTGTTCTCTCTTGTTTCTTGGGTAAGACTTGACATCATAGATTCCAATTTTTCTCTTCTATCTATTAATATTGTTGTGCAGGCCATAAATTTTGCTTTCATAACTCTCATTTCTCTTTTGATCCACTCAAGAATAGTATATTGGTGGTTCCATGTTCTCACATTCCACTGAGTATTGTTTTCCTTTGTTTTGCAGTATTTATTCATAAAATGCCCAATTTTACTAGATCTGGAGGCCAGAATTTCTTCTTTTATTAATGTTTCCCTGTTGGTTTATCTGCTTATGTTCAGGGTCTATGATTTTCTTCTACCTGAGGTCTTTAGTGATTTCTGTTAACTCCCTCTTTCCTCTCCCCCACTAATGCTTACTTTTTCATTCTCTCCCCTCTGATTCTAGTTTCCCTGGGGGCTGGATCCAAAAGCATCACAGCCTTTTCCCACACTGGGCAATTCATAGTTCATCAGCTTAGGTTTCTGCCCCACGTGACTTTTGGAGGGACAGAACTGGCTCCAGCTGGATAGTGAGCTTTTCTCTCAGACCCTCCCCCCCAACATACACACACACACACACACACACACACACACACACACACACACACACACACACGCCTTTCCCCACCCTCCACACTCCTCCATTGACCTATTCCAGTGTTCTGTCATACTGGCTCTATTCCTCTGTTCTTTAACCCTTCACTGACAGTTCTGAATGTTGCAGCACTGGTATTATTGGGGGAGGTAGTTTCTGTACTTTGAGTCTCCAAAGCTCTAGGTGTGATGTTGAGCTCTATTTTTAGTGCAGACATGTGTCAACCCCCTTTCCCTCTGTTCCTCTGTTCTCCTATAGAGACCTTTGGAAGCAGAGACCACTGTCTGCCATGGTACTGACTATCCATTGCAGTTCTGTGTGGCCCCAGCAAACTTCTGCCCTGCTTCACCACCACAGAACCTACTGTGCACCAGGCACTGTGTCTGTAGCCTGGAGCTGGGATCTTCAGGGCATTGGAAAGAGAAAGTAGGGACAGAGATGTGGGGCTTGATTTTGATGAAAGCTCTTTTGTCAGATCCTTGGGTAGTTAGTGCAGCTTTACAACTAGTAGTGTAGGAGGCAAGACAGTGGAGCCAGTGAGTCCAAAGTATTATTATTTCATGGTTCTTGTGTTCTTAATCTCTTAGATTCCAAGAGTCCTAGATCTTGGAGACACCTAAGTTGCTTTATCTTTGGCACTTAGTTTCTGTTTTGGAGAGGTTTGAGAGGTTGTGGGGATCAGAAAAAATGTCAAATTCTCCATCTTGTTCTCTCTATGAATATTCCCAGCTTTATTGCATAAATAAACCCCTCTTTCACACATATTTCAGACGGAATACTGTGCCCTGTATTTGACATCCCATCTCTGTGCCTTTGTTTAGGCTGTTCTAGAAACTTCTGCCTTGCCTTTGCCTTCTATAGTACCTACAAGATGCAGCTCAAGCACCTCTTCCTTCAAAATATTTTCCCGATCCTCTCACTTGCTAGTCCTCCCACTAAAATTACTTTGTACTTTGAGAGCAGAGAGTTGTCCTTAGAAAGATCTGAGTTCAAATTCTATCTCTGATACATACTGGTTATATGACCCCAGACTTAATCTTTCATTGTGGCACAGTAGATAGAGTACTAGATTTGGAGTCAGGAAAACTCATCTTCCCAAGTTCAAATTCAACCTCAGACACTAATTAGTTACATGACCCTGAGAAAGTCACTTAAGCCTGTTTGCTTCAGTTTTCTCATTTTTAAAATGAGCTGGAGAAGGAAATAGTAAAGCACTTCAGGAAAACCCCAAGTGAGGACTCAGAGAGCTGTACATGACTGAGAAATCACTGAAGCTTCCAGTCAATTCTCCAATATAGATCTACATCTATAGAAAGCAGTTTCTTGCCTGTTGTTTCCTCCAGGGAAGGGAAGGAACTGAAAATAGGCATTATTAAGCAACTACTACGTGCCAGGCATTGTGCTAAAACATTTTACAAATGTTCTCATTTGATCCTCATCACAGCCCTGTGAGGTAGCGGCCCTAACCCACATTTTACAGTTGAGGAAACTAAGTTATACAGAGGTTAAATAATTTGCCATCATCACACAATTAGGAAGTGACGGAGGCCAGATTTACAGACTGAGACCTGACTCCAGGCCTTGTGCTCTACCCACTGCACCACCTAGCTGACTACACCAATGAAATCACAGGTTTAAACAGTAGCAACAACAATTAAAAAAAAAAAAAGATGCTCTAATCAGTGCCCTGGCACATAGTTAGGTACTTAAAATCACTTGTTGAATGCATATTGAATGAATTCATGAAAAGGAATTTGAATAGAACTTAAATGGAAAAATCAAAGGATAATTACATTTCGGATGATACTGACAAACATTAAAATGTTTCTCCTGGCACCTGTTGTAGGGGGAAAATTCATAAAATAAAAAGGCAGAGATAAGACCTTCAGGAGCACTGGTGATTTCATTCAAATTGCTTTTTTTTTTTTTTTCGTAAATTAAATGTCTGGATCTTGAACTTACTTACCTGTTGGTCAGTACAGATCTGGAGATACCATGACTGAATCAGGAACACAAAACAATAATCAACCAGACCCTTAATCCTTAGGTCTCTTGTCTTGCTGAGACTTACTTTTTTTGCTTTTGAATTTTGAGTATGTCCTTCCTTTTTCACATGGATGACTTGTGATGAAACAGTAATAAAATTTCCTAAGTAATTTGTTTTTTGTGTTTTTGAGGATTATTAGAAATTTATAGTCCTATGGATGGCACCAACATTCTCTTAGCCATTCAGGTTTATAAACTTAGGGTCATTCTAAACTAGTCCCCCTTTTTTATTCCTCTTGTGACCAAGTTTCTCTTGTTTTTATTATCCCTATCTCTTCACTCATATGACCAACACTCCAGGGATGTAGCTCCTAATTGATCTCTTTGCCTTTAGTCTCTTCCCTGTTAAATCATTTTTTATGCACAGTAGCAGTATAATCATCCTAAAAGAGCAGGTCCATGTCAGTCCCCTGTTTAAAAAAAAAATCTTCAGTAATATTCCTTTGCCTCTAGGCTGAAATACTCCTGAACCTAACATTTGAGATCCTTTGCAATCTGGTTCCAACCTACCTTTCAAGATATACAGCTATTGCTTGCTTCACATTACTCACCTCCAAGCACTCTGTGTTCCAGCCAAACCGGAATGAATACTGGCTCTTTCCTGACTACCAGCATTCCACCCTTTGCCCCTCTGTATTCTTTGCCCAGGCTGACATAGAATACATTCCCTCTTTGAGTTCTTCTCTTAGAATTCTTGTCTTCCTTCAAGACTCAGTTCAGGTAGTCTCTCTCTCTGGGAGGCTTTCTCTGATCTCTTCACTTGCTACCACTTTCTCCCTCTTTTGTTACTTTGTATCCCCTAAGAGTGCTGGAGGGGAGGGACTATTTCCTTTTAGTCTTTGTAACTACAATCTTTAAGCGCTTAGCACAAAGACTTGCAGAAAGTAGACACTAAATGTATATACTTTTTGAATTAAATGTGTATTTTTGATAGCTTCCTTTAGAATATGGCAGATCTTGTCATGTTATGCCTCAAACATGTTGTAATAGTTTGATGGAAATCTTTTATGGACAAGACTGATAGCTTTGTGACACTAGCTTTCATCAGTAGTAACAGATAGAATGACTCAAATGCTTACAGCATTTTAAGGGTTTTATAAAGCATTTTTACTGTACATAATTGTAGTATCTATAGAGAGTTGACCTCAGAGTTAGGGAGACCCTAGGTTCAAGTCCAGCCTTTGCCACATATTGGCTCTGTGACCTTGGACAAGTCACTTAAAACTCCTAGGGCCCCAAGCAGTTCTTTCAAATTACAAGTTGTCATAAAAGTAATCATTTGCATTTTAGAGAGAATTTCTCCTTGGTAAGCTTCCTATACCAATGAAATCACAAGTCTTTTTTTTTTTAATGTGCTTTGAAGGCCATGTGACAAAAGCATTTTAAAAACTACATCCAGGGGCAGCTAGGTGGTCCAGTGAATAGAACACTGGTCCTAGAGTCAGGAAGACCTGAGTTTGAATGTGGCCTCAGATTCTTATGAGTTGTGTGATCCTGGGCAAGTCACTTAACCCCAATTGCCTCCAAAAATAAAAAAATAAAATAAAAACTGCTTCCATCATATGTGTTTCTAAAGTACAAATGTGACTTGTACATTGTTACATTAACACTTCACTTGTCCAGAAATCACATTCCTGGCAGCCTCAGGCACTTCAGAGAGAATCTGAAAATAAGAAAGGTCTCCAAACTCTAGAAACAGATGTATTGAAGTACATTTTACTCCACAGGGGAGACTCTTCAGCCTGCTTGCTGTTTGTTGACACTTCATTTATGCATGTGTCTAACTTCTTAAATTCTGTCTGACTTTAAACAGAAAAAATGATAATGATAATAAATCATAATAATGGCGATGATAATGGTTGATATCTATCCAGTGCCTTAGAGATTGCAATACTCTTTTCACATATTGTTGCATTCATGCCTTATAGCAGTTGGGGGAGAGGTAGGGTCTATCGGTATTAGTCTCATTTTACAGGGGAGAAGACTGAGATTCAGAGTTTAAGCAACAACCACTTGACCATATAACTAGTAGGTACATACCAGAGGCAAGATTTGATTTGTGGTGTTGCATAGGCAGCTAGGTGGCGCCATAGTGCACAGAACCCTGGACCAGGAGTAGGGAAAGCTCTGAATTCAAATCCAACCTCAGAGACTTCCTAACTGTGTAACCCTGGGCAAGTCATTTAACCCCTCTCTACCTAAGTTTCCTCAACTGTAAGATGGGGATAATAATAGCATTTATCTCCCATGGTTGTTGGGAGGTGCAAATGACATAATACTTTAAAATGCTTAGCACAATGCCTGGCATATAGTAAGCACTAAAAAATAAAGCTGAATATCATCATCATCCTTATTACTAATTATTTTTATTACAAATCAATGAAGACAGAGTTGGAAACAGTGGGGTGGAAGAAAGGATTTGCATCAAACATCACCAGTTTTGTCTCGTATCCCAAATATATATGAAACTGACAATTTATGAAGCCAAGCATGAGTCCTCTATAGATAACTGGTTAAAGTACGTGAATAAACAGTTTTCAGGAGAACTGCAAAATATAAATGAAAAGGATGCTTCAAATCACTAATACTAAGGAAAATGTACATCAAAACAACTCTGAGGTTTCCCCTCATACCATGCAAATTGGCAAAGATGACAAAAGATGGGATGAGGCCGTGTTGGAGTGCTGTGTGGGCATGCTGATGCACTGTTGTGTGGCTCTTAAGTGAGTCAGCTCTTTTTTGTCTAAGTTTGGAATTATGAAAGAAAAGAGCTAAATTGTTCACACTCTCACTCCTGGGCACGCATCTCAAGAAAGCTGACTGAACTAAGGACTAATTATATCTATATCTACACACACACAGGCACATATATGTATTTGTATGTACACACATGCACATACGCATGTGTGTATACATACACACTCATAGTAGCACTCTTTGTAGTAGCAAGACTAAAAGCAAAATAGGTTTCCATTGATTGAAGAATGGCCAAACAAAAGCAAAACATGTTAAACCTGATATTTGAATGTGATCGAATAGAATTATATAGTAAGATAGAATGAGGAAATAAAAAAAATGTGAGAAGATTACAAGAATTTAGGTATCATGACATAAGCAGGGCCCAGAGAGCACTATACATATACAATGATGATGAAAATGAGGTGAACTGATTATTAAAAGGAAGTAAAATATTGAGTAATGGAAACCCCAGAGAGCTTATGAAATGTATTTCCTGCATCATGGCAGAAGTTGGAGGGGAACGACCAGGACAGAATATTGACTATAGGGTCAGATTGTATTAGATGGTTTTCTTAATTGGTCTTTATCACAAGAATAGTGTCTATCTAGAGGGGCATCGGTGAAACTCATTAAAAATGTATATATATTTATGTATTTATATACATAAATAAATTTATATATATATAAAAAGATTTTTTTTCCAAGTTCTAGAATGCCAAATTAGGGGTCAACCCTTAAAAAATTAAGTACTTTTAGGACAAATTTAAATTTTGCTTCATACTAGGGATCATATACTTATAAAACTTGTTAGTTCAAAGGGGTGGCTAGGTGGGGCAGTGAATAGAGCACCGTCCCTGGAGTCAGGAGGACCTGAGTTCAAATCCAGCCTCAGACACTTGACACATTTACTAGCCATGTGACTTTGGGCAAGTCACTTAACCCCAATTGCCCACCAAAAAGCAAAAACAAAAAACTTGTTAGTTCAAGAGATGGCACAAGCTAAAAATATAAATTAGATTCAAGAAGGGTTTTCATGAATTCATTATGTATAAATTTGTAGTGGGTATTTTTTTTGGAAATTTTTATTTTTTAAATTTACAAGCATTTATGACAATTTAGGGAAAAGAAAAAAACAGAACTTTTGTAATAAGTACGAATAGTCAAGTCAAATAAATTCCTTTGTTGGCCTTATCTTAAAATAATTCACAGTAGGTAATTAAGGGAATTTCCAGATGTTGGAAAATCCAACCTTTTAAGAATCTCAGAAAATGTCCCTTGGGGCTCCAAGTCATGTGCCACATTATAGTGCTTAGCAGTGTAAAAGATAACTCAGTCGACCAGTTTCTTATATTTTATACTTTTTCAAAAAACTTTTTTTCATTTCTATTATCTTCCAGAACATGTAGCTGATCTAGCATGAACTTTCTTGTATTCTAATGTTTACTGAAACTGGGCTTCCAAGAGACATGAAAATAAGGCAATAAATACAGAGCCTAGCAAGTTATATACTATAATGCCAACCCAGTATAGTTACTAGTCAAAATGGTATCCGATGTAATTTTTTTTTGTATAATTGTTCAAGAAACTGGGAAAGGAGTAGTTTTTTTTTTAAGAACAGTTTCTATTTTAAGTTGCCTAAACATATTTTTAAAACTTTTATCCCTAAAATATCAAACTTCAGCTATTGGGAAACTTCATTTATATAGATTTTTTCTTCTATAAGATTAGGATAAATGAAGCATTACTGTTTTTAAAATAATGAAAATATGAGGAGTCAGAAAATAAATTTAAAAATACTAAAATTACTTGGTTTTCAACACAGGCAAACTGGTGTATTATGAATGAACCTGAAAGATAAACTTTTAAAATGTAGTGTTTTATAGATATGAAAAAAATGGGGATGGGGGAAGATTTGTTTCAGAAGTGAAGGGACAAGCCTTATCAGATACCTTGTTCACATGCCTTTTTTCTTCCAGTTTTATAAAAGCTGGCTCACAGCTGCTTTTATTTCCCACATGCTTTTCTAAATTTTTTACATTTTTTTTTCTCTCCCCCTTTTCCCAACAGCAATCTCCTGGGTTAGGCAGGTCTGTCTGGCTCCAGATCGCTGAGTCTGCTTACAGATTCACTTTGGGTTCAATTGCTGGAGGTGAGTGACATGTCTATGTGCTGTTTCAAGCCTGGGTTAATGTAACTTTATCTCTTCAGAGCAGGTCAGATCACCAAAGGTGCAGTTCATTGTTGGGGCGGGTAAAGGCAGAAGGCTCTCTGAAATGCCCTTTATTTTTACCGATGATCAGAGGAATTGACCTAACACTGTTCTGGCATCTCTGGCTCCAAAAAGTCTTCAGGCCAAATCCTTGGTAATAACCTGGAGCTCCCAGATACAGTGCCCTGTTCACATGAATGATACAAGGTGGGGCCCATACCAAGAATGGAAGCTCGGAACTAAGAGAGAAATATCAAAGATTCAGAGACATGTCCTAGAAGCTGCAGGAAATACAACCTCTCTTTCTGAAACCATTTTCTCCCTGTTCTCCATTATGGTTTGAACTGTAGTTTATTTAATAAAATTTTTTTTTTTAAAAACCACTTTTGCTGGTTTCAGAGTTAGTTTTTTAAAATTAAATATTCATCACATAGAAGGTCAAATAATCTGAGGAAACTTAGTTAAGAGGAACCAGCAGGAATAATTAAAATATTTGTGTGTGTGTGTGAGTGTGTGTGTTTTCCCCCAAAAAACATTCCTGCAATGATGACTGATTTTCCTGTTCCTGTTTTCAAAACAATGATTCTGAGTATGGTTTCCACCCTGCCCACCAATAATCTAAAATATGTTACTGTAAGTTAAAGTAAGAAATTTATGCTAGACATTAGGAGTTACCTTTAATTTCTCAATGTTGGATGAGTTGGTATGATTCAGATATGCACTTGTTCTCATATAAATCTGTTGCATACAGAGAAGAAGGTTTTAACCTTTTTTTCTCTTTTTTCTTTGATGTTGTTTTCTTGATATGGAATTCCACTTGCTATCCTTCCTTCCTGTGATTGCAACTAAATGTAGTCTGTGCTGAAATACTTCAGTAAACTAAATTTAAAGAATTATAGTGTTATATGTGTAATAATTTTTAAAAGGCAAAATCAATATGGTGTTTAAGTGCCTCACAGAGAATGAAGGAAAAAGTGAAATGTTATAAATAGCAGTCTTATTGTTACAGGAAACTTAGTGTTGATTATCTGATGCTGATTGATAATCTGTCCCTTAAATTAAATACCTAAAATATCAAAGAGCATTCCGGCAATTATCCCGTGATAGAACTTGTACTTATGGATCCCAAAGGTAGCCTGTCATCCTTTAGCTGTGTCTAGCAGGAGGAAAGTAACATGTTCTCTGCAAGAACAAATATTGTGAAGACTTTTCTGGTCCTTTGGCGATTGGATTTATTTTCATCTTCTCTCCATTTAGTTGTGCTGTTCCTTAAGTCTAAAAATGGTTCTATTTGTAGCTGTGGGTGCCACTGCTGTATATCCCATAGACCTGGTGAAGACACGAATGCAAAATCAGCGTGGGACCGGCTCTGTCGTGGGGGAGCTGATGTATAAAAACAGCTTTGACTGTTTTAAGAAAGTCTTACGTTATGAAGGCTTCTTTGGACTCTACAGAGGTAAGTAAATGAATCTTTTCTACTCAAGTCAAATGATTGTAAAAATCACCAGCAGCAGCAGCAGCAGCAGCATGTCACATCCTGTAAATCAGTGAATGCCTAGTTCAACCTAGGCGGACTATTCCTGTTTCTTTTTTCTTCGCTCTCTTTCTGTGTTGGTGTATGTGTGTATGTGTGTCTTAATAGCTAAAAAGTATAATAGTAGTCAGCGTTAATATGGTGCCTACTATGTGTCAGACGGTGTGCTAAGTGTTTTTACCAGCATTATCTCATTTGATCTTGAATAACAACTCTGGAAGGCAGGTGCTGTTATTATCCCCATTTTGCAGTTGCTTTTTTCTTCTTGTTCCCCCTCACTCTTTCTTCCTAGCTGCCAGCAATGTTAGCCAGGGAATGAAAGCTTCATTTTTTTTTCTTCAGGCCATTTATTTCTCTTGAACTTCTAATCATACATTTATAATAACCTAGGTCTGAGGGATACCATGAATCTTAAAAAAAAAAGGCCCGTGTCTATAGGTGGGAGACAAAGATAAGCATTTGTTTTAAAAGATATTTTCTTAAAGAATTAGAGAAAGGGAAAATACATTGCATTTTTTGCATCGTAGAAACTAACTTCCTTGAAATGACATTTATCCTTTAGCCCCTTGTTTCCATCCACCATATTTTGTGTGTATTTGGAGAGAGAGTTTTTCTCCTCTATCCTGAGGAAGATATTTATATATTCTATTCAAGCTGTCATCTGAGGTTTAAACAACACCTTTGGCTCCAAGTATTGGGTCCTCTTTTTTCCCCTCCTGGGACTCCATTTTTATTTTATTTTATTTTCCATTGCTTTCTAAGATTGGGAAAGTTGGAACATGCGATCCTGTCGGTGGGGAGGCATCAGAGCAAACCACAGGTGAACAGAATCAAAGCTGGGAGATTTTATTTTTCAAGGGAAACTTTCCCTCAGGTCCAGACTGTGGTCCTGACCGAGTTCAGCACTCTCAGCATCAGAAGCAGCAGTCCAGCCTGCTTTCATTTTTCTTGGCTCTGCAGGAACTTGTTTCTCTTTTGGAGTGAGAATGACTTTCATGTAAATGTTTTCGCATTAGAATTTTGTGTTTCCTTCTGGAGGGAGATTAATTTTATAATCCCCTTGGGCGCCACTTGGGATTCTTTGAAAACATTCTCTGCCTGCTCAGGTCCTGGGTATTTAGATGGTTTACAGTACTTGTTTGTTTGCAGAAACATTCTAGGCAATCCCTAGCTTATTATTTGAGTGCCCTGTTGAACTGCTCTCACAGAAAAGATGCTCTAGGCCTTATTTGTGGTTTGTGCTTAAACACGTGAAGGAAAAATACTCTTGTTGAAGTTTGGCATGGTGAAAAGAGGCCAAAGACTTGAGGTCTCCATAAAAGATGTAGCTCTAACAAATTTGTATTGAAAGGAGAAAATGATCATCATTAGCTATGATTACAACTTAAGGAAAAAAGCATATCTTTCTGAAATAACTCTGAAGAGCCAAGCTGACTCTCCTTCTGATATGGTCCAGAACCCTAGGCTTTTTAACTGTCTACCTTTATAGATAGTGAGTCCTTGGTATTTAGCCATCAAGAAAATGATGGCAGTGTGTTATAGGGGCGTGTGTGTGTGTGTGTGTGTGTGTGATTTCCCTCAGGTACTTTCCTAACAATAACTTGTATTCTTTCTTTTCCCACTCCCCTCCTTACCCTTTTCATATTTAATATCTTTTAAGTTGAAGATAAGAATAAGAGACTATGCTGAAATCTGTCAAATCTATATATCTAGTCTTGATCTCTCACCTGGACTTTAGCCCCATATCACCAATTCCTGCATTGACAAAACCTCTTGGATGGCCCATAAATATCTTAAACTCAGCATTTCCAACTTAAATTTCATTCTCTTTCTCCTTAAACCTGCCCTTCCATCAAACTTCCCTTTTCCTATTGAGGTCACCATTCTCCTTATAGTCATCCAGGCTGATAACCTCAGACTCTTCAATTCTTCAATCTTCCACACATTCCATAGCCAATCAATGGGCAAATATCAGTTACTCTGTCTCCCCAGCATCTCTTGAATCTCTCTCCTTCCTTCCACAGCTATCACTTTCTAGTACAGGCTCTTATCACCACTCACCAGGACCATTCAGTAACCTCTCAATTGGTCACCATTATTTAAGTTATCTTCCTTATCCAGTCCATTCTTTATAACTGCCAAAGTAGTCTTAAAGCATAAGTCTTTGTTATTCTCTTGCTTAAGAATCTTTGGTGGTGGGACAGCTAGGTGGCACAGTAAATAGAAGACCAGCCCTGGAGTCAGGAGGCCCTGAGTTCAACTCTGGCCTCAGACATTTAACACTTACTAGCCATGTTACCTTGGGCAAGTCACTTAACCCCAACTGCCCTGCCTTCCCTCCAAGAAAAGAAAAGAAAAGAAAAAAGAAAAGAAAAGAAAACAAAAAGAATCTTTGGTCACTCCCTATTGCCCCTAGGATAAAATGAAAACTTTTTGGTATTTGGAGTTTTATAGTCTGAGTCCAGCTTCCTTTTTCCTTATTTTATGTTAAACTCCTTTGCACAGTCTTTTGTTCCAGCTAGATTCTTTGTCATTTTCTAAACTCAGCTTTCCATCTCCTACCTCCATGTCTTTGTATAGGTTGGTTTCTGCATCAAGAATACTCCTAACTTCTAACTCTTAAAATCCTTAGCTTCCTTCAAGGCTCAGCTCAGGTGCCTCCTCCGATATTCGAACCGAGGTCTTCCTGATTCCAAGATCTGCATTCTGCCCATTACACCATACTTACCTCTCTGCCTTGCATATATATAATGGACACTTAATAATTGTGGAATTGAACCAAAGAAATCTTGGTACTAAATAAATACATTAATCACTTTTCTCGTGGGGATTGTTTATTGGTGGCTACTTTGGGGGAAGATGTCATGTTCATAAAAGTGGCCTTGGTCTGGGAAGGATGTGATCTCTGATCTTATTCAGGATATGAGCCGATAAAATCAGCTCTTACAGAGGAGAGACTGCAGTATTAGGGAAAAGACAGTGTAAACTGTGTACACATATACACTGTGATTGTTGAGATTGTCATATATTACATAGAACTGGCCCATTATTCTGTCAGATAATTGACAAAATTGTTGACAGATTAGACCAAGATTCTTTACGAGCAACAACGAGATAAGAGAATGACACAAATCAGTACTTTATTAAAATTCTATGAGCCTTTATTTAGGCAAGTTGGACAACAAATGCACATGCTGACATGGCTGTAAGGGAGAGTTAGATGAAAAGTAATAGATGTGCTGATAATCACGAATGTTAGGAAGTTAAGACTGCCATCTACTGATTTTGTCTTTTAAATCAGTCTGCTCCATTAAAGGTATGTGAAGATTATGCATTTGTCATTGATAATTCACTTTGACTGACAGTAGCCTGTGTGCACGATTACTTGTTGGCTCCCAGCTCACGGAAAATCACTCAGCAGTGTCTTTAAAGTAGGCTTAAGATCAGCACTGAGTGTGCAAATACACATGGTTCTCCTGTTCTTCCCTCTACCTCCAGGGTGATTTAAAGGGAAGGGACCAGTTATTGGTAGCATCTTTAAAAATCCATGTCAATAATTTGAATAAGCCACAGTTTTTAGAATGCTGAGTCTTTTGGATATCTGCAGGTGTTAAAATTTGAATTTTCCTATTCCAGTCTGTTACCAGCATATGAAAATCCAACCTCCCAATAATATAGCATTCCTTGTCATTTTATTAAAGACTTCATTTGGACCTATATTTGTGAACAAGTATATTTATACACATAGGAGATTCAAGGAATGCTACATTTTCTTCCTATGAAGCTTGGCTTCCTTTTAAATAATTTAATTTTACATCTTTTATTGTCTGTTTGTTATTATTAAATGAGAACCTTGTGAGTTAGTGTTATAACAATCCCCTTCTAGCCTACCAGATGGGGATTTCAACAGCAGTAAGCATCTACTTAACAATAAACTTTCAGATGTTAAGCAAAACCTGTGACTTTTGTCTAAGAAGGAAACTTTCTTGTAGTTTGGGTGTAGAGACTGATTTTATTTTTTATTGATACTGACTCTATCTTAGGTGTGGAGGGATTAATATTTTTCATTTTCTTTCCTTACGTATTTGTGGGGAGGTGCTGGATATATAAACTTAGCATGTGTAGAAAAATAATTGATAAGCTCATGAAAAAGGAAATTTTATTTTTGACACAAGTAGTCACTTTGTATTCACGTATGGAAGTTTCTACTATAATCCCATTAAGGGAATTACTAAAGAATTTGCTAGATAGATTATGATAGTGATAATGATTATAATGATGATAATCATTAATATTCTATTATCAAATAGAATATATATGTAGCATTTCAGGTTCCATGTTCCATGGCTTTTGCATATGTTATCACATCTGATCCCACAACAACTCTGTGGAGTAGATACTCTTATTATCCCAATTTTACATATGAGGGAACAGAGCATGAGAAAGATGAGGTGACTTCTCCAGAGTCTCACAGCTAATTAAGTGTCTGAGGCAGGATTTATACTCTAGTATTACTGACTCCAAGTCCAACATTCTAATCCCTGGGCTGCCTAACTGTCTTCTTCTTCTGAAAAATGGATTCTTACTGATCTATTACTCCTGATGATCATCTTTGTTTACCTAGGTCTGGTGCCACAACTTATAGGGGTTGCTCCAGAAAAGGCCATTAAGCTCACTGTAAGTAATGTTCTTTCTTTTAAATTTGGAGTAATTCACTTTGCCTTGTATCATTTGTTTAAATTTTATTTTAAAAAATTTTTTTAATGGGATTTGGGTTATTGAGACCAGCAAAGTCTTAAAAGGCAGTTTTGAAAAATGTAAATTTATAAACAGCCATGTACTGGTTTTGAATTATGACATGCAATGTGCCCTTGATTAGAGAAAGAAAACAGTTATGTGTCTATAGAAGGAAAAGAATATGGGAACTGTTGGGAGAATTTTTATTACTACTCTTATCTTTTTAATCAGGTTAATGACTTTGTTCGGGACAAATTTACCCGAAGAGATGGCTCCATTCCAATATTAGCAGAAGTCCTTGCTGGAGGTTGTGTAAGTGTTAATCATAGGCTGTTTATTCATTTGAAAAGAAACTAATTTCCTCATGGTCTTTTTTTTTTTTTGACGGGGGGAAGGCTGGGCAATTGGGGTTAAGTGACTTGCCCAAGGTCACACAGCTAGTAAGTGTTAAGTGTCTGAGGCTGGATTTGAACTCAAGTCCTCCTGACTCCAGGGCTGGTCCTCTATTCACTGCACCACCAGTCACCCTCCCCCACCCCCCATGTTCTTTCTTGCTGAGAAAGAAGTGGTCAGTTGCTCTTTTATGTGATCTCAGATGCATCAAAGCAGTTTCTTCTAATATATTCTGGGTTGTCCTCCTGTGAAATGGCCTTTGGATGTTTTGAGCAGCCTAGTTGGCTTTGAGTGGAGAGAGGTGGCAAAGGAGAATTGTTTTCAGCTTTCTCTTAGAGTCTGCGGACAGAGCCTCACAGGGTTCTTCCCCCCCCCACCCCCTTCTTCTAAATTTCCTGTTCTGAATCCCCATAAATATTGCAGAATGGAAAGAAGAGAAACTTGGTTGGCCTGTGGTAGTATATTTACACTGAGGAGAACTTAAAATCAATGTGAGGTGACTGATTAATTGGACTATTATTACCTTTCAGGTAATGGGACTGAGGAATACATTGTGGAATAATTTTCATTCCTTTTAGGGGAATAAATTCCTTTTTGGTTTTAGCTGCACTGAGGCTATTGACACCAATCTCAAACCCAATGATACAGTTTTGGCATTTACTTAAATTAGAGAGGGCAGGGCAGGGACCAGAATCTCTGTCCTCATCATTTTTTGTGAGCATACTCTGGGGTTTAGACATAATCACAAAGGTAGATTTTCAGCTCAGCTAATTTTGCTTGTGGGATTGGCCCCACATTTGGTAACATTATGGTGTATTTAAGGCTAGTTTAGCCCATTTTGTCCCTGAGAACTCTAATAACTTCCAGTTGAGTTGGCTGACAGGCCAGAATAAACCCTCCTCAGCTGGTTGTGGAACCCAAGGTGATGAGGTTGATGACCTCTGCAGTTTTTAATTCAGGGAAGATGCCCTGGAGGGCCAGAGAGAGAGGCTGCTTCTGGTTCTCCCTGATTAGATTTGGCAGCATGGCACATACCTGAGTCCTCACCTGTCAGCAATATATGTTCTTATGGAAAAAGCAGCTGTGTGTGTATTGTGAGAAAGGAAAACCACCTTCACTGCCAAAAGCAGCTTCTTTTTCTGGAGGATAAGAGGTATGCACAGAATGCAGCATGTGCCCAAGCAGTCTACAATTCTCGTTTCTTAGGTCCTCCACCCCTACCCACATTGGATACGACCATGTTTTCTTTGTATCATTTTCCACTATTCACCAATCCTTTCTCCATGTTCTTTCTCTTTCATGATACTTCTCCCTTCCATCTAACTGCTCCAAAATCCCCTTTGTTGGAGTCGTTAACGTACTGCAATGGGTAGAGGTTGGAGCTAGGAAGAGCTAGGTTCAAAATTCACCAGAGACACTTAATCCACAGGTAAGTCTGGGAGTCACTCAAGCTCTGGTGCTTTAGTTTCCTCATCTTCAAATTGAGAGAGACTGGACTCAGTGGCCTCTCAAGTCCAATTCAGCTCTACGTCTATTCTCCTATGTTCATAATTTACTTTCTGTCCCTTTAGCATAGGTGTCCTCTTGGGTTCTGTCCTCAACGTTCTTCTCTTTCTATGCTCAGAATCACAGGATTTCAGAACAAGAAGGGATCATTGAGCCTCACCTTGGACAGCTGCCCTCCCAGATCTATATATTTAGCCCTAATATATCTCCTGAGCTCTAGACTCATATTAATGACTGTCCCAGGGGACATTTCCTAGACGTTCCACCAAAATCTCAAATTCAACTTGGGTGAAATGGAAATCATTACCTTTCTTTCTAAACCAGAGGTTCTTAACCTTTCTTTGTGTCATGGATTCTGGCTCCTACCTGCCTTCCTAACCTTATTTCATATTGTTCTTTTTGAAGAACTCTACTTTCCAGAGAAATTTGATTACTAGCTGTCTCCCACACTTGACATGCCATCTTAACTGACTTTTAACATGCATATAAGACATCCCCATTTCCTGAAATGCACTCCCTCCTCTCTCTGCCTTGAAGAATCTTGGGTCTTCTTGGGAAGGCTCAATTCGTGTTTAGCCATCTCTGTAAAGCCTTACCAGAATCCCTCCCATCTGTTAGTGATCCAACCTTCTTCAACTTTTATTATAGTTATTTATGTCTTTGTATCTCCTCCCTTGGAGAATGGAAGCTTGTTGAGGTCAGGACAGTATGTTTTTGTATTTTTGTTTGTTTTTTTTTTGTTATCTTCAGAACCTTGCATGTTTGTTGACTTGTATTATTTGAACTTATGGTGAATATTTTCATAACTTAAGAATACTGGTTTTGTTTTTGCTTTGCAAGTTTTCTCTTGATAGTTCAATATTAAATAACTGTATAGTTAGATTGATAATATATTGAGTTTGTCTATCAGTCTGTATATGACTAATAGAGCTGATGATGACGTGGGTCCAGAATCAAACAGGAGGAAGAAAGAGGGCTGGATTACCTTCAGGAAAATTACAAAACTCCTTTAATGACCCTCATACTCCTGTCTGAAACAACAGCCTTTTTTTTTTTTAATGCCAGTAGTTGTATGGTTGGCTGTGTCATGGAATAATACACTGCCATGTCTGGAAAATTAAAAATGAGTAGCACACAGGGGGCAATGGAGAGGCACTGGTAAGTGTGAGCAGGTAGCATCATATAACAAATAAGGAACTTCAAAGAAGAGGTGGAGTAAAAAATGTCATCAGGACCATCAGTACGTGAAAATAAGGTAGTTTGGTGACGTGGCTAGACCAAGGGATAACAGGTAGGTAGCCCTAATTTGCCACTGGTATATTCTCAATGGCAGAACAATGAAAACCTCCAGTACATTGGGTGGCCCCTTGTGGCAAATTTTGGGATGACACGGACAAGACTTGCATAGGATGGGCAGGGTTGGACAAAATAAGACCACAGCTACATTGGAGTTTAAATATTTGGGGGGAAAAAAAGTGTGAAAAATATTTGGGTTGGGGGTGTTATTACTTCTATTGCTGTCATTTTGATTTTCATTTCTTTAGAAAGTTCACCCATTTCACAAGCAGGATTTTTTTCCTAGCTAAGGAAGGAAGGAAAAAATAAAGAAAGAGAAAAGGAAGAAAAGAAAGAAGGAAAGAATGATTTTTCCGCTTTGTGTTCCTAATTACTGTTCTGTTTACATTTGTGGCATTTCTAAAGATTCTAGTCCAGGTGACTAAGCCATTCAGATGAGATGAGAAACTGAGCCACAGGAATGAGGCGGTTAAAAACCTAGCCAGCTTATTTTCTCATTAGTTGCCTTGTTCTTTATAGGATGTGTCTTTTCTTTAGGGAGCTTATTTAGAGATTGGGGCTTTGGCTAGGCTGGGCTGATAATCCCCTATGAAGCTTGGAAAGTGTTGAGGGTTATTTTGATGCTCTAAATCTCTTCTTTATCTATGATTTATTTCTGGAAGACCAGACCTACTGTCCTTGGTAGTCTTAGAGTGACTGATTAAAAATTGGTAGCTCAAGGAATAGAGTCAGGGTGGATCCTAGATGAAGATAAAGTTAGAGACAATTGGTCTTCCTGCTCTTCCTACTTTTCTCACCCTTTCTCTTTTCACCCTCCCTTCTCCTTCACCTTCTCAGATGCCCAGTGTCCTCATGCACGCTCTACCATTATGCTCCCTACCAAATCAAACTCACCAAGAACTGAGTTATTTAAAAAAAACATGAATATGGCTTATTATGGTACCTCTCTCAGGGGATTTGTACTTTAACTTGGAATAAAACCATTTGCCAAAGGAATGCACTTCCAATTGCAGAATTTTCAGGCATGATTTGGATGGCAGGGAAGGTATTCGTTTTGTGGGGAGATTTTTTTTCTCACTGAAATCATCCCCCTGGGAATTCTTAGTCTTGGGATTTAGTTGGTAAAGGTGTAGTTTTAAAAGTCCCTGGAGCTGTAGGGTTGGATGTTGTTGGCACAGTCAGCACCCTGCTTCGAAGGATCAAGGGCACAGCATCTTCACAGTTAGAGAAAAATGCTGCCATTCTTCCCAAATAACCTAATTACAGTTTTTAAAATGTAGCTAATGCAAGTTAATCAGGAAGAGACGACCTAAGCTTTGGCACAGTAGAGATTGGCTCCTCAGGGAGTTGGTCTTTTGCAGCAAGACACTCTTCCTAGAGCTGGGACTTGGGGGTTTTGTGTGTGGGAGAGAACGTTTAAGGCCCCAACTCTGATCTCAGGGGAGGTAACTTTTTTTTTTATCACGTCTGTAAAACTTGGAATAAGACTTTCCTCTCTTAGTACCTTTCGGTGGCTGGTTGTCAGGACTGTTAGTGTTTTTGCTTTCCTCAGCTCTAATCTCACCTAATAATAATGAACATTTTTGAAATCGTTCTCTTTATAGACTTAAAAAAGTGAAATAAGAAGAGACTTGTACTAAAGTTAGGCACAAGCAATTTCAAATACCTGCGATTTCACAAGTGTGACTCTTCTTTCCTTCACTGCAGATTGTAAGCTCTCCCCACCTTAGTCTTAATGGGTTTCTGAGCTCCAGCATTCATCCCTTGGTGGACAACCCTTTCTGAACTTAATTAAGCTGGTTTTAGGGAAAACAGGCTCACAGTCTGTTCTCTGAACTTTTGTAGCTTGGTAAAATCTAGACAGCTTTTAAGAACTCAAATTCTCTATATATGTAGAACCTATATCATATTGCATGCAGTCTTGGGGTGGAGAGATGGGGAGAAAATTTGGAACTCAAAATCTTATGGAAGTGAATGTTGAAAACTAAAAATAAAAAAATAAATATATTTTTTAAAACCTCAAATTCTCCTACACATCATGATGACTGGTTTGAGTACTCAGTCAACAAGCATTTTAAGTAATACATACACACACACACATACACACGAATTATGTTAAACACTGTGGAGGCAAAGAAAGCCAAAAAACGTAGCTCCTACCCTCAAGGAGCTCACATTCTAACATGGGAGACAACATGTAAATAACTGTACATACAAAATATATATGTGTGTGTGTATACATATATATATAAGTATACACACACAGAGTGTAGGAATTTAGTGGTGGGCACAGTTAATCTTAAAACTAGAATTGCAGCTGATTAGCCTCCTGCCACAACTCCGTGAATACAAAAGATGCTGAATAAATGCCTAATGCATTAATGGCTTGTTCCATTGGAATCAGATGTCTGGCTCATTTTTGCATTCATCTTGCATCTTGTCTCTGATATAGACAGGTCCAGAGCTTATAGTTAAGGTCAGTTATTCAAGGGTGAGATTAGAACAGCTTGACCTTCTTGACCTCCTCTTCCCTAGTAAAGGGTCTTTGTTCCATGAGCCATGTCAGAGCTGGAACAAAAGAAGGAAGGTCCTCTTCATATAGAAAACTGTGAATGATGATAATAGTTGATCTCAGCCCTGGAATATCACACATCTACTTAAAAAGAGAGCTGCTCACAGTAGCTTCCACTTATTTCATTGTGAAGATTTGAAACAAGGTTCCTTAGAGAAGTTTTATTCATTTGGCCACATTGCCAGAGACATGTATATGCTCATGTGTGGGCTTCACATGCATGCACCTATGCGTGCCAACATAAATGTTTGTTTTTGGATAGGCTCCTATTCTCAAGGTTTATTGTTTGCTTGATTAGAGCCTTTTTTGTGGTCAGAGGTATTTCCATATGACTATATTTGATGAGCCCCAGTTTCCTGGAGTGAAATACAAACCTCTTTGGAAGTACCTATAAGCAAGGCGTGTTTTTTTTTAATTTTAAGAAAATTAACTTTTGAAGTAGAATATAAACAGAATCAAATATAATAATGGAATTGATGGAATAATGGAATAGACTATTAAAATATTTTTTGAAACTTTCAGATTATTAATCCAATTTATATACATTAGTCAGCAGTCTGTAGCCATTGACATATGTGACATTTACAGTAAAACATTATGATTTTGAACTTTGATAATTTAGAATTTATAATAATTCAGACATGTTTGATTAAAACTTACTTTTATACTACCCACAGACTAAACCAGTTTTTTCTTACTGCTGATTTTAGGAAGTATAATTTTATATCTCTCTATCCATCTATCTCACTATCTTGACCTAGTGGATAGAGTGCTTGAGTTGGAGTCAGGAAGACCTAAGCACGAATCTAGCCTCAAATATTTTCTAGCTATGCAATTTGGGCAAGTCATCTAAGTTCTTTCTGTCTCAGTTTTTTCTCCTTTGAAATGGGGCTTGTACCCACCAGGATTGTTGTGAGGGTAAAAAAAAAATTAAGAGAGAGAATATTTGTAAGGAGCACTTTACAAAACTTAAAGCACTGTATAAATGCTGATTTTTATTACTATATGACATATGCCTGTAACATATATAACAATAATGATAGTAATAATTGTAGCTAACAGTTATATTATGGTACCAGGCACTCTGTTATTTGCTTTACAATTATTACCTCATTTAATCCTCAGAACAACTCTAGGAGGTAGATGTTGTAATTATCCTGATTTTACAGTTGAAGAAACTGAGGCAAACCAAAGTTAAGTGACTTGGCTAGGGTCACACAACTAGTAAGTGTCTGAGACTAGATTTGAACCCAAGTCTTCCTGATTCCAGGCTTGGCCCTTTATCTGCTGTACCACTTAGTTGATTTTTTAAGCATTTATTAAGCACCTATTATGTGTCAACCACTAGGTTAAGCACTTTGTAATCTCATTTGATCCTTATAATAATCCTGTAAGGTAGGTACTATTATTTTTTTCTTTTTCTTTTTCCTGTTTATTTATCTATCTATTCATTCATTCACTTACTTTTAGTTTACAGCATTCTATTCCACAATCCCTTGAATTTCTAATTTTCTTCACCTCCCTCTCTTCCCTCCCCCCTCCCCCCATGGCAGCATGCAGTCAAATATAGGATCTATAAATACCTTCACATTAAACATTAGTCAAGTTGTAAAAGAAGGATTATAACCAATAGAGTGAACATCGAGAAAGAAGAAACAAAACAAAAAAAAAAAGAGAGAGAGCAAGTAGTTTGCTTCAATCTGCAGACTCTGTAGTTCTTTCTCTGGATGTGGATATCCCTTTCCATCATGAGTCTTTTGGAGTTGTCTTACAACCTTGCATTGCTGAGAGGAGCCCAGCCTATCAAAGTTAGTCATCACACATGTGATGTGTCTGTAACTGTGTACAAAATTCTCCTGGTTCTCCTCTCCTCACTCAGCATCAGTTTATATAAGTCTCTCCAGATTATTATGAAGTCCTGTCTGCTCCTCATTTCTTACAGCACAATAGTATTCCATTACATTCATATACCACTACTTGTTCAGCCATTCCCCAGTTGGTGAGCATCCCCTTGATTTCCAATTCTTCGCCACCACAAAAAGCTTTTATAAATATTCTTGTACATATGGGTCCTTTTCCCATTTGTATGATCTCTTTGGAATACAGCCCCAGAAGTGGTATCGCTGGGTCAGCGGGTCTGCACATTTTTATAGCCCTTTGGGTGTAGTTCTAAGTTGCTCTCCAGAATGGTTGGATCAGTTCATAGGGTGGTTACTATTATTATCCTCATTCTACAGATGAGGAAACTGAGGCAAATAAAAGTTAATTGACTTGTCCAGGATCACACACTAGTGTTTGATTTGTATCCAGGTCTTCCAGATTCCAGCTCCAGCTCTATCTACTGCACCACCTAGCTGCTATCGCTATTATTACATAAAATTTTGGGGTGAATCAGAAACTAGGGCACTTTTAGATATATCAAAAACAAATCTAAATGTGTTTTCTCATTTTAGGAAACTTGTGGAAAAAACAAGTGAAAGCAAATTATATAGATTTTCCTGGGAAAATTCAGGCATCTTAGCAGGAACTTATACATTTGCCTTTTTCTTTCTTTCTTTTCCTTTCCTTTCCTTTTCTTTTTTGGCTTTTGAAGTCCTCAGATCAGAATTCTGAGATGCCTGTGCAATGTAAAGCAAATTCTTTTTTATTTTCCTTTAATATTACTTGACTTTTGTTACAGGCATATTGACACCTGTTGTCTAGAAGTTCTCTTTTGAACCGTTTCATTTTTTTTTTGAGGGACAGCCATTTTAGTTTACTTCCTAGATGCACTTTTTTTTTAGCTTTTATTTAGTATCTTATTTCTCCCCAGTTATATGTAAAAACAATTCATTTGTTTTTAAAACTTAATTTCATTTCTTTTTTAAATATTCTCAGTTATAGGCATGTTTTTGTTGTTTTTATTTTAATTTTATTTTTTATTATTATTTAAAAATTTTTTTCTCTTTTTTTGGAGGGCAATTGGGGTTAAGTGACTAAGGTCACATGGCTAGTAAGTGTGTCAAGCGTTTGAGGCTGGATTTGAACTCAGATCCTCCTGACTCCAGGGCCAGTACTCTAGTTACTATGCCACCTAGCTGCCCCTGTTTTTTATTTTTTAATTTTTATTTATTTCATTATTTTTTTTTTATTTTACTGTGCTTTGCTTTATTGTGCTTGAAAGATACAAATTGAAGGTTTGTGGCAATCCTGCATCAGACAAGTCTATGGAAACCATTTTTCCAACAGCAAGTGCTTATGTTATATCTCTGTCACGTTTGGTAATTCTCTCAATATATCAAATTTCTTCATTATTATTATATCTGTTGTGGTAATCTGTGAGTAGTGATGTTACTGTTGTAATTGTTTTGGGTGCCACAAACTGGATGAACTTAGTCTAAAAATGCTGTGTGTGTTCTGACTGCTCCATCGACTGGCTATTCCCCTGTCTCTCTTCCTTTCCTTGGGCCCCCCTATTCCCTGAAACAAAACAATATTGAAATTAGGCCAATTAATAACCCTACAATTGCCTCTAAGTGTTCAAGTGAAAGGAAGAGTCACTCAATGTGGCAACTTCATTGTTGTCTTATTTTAAGAAATTGCCACAGTTCCCACAACTTTCAGTGACTGCCACCCTGATCAGTCAGCAGCCATCAACATTGAGGCAAGACCCTCCATCAGCAAAAAGACTGTAATTCACTGGAGGCTCAGAGGATGGTTGGCATTTTTTAGTAGTAATGTATTTTTTAATTAAGGCATATAAATATTTTTAGACATAATACTATTGTACACTTAATAGACTATAGTATATTATAAATGTAACTTTCATATGCACTGGGAAACAGATTTGTGTGACTCGCCTTATTGTGATGTTTACTTTATTGTGGTAGTCTAGAACTGAAGCCACAATATCTCCAAGGTATGCCTGGTTTTGGACATGACCCATCCGGACATTCCCAGATAGGTGAAGATTTAGAACTCTAAACCTTTTTTAGAACCAGTAGGGACCTTAGAAATTAATCTAATCCAATTCTTTCTTTGATAGATGTTGCCATACTCTCAGTAACAGAACCAATTCTTGCACCCAAGTCATAGATTCATAAAATCTTAGAGTTACAAGAATCTTTGGAGATCTATTCTGGCTCCTTCATTTTACAGGTTATGATATGGATCTGAACTTTCTGATCTCTGGTGGCCTCTCCAACCACCTTCCTGCTCTGCCTAGAGAAGCTTCCACCCTGGTAAATGCCTCTTGACCATTATTTCAGGAAAGGTCCCAGCTTCACTCTTGATTCTTACCATCTCAATCCTTCATAGGCTCACTAACCACTTTGCTACGCAGGGCAGCTCTCTCTCCCTCTCTATTTCCCCAGTTTGGGAACTATGAGCCGTTACCAAATGCGCTATTTCACTGTTCCTGGATAGGGTGGGTAAATACATCCCTGTAACTTTCTGGGCCCGAATGCCTGTCCCTGGATCATTGGTCACTATTCTTCTTTATGGATTGACTCCCCCATTGACTATAAGCTTCTTAAGGGCAGGAACTGGCCTTGCTTTTTGTAATGTGTATCCATAGTTTATAAAGGCTTAATAAATGCCTTTTCATCCATTCACCTACACCAACTACACCATTCAGTAGCCATCATGTTTTCCTTTTCTTTCAGATTATTAATATTATTTGTTTTGCTACTTAAAGGGAGGTGGCATAAAATTGCAGAAACTGAACTCTGTGAGCTTCAGTTTAGTGAGTAGCTGGTTTAGCGGATACAATGGAGGATTCAGACTCAGAAGACCTGGATAAAAATACTGACTCAGATGCTCACAAACTTTGTATAAAATTAGGAAGCTGGATTTGATGGCTTCTAAAGTTCTTCCAACTTTAAATCAATGAGGTAGCATGGTGGGTAGAGTGCTGAGTGTCAAGTCAAGAAAAGACATGAGTTCAAATCCAGCCTCAGACATTTACTAGTTGTGAGACCTTGGGCAAGTCTCTTAACCTGTTTGTCTCAGTTTTCTTATCTGTAAAATAGGGATAATAGCACTTATTTTGAAGGGTTGTTGTGAGCACTGCGTGAAATAATAGTTGTAAAGTGCTTAGCACATAGTAGGGGCTATGCTAGCTATGATTATTAGTCTTTGCATGGTTCTGTCAGTGGGAAAGAGACAGACATCCCCTCTACCTCTTTCTCTTTATAGTCCTCCTTCCCTCCAATAGTATGATTAGACTGAGTCTGTCTCAGCTACTAATTCTGTGGTTTTTGTTGGTTTGAGTTACAACTGTAAATGTATGTATTTTGTGGTCAGTGTTGTGCTGGGAGATATTGAGTAAATTGTGGTTGCCCCATTAAGGAACTCAGAAACTGCATGTTTTCCAGCAGGAGTGCAGGGACTTTGTGATGGAGGGCTTTGTTTTTACGTCTTGTTCTTTAAAAATGTAAAAAAAAAAAAAAAAAAAAAAAGACTAGATTGAGCATTTGTCTTCACATTTTTGTGGCTAGTAGGAAACAGCTCCAGTTCAGGAGGCAGCAGTTCAAAGTAGTAAGTAAACAGGGGACTGAGGGGAGGCAAGATCTGGCCACTCTTTTGTGGACCTTGCCTCTGGGGTGGAATCAAAAGGGCAAAGGTCAAATGTTGTGGGATCCTTTCTGTAGCCCCTCCAGCCTCAGGCAGGTCAGGAAGGGTTTGTGCCTGGATCTCAATCTGCTGCCTTTTCTTCCATAACCTTTGTCGTCAGATTTATTTGGTTTATTTTCTCATGGGGTTGGGGGTTGGGGAGAGGTACTGGAGAGTTAGGAAGAGGCTTATTTTAAATGACATGGGGTTAAATAGAAGCATTGATGATGACATTTTCCTTAAATTTCTGTTGCATAGGAATAACCCTTATTCAAAATGAAATTTGTCAGCTGTTGAGCTCTCTTGTAATTGATTTAAAGCAAAGAAATGACAACTTTATGTGGAAAGTAAAAGGAAAGAAATCAGCTTGAATATGTGTTTGCCCCATGTTCAGAAAAGAATCTGCCCTGTCTGAGTGGGTACTCAGTGATGATCTCATTGATGATGAAATAAAATAATTCTAAGCCATTGAGCCATTTTTTAGAGGGGGAGGGAAGCACAAAACCCAAAATTAGCTACCAAGTAGGTAGCTTGTCATCTATTTTTTTTTTTTTTACCTCAGTATAGGGGAAAAAACACCATCAAAACCATCAGGCTTGAAATCTCCATTTGAGATTGTGGAACTGCCTGTATTTATGAGCTTTTTTTTAGCTCAAAGTCTAGTACTTTGGGTTCCATTGTTTCATAGCATCATAGAATCAGAGCTGGAAGGGTCCTCGGGGGTCATCTGGTCCAACTTCCTCATCTTCCAGAAGAGGAAGCCAAATGAACCCTAGAGAAGTGACATGACCTGTCTGAAGTCACAAACCAAGGGACAAAACTCGTTTTCAAACCTAGGTTCTGTGACTCCAAAGTCAGTGAGGTCTCACACTGCCTTTCCTGTGTCCGGCCATTAGAAAGTGACAGAACAAAAGAAGTGAAGGAAAGGAATGGAATTTTATGGTACCTAAAAAAATGGGAAAAATCTGAAGGATACAAAAAAAGAGGAAGTTGATGGCAGAGTAAAGGGATGGGGGGTGAAGGAATGCAGTTAACAATTTTCTCATAAGACATTTAACTATGTAAGTTTGAAATTTTAGGTCCTTACTTAAAATAAAAGGATGCCTCTCCCATGAATGCTTTATTATTATTACTGATAATTAACTAGGTATCTTAATGAAAATTAATTTGTTATATAGTGTTTTATAGTTTTTGTAGCATTTTACATGCATTTTCTCATGTTACAGACATCAGCTCACGACAGTCCTGTGATGCAGGTTCTAGGGGTATATTATCCCAATTTTATAGATAAGGAAAAGAAATAAATCTGGCATGGATAGTGTCAGAAATAATATATAAACCAGGTCTTCCCACTTACCTCTAAGGCACAAATGTCAAACTTGCAGGCTACATATTGCTCCAGTGGCCCCAAACCAGATTAAAATATAATTGGGAGATTTTTAACAAAATAAATAAAAATACAGTATGACAGATGTTGTTAATTTGTGGTTTTCTAAGTCAATATGAGGCCTGCAATGAGGCCTTTCTATTTGAGTTTGATTCCATTGCTGAAAGGGATTCAAAATTTCAGCGCTTTTAGACGATTATTTTCTTTTCTCTGAAACTGTACAATAACCCAAATAGTATATCCACCTCAGATTGTGAAGCTGAACACAAGTTGATATTTCTTTTCATTTTAAAAATTCTACAGAAGTAATGTAATTGCAATATGCTACATTGCATCTGGTAAAGCAGAACACAGAGCTATGAAACATATCCATGACTATAGGAGTGCTTCGAACTTAGCAGGGAGTGTCTTAGAGTGTCTTATAGCCTACTGATGTCTTGGAAGGGGCATGTATATATATATTTGTACATGTGAATGCACACTCGTCAGATTTACTTTTGTAAAACACCTGAGACGCAATTGTACACACTATTACTGGCTAAATGACAGTAATGAAGAGAACCAACAATTAGTCTTTAAATAAAAACCAACCTCTTTGTCCACCTAATTGCCCTACTTTATCTGTGAGCCTTTTTCATTTTCAAAGAAAGCCTCAGGCTGGTGTGGTGAATAGAGCTCTGGGCTGGGTCAGGAAAACCTGGAGTCCATCCTGTATCAAGACACTTTATAAGTGGGGTGATCCTGGAGGAGTCACTTAACCCTCTCTGAGCCTTATTTTCCTTATCTGTGGAATAGAAATAATAATAGCACGTGCCTTCCTGGGTTGTAGTATACTTTTACATACATCAATGAGATTCTATATGTAAAACACTTTGTAGGCTTTAAAGGGCTATAGAAATGTTAATTGTCAAGATGATGGTGATGATGCATCCGTCCTCTCCTCAAAACTCTCCAGTGCCTTTTTTAAAAATTCATTTTAAATTTATAGAATAAAACAAGCATTTCCATAACATAATAAAAAAGATCACATGTGAAACTGCACGTCTACTATGTACAACTTGCTATTCCTTCTAAATATTTAACAAAGTTATCATATAAATTTCTCTTTTTTCCCCAGTGTCTTTTTGTTGCCTCCCAACTCTGTGCTCCTCTGTCTGGTATTCATTAACATGTTATTCTTAATACCCTTAATATGTACTCCAATCAATCTGGACCACTCTGTTCCCTGAACACTTTCTGCTCCCTGTGCTTTTTCCTTTCTTTGCTTTTTCTTTTCTTTATACGATATATCTCATTCCCCCAATAGACATTATGTTTGTCTATTTATGTGTCCCAAATTCCGCTCTCTCTCCAGTCTTTAAATTTCAAGAGGGCAGGAACTATGTCTTTCCTAAATTTGGTATCTTTTCCCATGGTGCTCTATACATAACAGCCACTTTAAAAATGTTTGTTGAATTGTATGGCTCAGAAAGTAATTTGGCAAGTTGCTTAAAGGAGTGGAAATATCTATTTAAAGAAGAGGGTGAGAGGGAGCTAGTTTGAAACTGGTTCCATTGTGGGAATGAGAGTGTATGTGTTCACTGAGGAAGAGTACTTGTTTGCCTGGCAAGATGTTATTATTTATAATTGATTAAAAACAAGCTAAGTTCTTATTTATTTAAATGTAATGTCCCCACCTAATGAACATTACCCAAGGGCTGACATTGTCTAGTAGTCCCCAGTTTTCTTTATTATGATCAAAATGTGTGGTTTTGTCAGCTGGGGTTTTGATCTACTTTAGAAAACAGAGAACATTTGGACCAAGATTCTTTGTTACTATTATTTTAAAGCATGACTTCAGGGAAGTCCATAGACTTTTCCAATTGGTTTGGTCTTTAACACTCCATCAAGAGGAATTACTTGGATTATCATTTTAACATAATTTGTCACCCAGCAATCTCTTAAAAAAATATTGTTTGCCGAGACTGAAACATTGAAATGTTTCCTCCTGCTGGGCAACAGATTAAAAGAGGGAGGGACACACAGAGGAAAATCAAGATGCAAAACTGGGTCAAATCATTGTGTTGGGCCATTGTGCCAATGGCATTATGGGGGTGCGGAGCTGGGCTGTTACATATGGCTCCAGTCTCAGGAGATGATGAGACTGAGCAGCAAAAACTTGTTGCCTCTCCCTTCTCTGTAGACAAAGAAGGGATTACTGTCCTGGGTCATAATGAGCAATAGGTTTCCCACGAGGGGGAGAAGGCTCAGGATCCAGCCCCAACATAATCATTCCCAAATAATTGTGATAGTCAATTTATAGACAGGCTTGAGGAAAGAATTCGTGGTTTTTAGCCAAAGGAAGGCAAGGCTATTTCGATGCAGATAGTCACCATTCTTGGGGGTATTTTGTACATATTTTATTGTTTCAGGAGAAATAAAAGAGAAGTTGGACTGTAAGTTAAAAAAAAATCAGAACCAGACTGTATGTTCCTTCTGCTTGGTAGAAAGTGCAGGACAAGACCTGGGTCTCTTCTAACGCAGTCTTTAAAAGGGTGTTGCTTAGGCTTTCTTTCTGTTCTCATCCCCCATTGAGGATGTCACTTATATGTGAAATGCTGCTTGGTGAAAGGCATCTTGCGGCAGGACAGGCCTTTGTGAACAGCTTACCATTATGGGATGGAGATGTGTAAAGAAGAATTTTCCTCTTCTGTGAGGGCTGAGGTGTTTGAAACTAAACACACACACACACACACACTCACTTGCAGCAAAACATTGTAGAAACCAAGGGGAAAAATGTTAGCACTCGTGTTAAACTTGTTTGTGTCTTTCCTTAACACTCATTTTCCCAATTGAGGTTTGTGTCAGTCAGACCACCAGAGCATGTGCTGTTTTGGAAGGGAGGGGGCTGGGGTGTGAGCCTGTACTCCCAGTGACTAAGCATTCTGTTTCTGAGCTGTGCTTTGGGAAGTCTCAGCCCCTCTTAAGTAAGTGGCGATCTGTCTCAGAGCTGTGTTCATGGTGTTAGATTTGAAGCTTGAACAAGAGTGGCTCATTCCCCCTCTGATGAGCCCTGAGGATGCCTGAGTTAGATTGATTGCTCTCTACAAGGCTCAGAAATAAAAGCCAAGAAGGATTTTCAGAATGTTACATTAATGCTTACAGGGAGGCAAGTGACTGAACAATTAATTAGAAAAGCATTGAATGCCTAGTGTGTGCTAGGCTGTGAGGATACAAAAGCAAAGCGGGAAGATGGGGGACATGTGTGAATATTACCTGGAAGCATGTATAGACTTAAAACTAGAAGGGCTCTTCCTGCTCTCCTAATTCAGCTCCCTCATTTGTATGGAAGAGGAGAGGAAAGCCCAGAGAGGCTGGTAATTCACACAAGTACGGTTGTAAGCAGCCAGAGTGGCACCCTCTTGAGGACAGGGACTCTTGTTTTTGTCTTTGATGAGCAGCTAGCATTGTGCTTTGCACCCAGTAGGTGCACCTAGTGTAGATGCTTCATAAAAGTGAATGAATTAAATATTGGTATAAAACATCTAGCTATGTAAATATAAGCTTTTATTAAATGTGAAGGATGTCATTATAGGCCTTGTCTTGGAATCAGAAGACCTGGATTTATATCCTGTCAACCCATATCATTTGGGGCAAGTCATTTTACAAATTCTCTGGCCCTAAGTCTAGATCCTGTGCATCTATGCCCCATATATAACTTTAGTTTTGTGTTGTTTTTTTTTAATATATAAATATATCATAGACTGATTTTTGGGAAAAGATTTAGACTAGTAAAAGAAAAAAAAACTGTACCTTTCCATCTGTCTCACATTCCTTGTAGAGGTCCTTACTTAGTTACCATAAAAGGGTGGTTAGGGAAAGACTAGATTGGAAAAAAACAAACAAACCCACAAACAATTTTCACATTTCCAGCCTAGGGATTGAAAAGATCCAATACAACAAGAATTGGGCTAGAGCCAGCCATGGGGATTAGCTCCTTTGGCCCGGGCTGGAGAGGCCAGCTGCAAACCATCCCCTGAAGGTAGGGGAGATTTTCAGGGGGTTGTTGTGTTTAGCACTGCCCGGCACATAATAAAGGCTAGTTGGCTGAACATTGCTTTTCAGTCCCCTTAGCATGATACCCCCACTTGGGAAATTCTGAGTTTCTTTCCTTCCTTATCTTGCAGGCTGGAGGCTCTCAGGTCATCTTTACTAATCCTCTGGAGATTGTGAAGATTCGATTGCAGGTAGCTGGGGAGATCACCACGGGGCCCAGAGTCAGTGCCCTGAATGTTCTTCGAGACCTGGGGCTCTTTGGGCTCTACAAGGTAGGTAGTCCCAGTAGAGAGTGTGGGACTGACTACACCTTAGAGGGATGGGAAAGATTGTGAAGCAAAACTGTGTTGAACAAGACCTTTTCACATTTAAAACAAACAAAACAACTCCCGATGTTTTCCTGCCGGCTGGCCCCTGGAGGGAAAAAACAAAAGGGATTGCCTCTGGCCCCCACCCCATCCCTGGGCTTTTACGCCTCTCCCCGGGAGGCGGCTGCTGCACACCCGCCCGACAGAGGCCGAAGCCCGGCATCTTTTCAATGGCGAGGGTTTGTGAAAAGTTTCTCAGCTTTCCCTTTGTGCTTGTTTTGGAGTTCAAATTGTCTTACAGTTATTTTGAATCTGTTATCTCTATTGTTATCTTCCCAGTGGGAGCCTCCCTTTGTCTTAATAATTTGACGACTAGGAAACAGTAGTAGAGTTTGGTAGGATTCAGATGTTTAAGAAGTTAAGTGGTAGGATTTGTCAATAATGAATTCCATTAAAAAAAAAAAGCCCATACCGTACTGTACTTTAGCAAAATGCCAGTCAACAGATTCCTTCCCTGCAGGTATACTTACTCCCATCATTACAGATCAGATGAAATGGAGCAGAAGCTATTAGTTTTCTTAAACAAGGAAGTCTTTCTTCCCATCCATCCCCTTCACTGGTACTTCTGCACCTCCAGGCAGCTGTGCACCGAGCTTCCAAAGCATCTTCCTGGAAGCGGATTTATTTATAGAGCTAACACTTTAGAGACGTGTAAATGTGCCTCTGTAGTGGCAGCTTTTATTAGGAATTCTGTAGATTAGAGTCTCACAGGTCTGGTGTTGTCTAAAGAGCCCTGCCACTACAATTCCATGGCAGGATGACAGTACTCATACTTGGGACTTTGGGGCCAGGATTTGGGATTCCTGCTTCCTTCATTATTCCTTCCCTCATTGCACCCACAGCTTAATGTGTTGATATTTCTCTTTGTACAGTGCCTTAAGGAGACCTTGAAATTTTTCCATGACTGACATTTGTCTTTTAAAAAACATCAGAAAAAGATTTATAGAGTTCTCATCTGCTCTGGTAAAGATCAGGCAGTTGGTTACTCATGGATAATTGATGATGTTGCTTAAAAAGGTACTCACTGAAATTGGGTGGGGCAGCTTGTCTCTAGGTAATTTAATTCAGCTCTGGCAGCCGGATCTGAAAGTTCTTATTTTTGCCAAATAATCCCCATCTTCACCTCTACTCCCCTCCCCCAAAATGAGGGAGATAGACGGGGTCACTATTTCTTGTCTCTGCTTGCCAGTTTGGGTGCCTCCCTTCAGTAGAAGCCACTGACAGTACCTCTGTGGTCTTTGGTAGTTACTGTATTTTGCTATGGACTGACTTAGTTCTTTGTTACCTCTCTTGGCTTTCTTTCATTAGCAAAGGGAGACTGCTGGTGATTTTGAACTAGATCATGACCAGAATTTCTTCTATTCCCCAATCAATATTTCTCTTTCACCAGAGGTAGCTACACATTAAGCACTTGACCCACCACATCCACCAGCAGTGAGGCTGTGCAGGATAATGGATCAGGCACTAGACTTGACGTCAAGAAAGCCTGGGTTCAGACCCTCCTTCAGATGTTTGGTAGCTATGTGACACTGGAAAGTAATAACCTTTCAGTGACTCCATTTCTTCACCTGTAAAATGAGAATTGATAGCTGCTAAGGTCCATTCTAGCTCTCTAACTATAATCCTGTAATGTTATGGAATGCTATTAATCTTTATTTTTTTAAAGAGCATCTTCCCCCAATTATATGTAAAGACAATTTTTAGCCTTCATTTTTACAAGATTTTGAGTTCCAAATTTTTCTCTCTCCCTCCCCTCTTCCTAAAATGGTAAGTAATTTGATATAGATTATATATAGAAATGCTATTAGTCTTAAAAATAAGACTAATAGTGGTGCCAGAAGTGCCAGTTGCTGCTTGCTTGTTATAGTGTTCCATTCTTCAGGTGGCCAGCTCAACGTACCTATGTTCATTAAGGCTTAGGAAACCTTAGAAAGAAGTTATCTTTTTTTTTCTTCATCAAGAAGCATTTATTAAGTACTTTCTTTAAAAATTTTTTTCGTTTATTTATTTACTATTTCCCAGTTTCATGTAAAAATATTTGTGAAACGTTTGAGTTCCAAATTCTCTTCCTTCCTCATCCCTCTCCCCCCTTGAGAAGGCAAGCACTTTGATTTCGATTAGATGTGTGAGGTCCTGCAAAACATATTTCCATATTAGCCATGTTGCAAAAGGAAACACAAACAAAATAATAAAAATAAAGAAAGTTGAAAAAGTCTGCTTTTATCAGCATTCAGAGTCCGTTAGTTCTCTCTGTGGAGGCAGATGGCATTTTCATCCATAGATCTTTTGGATTTGTCTTGGATCATTGTCTGGAGCAGAGTAGCTAAGCCTTTCCCAGTTGATCACCCTTATAGTACTGCTGCTATTCTGTACAAAAACCTTACTGTCAGTGTGTATCCTTCCTCCCAGCCCCCCTGTCTCATAACTATCCCCCTCCCCACTCTTATAACCTTGCCAGACCCCTGAAAACTATTAAACTTGCAACTGGCTTTTCACCTGGAGACCTTTTTTCCCACTTGGGTAACTTACTAGCTTAATTCTCCCTGTTTATACAACTGGTGTGCACTGTTTTCTCTATATGTGACAGGGTGCCAAAGCGTGTTTCCTCCGAGACATTCCCTTCTCTGCCATCTACTTTCCTGTTTATGCTCACTGCAAACTCCTCCTAGCTGATGAAAATGGACGGGTTGGAGGCTTAAATCTCCTGGCAGCTGGAGCTATGGCAGGTAACAGTAACTTTTTTTTAATCAAAATAACCTTTTATTTCCTCTTTGCACTTGGAAATATAGACTCTACAGGTACCTGCTCCCTATATAGAGCCAGGATTATTGTTTGTAGATGACTTCTTTTAAATATGATCACCAGTCTCCTTTGTGGGATATACTTTAATTCTGATGAGAGCTAATTACATTTGCATAATGTGGATAAACAGCTTAATGCCGCTTAGCAACTTCGAGCCAAATTAGATCTGCCCATCTAAATTGGGCTTTCATCATTTACATGTTTCAGGAACGTCTACCCTACTGTAAATCTTGGGTCAGGTGAACCTCTAACTTAGAAGGTGATTGGGGCTGAGGGAGGTAGGGAAGGGTTGAGGAAGGTGAGGACATTTATCTAGTTATAAATCAGGTACCAGGAATCGTTCCGGTCTAAAAGGTGTCAGTAAGGGTAAGATTCTGTTTTCTTCCCACTTCAGCCTATAACCTCTTGCTGGTATTTGATTTGGATCAGTAAGTAAAACAAGTTTTCCTCGTGAGTTGTCAGTATTTGGCAATGACACAGGGTAGAGGGTCACTTTATCCAAAATTACTTAACATTTACTTGCATATCAGTAAGTGAAGGGACTGCAGCATGGTATAGAAAGTCAGCCTCAGAGCCAGGGAGTCAAAGGTTCAAATCCCACCTTTGACACATACTGGCTATAACTTTTCAGTGCTCTAGCAAATTCTCTAAAACTGTAATTTGCAGAGAAGGAACAGACCCAAATTAATGGGAGATTCCTCACTTGGGCATTCCTATACTACTGAAATCTCAGGTCTAGTCTCCATCCGCTATCCAGGAAGTATAGTTATCCCTTCCACATTTCACCTTTCCCCATTGAGGTTTTGATATATCATGGGTTGGCATAAAAAATTAAATGAGAATTTTGGGGAAGTTTTGCAGACAACACAAAAGAAGTTTAGAAACTCAAAAATGCATAAAATATGTGTATGATATAATATCAACAAATTTCCTCTCTTAATACTCTAACAATTCAGACTTCTTCTCTGGTATGAAGGGAGGGCCAAAAATTTTTACCTGGATTTTCTGGATGGGGGGAAGGGTGCGCCCCTACCCCCAAGATATGGAAGGGATATGTATGTATAAAGGGGAAAGGAGGAGGGAAGAGCATGCCTTTAAATAGTTGTATCTCCAACCTGAAAAACATGATCTGCCAGCCCTGAGTCCAGGGTCCAGACACTGCTTTCATAGAAAATGTCCTCTGGCAGTATGACTGCTAGGTTTAGCAGGACAGTCTGAAGATACCTCTCTTTCCAAATTTAGGTGCCTTGGAGTCCTTCAGGACAGGGGAGGGCCATGCCAAATGTCTATAGGATAGATGCCCATGGCTTTTCAGTTTGTGATTGAGAAACTCCTTCCAAGGTTGGTTACCACCAGAGCTGCAGGAAGGCATTACCATGTTACAGCAAATTATTTGCTTTATTCTGCCTCTTATCTTTATTAAAGTGGACAGTTGAAAGCCAGAGAGTTTATTTGCTCTGTTCTTGGTATGGTATGCTGGCCTAGCTCACTCATTCTGACTGAAATCTCCCCATCCTAAATTGGGGTCAGCACTCCCATGCCAAGCTTTCTTCATGCAATTTCCAAATCAACACAAAAAGCAGCAAGAGATGAACTGTCCTAGCCCAGCTAGGCATTTTGCCTTGAGTTGAGCTGTGGTTGGTTTCTTTTTCAGTTGGGAGAGCCAAGTAAATAAACCAACCCAAACTTATATGGTTCTCAAAAATGTTATTTCCATGAAATGCCATCAATCCCAACTTCTCACCCACAGCCATTTGATATGAATTTTCAAAATTAGAAGTGAATATTTCTAATTTTTACCCATAAATGGTTGAAGTATATGTAGCCACTGAGGAAAGTACTGAATGCTGTAGTAAGGACAGTTATTGATCCCAAGTTGCAGTTAAACTCAGTACAAGAGAGGGGTGGTCTTAGCCTTTCTCTGTAATGTGGCTGCCCCTCTATCAGACCTTCTAACTTTGGACCCTGTGTCAGTGGTGTTCTGGTCAAAATTTTAAAAATATATTCTTTTTGTGTTATTCCTTTGTTCCCTGTTTTTTGCTTTTATAAATGAACTGTGTGTTTGTGAAATCCATTTTCTGGATCCTGCTGATTGGTCTCAGTGTGACCCCAGGAATCTCAGATACAGCAAATGATATGCCCTTTAAACAGCTAGCTGTCCTGTTTCTCTTAAACTGATGGTTTGGCCTCCTCCTTGGCCTGCTTAACTGGCCTTCACTTAAGATACTGGTGCTAATCGGGGTTACCTTCTCCTTTTATGTCGGCCCATACTGCAGGTGGGCTGTTCTAATTATTAATATTCACAGAGCAAGGTGGGGTTGACAGGAGTGAGCTAACAACGCCACAAGTTGTTGTTAAATGTATTTAACAGCTCATTAAATACATGCCATCATCTTACCTTTTTTTGTTACCTATGAAAATATTTGCATCTTATTTGAGAAGAAAAGAGGGGGTATTTAATGTGATTGATAAAGCAACTCAAAGGAACATTGGAAAGAGTTGTTTTGTTTATATCATAGCGCAATTTTTTGTACAGTTCTTTTGACTTATATGTTATAGAATTATTTTCAATTCTTGTCACAAAATCTGACATTCCTAATCTAGGAGACATAGAAAGGTTTTGCTCTGACCCTTAAGGCAGCTAACAGTCATGCTTTTTTTTTCCCCCATTAGCACCCAAGTGCCTGTTTAAGAAAGTTTAAGTTTCCTACAAGGGTTAAAGTTGGTAGTTATATTGTTAGAGGTTAGAAGTATTTCTCTCTTACAGGATACTTTGGGTGAATTAAATGTGGTTTTCTCCTGAAAGGTGTGCCTGCTGCTTCTCTGGTAACCCCTGCTGATGTCATCAAGACAAGGCTGCAAGTGGCGGCTCGAGCTGGTCAGACAACATACAGCGGCGTTATTGACTGTTTCAGAAAGATATTGAGAGAAGAAGGGCCGTCTGCGTTCTGGAAAGGAACTGCAGGTAGGGGCTGAGTTAAAGTAGAGCACTTCCTACATTGCTTTGCCAGATCCATCCTTAGTTGCTAAACTCAGCCAACTTGCTTCCCTCCCTTTCTGCAGCCCGAGTGTTCCGATCCTCTCCCCAGTTTGGGGTTACATTGGTCACCTATGAACTTCTACAGAGATGGTTCTATGTCGATTTTGGAGGCCTGTAAGTGCTGCTGTTGATTTTCTTTTATAAGGAGAGAGCTATGCTAAGTTTTATTTTGTTTTTTTGAGGGGTGAAAGGCAAGGCGTTTGAGGTGTGCCCAAGGTCACACAGTTAGTAAGTGTCAAGTGTCTGAGGCTGGATTTGAACTCAGCTCCTCTTGACTTCAGGTCCGGTGCTCTATTCATTTCACCACCTAGTTGCCCCTTATGCTAAGTTTTTTTAGGTTATTAGAGAGTAGAAAAAGACTTTCTAGGATGCATACTTGTAAACTAATGGTATCGAGAGGGCAAAGAAAATGAGATGGTGTATTTTCTATGTTGTCACTTAGCTATCTCAGGGAGACAGAGGGAGGTAACAAAGTGATGGCTGGAAATACCTACATTTTAACAAAATGCTATATTTTTCATTCTTCATAGCTCCATGAATCAGGAATCTCTTTGTCCTATTACTCAATAATGTATAGCTTTCTATTTCAAAGCAGATATATGTCTGTATAATGAGTACATGCAATCTTTTTTTTTATATAGAAAAGATTGAGAATTTCCCATTGTAAATAACTTTTTTCAGTTCAAATAGTGGTAAAGAGAGTCATGAATGTGTGCCTGGGGGTATAGATGGGGTTTCTAGTGGTATAATGGTTAGAGTACCACCTGGAGCAAGGAAGACTCGAGCTCAAATCTAACCTCAGATACTTCCTAGCTTTGTGACACTGGCTAAGTCACTTAGCTGCTGTTAATAATAAAAGCACCAACCTCACAGGGTTGTTGTGAGGGTCAAATGAGAGAATAACACTGGGTTCTTCGCACACAGTAAGCTCTGTATAATGTTAGCTATTACTATTGTTATTAAAGTTGGAAGAAGGGCTTCAATAGTTACACTCATGAGAAGGAACCTGAGAGATCCAGGAGTGGAGAACTTGTTCTATGAAGTTTGGATTCAGTCAAAGTGATGCACTGGGGACCTAGAGGACCGTATGTGGCCTCGAGGCTGCAGGTTCCCTAACCCTGATAGCCTACTCCCAACTTATTTTATAGATGAGGAAACTGAGGCCTGGGGGGGCCAAGTAACTTGTCCAGGTTCTCATAGGTAGTGTTAATGGGGTCACCATAGGTCCAGGACCAAGAGAAATATGATTTTGTTTGTGCATCTGAGAAGGGAAGGGTGGAGCACTGGCTTTAGACTTAGTGGGCCTGGGTTCAGATCCCACCTCTGCCACTTATTATCTGTGAGCTACTGGATGAGTCACTTAACTTCCCTTCTAGACCTAGATTTCTGATCATTTTGCGGGTAGAAGATAAGAGTTTAGTTCCCATTAACCAGTTCCACAAAAGGTGAATTTGTTCATTCATGGTAGCAGTTATATGTAGTTGAACCGTTTGAAAATTGGTTCCAGTTATCTATAAACAGTTACCTTCCAGGTAAGTCTGCATAGGAGGCCAAATTATACAATTAGGAGGTTGCTTGGTGAAGTTGAGTCAGAATAAACAGAGAGGGATATTCTTAAGGGAGATTTCCATCAAAGGATGGCCATTCCAGGTGTTGCTTTTTTACATTTGAGAGCTCCTTCTGTCTAAGGAACCTTCGAAAATTTCTTGGAATTAAAACATTCTCTCTTTCCTCCGGACCGTGTGGGAGAAGGACAAATTCTTGGCATTCAGGTCTCCCTTTTTCACTGTTTCTTACAAAACAGAAACTTTGATCATGACACCCCTCTCCTCTGCCATGTGCTCCATTATCCAAGATGACAAGTTTAATCTTACATTACTTACACTCTAAATTGATGTCTTCCCCTTTGGGAAGGCCCTTTTTGCCCCTTGCTGAGGATCAGAAAGTACCCTTGTCTTAGCAGCAGCATGTTTATAAACCATGTCTTAGAGTATGTAACTTCAGTGGGGGACTTCCCTAGAGGCTAGTACTTTCTGGCCTTGCCCATTCATTCTTGGGAAGTACCCTCTTTGGAGCCTACACACTATATATATACTTAGTACTACTGTTACTCTCTAAAGCTCTGTTTTATTTACCATGCTTGTTTTCTTTCTACCACTCTCTACCAACAGCAAGCCCTCAGGCTCAGAACCTACACCCAAATCGCGCATCGCTGACCTTCCTCCTGCCAACCCTGATCACATCGGTGGATACCGATTGGCAACAGCCACTTTTGCGGGCATCGAGAACAAGTTTGGCCTCTATCTCCCCAAATTTCAATCTCCTGTTGTTGCTGTAGTTCAGCCAAAGGTGGCGGCGGCACCACAGTGATGGGAGAAGTGTTCAGCGTGGCCAAAGGTTGTGATGGAGAAAGGCATAGGAGAGCAGCACTGTCATTTATCCAGTCAGCTGCATGGTTCTAGCTGAACTGAGAATTTAAACCAGTTCTTTCTATATGATATATACATATATTTGTTTATAAAGTAATCATTTGCACAGAAAAACAACTGCAAAAGTTTCAAGCTTAAGTCTTGTGTTGAAATGTTTTTTGTTTTTGTTTTTTCTAACCCTGGCATGAATTAGCGCCCTAGACTCCACTTGACATAGCTTGCACTTAGTGACTGTACATATTGTACATCTTTGTACAGAGACATCTTGGCACCTTCACCCAACAAGTGACATTTATAGAAGGGAAAAGCAGTTCTGAGTGGCTGGAAATGTACAGAATGTTTTGAAAGTGTTTTATGAAGAATCACATGACAATAAAAATGTATTAAAATTAAATTCATTCTCTTATTGGTGACATGGAAATAAAGCATCAAGAGAAGATGTATTGAATTCATGGTAATGGGTTTTCTATTTTGGTATTAAAAAAAAAAGTATTTGCTAATGAAGGCAGAATGAGCACTGTCGGTGACATGCCTGGATAGCACTTTCTTTGAAAAAAAGATGCATGCTAGTGGAAGCCAGAGGACTAGCATAATGACTTCTGTGTGTTGGTTTGGGTTGTTTTTCTTTTTTACCTGTGTTTAACATGTCCCCTTTCTATCATGGCTTACAGTAGTATGCTCTGTTCGGTCAGTAGGTTCCTTCCTGGACAACCCTTCTTCTGCCAGGTTCTTTTCTGGCTGCCTTGCCTTATTCTGATACAGCAGGGGTGAGGCTCACCTTTTGGAACACTAAAGGCTGCCTTGGCAACGGGCTGGGAGCTTTCAAGCTGTACCTTAATTTGCCTTCAAATGGACATGATTCCAGTCAAAAATAAACTGCACCATAATGTATGTTTGTACTTGAATCTTCCTTAGTAGATAAAATATGAAGTGCTTTCTGGTCTGGTTCAACACCAACCCCCAAAAGCTGGCACATGGATTTGTCCTTAGCCTGCTATTATAGGGAACATAAATATTTTATTTCTCCGTGATAAAAACAAAGAAAACAGGTGTAAAGGATGGTTGTTTTAAAGGTTTGTGTTAAGGTGCTTTTTCCTTTGGGACTCTTATTAGCTAGAAACTCACTCTGCAAGGTTTCCAGGGACCAGGTTATATGTAAATATGCTGTTTATCAACTACATTCCCCATTTGGAATAGGCCTGATTTGACTTTCAGTTAGTTCACAGTTTGCTTCATCACATGGATTTAGGGAAATTCTGTTGCTGCCACTGATGAGTTAATATGTGATTGGCAGTCAGAGCTGGGTGTGTGTATACAAACATCTCCAAGGAGCAAGCTTGCAGACACACAAAACCACCCTGTCTCCTACACGGGGGGATGGGGATGCTCTAGTTTGAACAGAAACATAGCTGATGGCTTTTCCACAGTCAATTCAGGATTCCAGGCCACAAGGTCTCAAAGCACTTGCTCTGTCAACAGCAAGTTGTTTCCAAATGGCTTCAGGCCTTCTTGATTAGGTTGGACCCAATGTGTTTAGTGGCTGAAACTACTTTGAAGAAAAACTATGTATGGGTTCGGGGAGGGGCAGAGAAGAGATCATTTTCTTTCCTAATAGGTTTAAATCTCCTTGAGGACAGAGTTGCTGGTGTTCCCTACTTAAACAAAATATACTCTGATGACTGACATTCGTAAGAAATGAGGGAAACTTACCTGCAAAGCAGACTATTGAAACATCAGTTCCTCCTCATCTCTTTGTCCCCGGCTGAGTGCTGGGACAGTGCTGACTTTCTTAGGGCCATCAGTGTTCTTATGAATCATACCAGGGCTATCACTTTGATTTGATTTTGAAAATCACAACCTTTCAACTGATCGGTGACTGGGTTTACATACAAGCTCAGTCTGGCAGCCTTATGGCTGTGACTGCTAAAGAGTGCATGTGGAAAACCCTGAACTCTTGGCCTTGGGTAGCCCTACCTCCATCCTAGATGATATGGAGATACAGAGTTGTATAATAGGGGAGATACGGAGTTGTACAATAGGATGATAAGAGTCTTTGTGACTGCCACAACCCTTAATTCCAACCAGTGGTTGCTCTGGAAGCATCAATGGTAAATTCATGAATATATAACCCAGGGCAACTGAATTAGCCAATATAAGCACCATTAAAAAGTGAACACTTCATTTTGCAAAACATGTCTAAAAAGGCTTATAGGAGCTGGAGAGTTGCAAATGTAAAGGCTAATTAATAATCTTAGCTCTGCCTTTGCTTCCCTGAATCACCATATTAATGTCTTTGTGCACATGATGCTGTAATTGGTGCGGTGTAATAATAAGCACTTTCCTCACAATAGCATTAAGGTAGGTAGTGCAAATATCATTACCTCTCTTTTACAGACGGGGAAATTCCCAGAAAGATTAATTGATTTGCCTGGGGTCACATTGGTCCGAGGCTGGTTCCAAATTCAATGCCCTTTCTACTATAGAACATTGCCTTCCATAAAACCATAGTTCTTGGCTTCAGGGAGAGGCCAGGGTGTCTGGGTTATAAGGGTCATAGTGCAGAGGCTTGAACAGGCTAGGCCTGAAGTTGCAGAAGGGGGTAGGAAAGTAAAGCCCTTATCTCTATTAATTCAGCCTTTCGCTAATTTTAAAGAGCTGCAAGAGTATGAGCAGAGACCTCTAGGACTCCTTAAAACACCCACTCTAGTGAGTTCCATAAGCACACGATGCCCAGGAACAGCATCCTCTGACCTTGTGAGAAGTACTCACTCAATGACTTTAGCTTGTTGAGTGTTAATTACTCTCAAGGCTTTGTCTTGTTTAATAAAAGTGCAAAAGGCCTTCATTGCCATAAATACTGGTCAAGTAACCAGTGCATTTCAGAGCGGACTAGATATTCATTTTGTAATGAAAGGATGAGAGGGCCTTTTCTGAATTTCTTGCTGTCAGCTTGAGCATCTCAGTTCGAAAAGACGTGGCCAGCATCCATTAACCACACCGACCTCTGAAGTATCGTCCAAATTCTTTGTTGTATCAAGAGTTTGAAATTAATGGGCCACTAGTTAGTCCTTGGAAATCTTTATATTAGAGGAAGTCTGTTGTAACAACAGACATGATAAAAGGTTTGGGGATGCAATTAGAAAGTGGAGTTTGGATGAACCGGAAAGCTGTTGCTGAGGATCAAAAAAAGGCAAAGCTGACTATTCATATAAAGTGAAGCTCACCACTTAAGCCAAGCAGGCCCATAAAGTCACAGACTGTCTTTCTCTTCTGTCTCCCAGTTCAATCCAACAAGTATTTATTAAGCTATGTGAAAGGCATCGAGAACACAAAAGCAAAATGAAACGACTCCCTCTCCCTCTTCCCCTACTGGGAAGACAAATGTCAACAGGTAAGTTAGTGTAGGATGAGTTTGATTTTTTTCTTTTTAAAAATTATAAACTAACACACACAGACACCACAGATAACAGAACAAAACAAAAAAGAGGGCTGTATATGAACCAGTGACCTTCAGTTATGCAGGGTTTATTTTTAAAGAATTTATACAGGATAATGTGAGGAAGGAAGAAGCCAGAACTAACTACTGAGGGGAACAGAAAAAGACTTCCACAGGACCTAGCAAAGGAGTGGAGCCTTGAAAGAAACTGGGGATTCTGAGAGGTGGAGCCGTGCAGGTGGGGGTATGCATCTCAGGCAGGGAGGCCCAGGTGGCAGGGCAAGTGCCAAATTGGGGCAACTTCTAATAGGCCAGTCTGGCTGGAGCTTATTATGTGCCATACGCCTGGAAAGGTAAGAAGGAGCCAGATTAAGAAGGCGGAAAAGTTGGCAGAATATGAACGGCCAACCTGAGGATTTTGTACTTTATCCCAGAGGCAATGGGGAGCCATTGCAGTTTCTTAAGCAGCCCATTGTGGGACCTATCTGATTACTGACTGGGAGTTCTTTGGCAGTAATTGAACATTAAAATACAATGTACACATTTTGCTCTGGTAGCTGGGACAGGGAGAGCGCAATCCTAGGTTTTAGTACTAGCTATGTCAATAAATTGCTCAGTGTGTAATGAGGGCAAATTATTTAACCTGCCTGGCCCTCAGTTTCTCCATCTGTTGAAGTGACTGAATTAAATGACCTCTGAGGTTCCTTCTGGACCTGACATACTATCATTTTCTATCTTCGTGGGAAACGACAAATGACATTTAGTTCAAGAACAGCAGTTACACATTGGAGCAGCAATGAAAAAATCTAGTATTAAAATGCATCTGTTAATTATTCCTGCCCTTTTTTTTTCATGTGTATAAAAAAGGACACATTGTTGTTCAGTCACATCCAACTTTTTGGGACCCTGTGGACCATATTGTCTATGGGTTGGGTTTTTTTTTTGTCAAAGATAGTGGAGTGGTTTGCCATTTCCTTCTCCAGTGGATTAAGGCAAGCAAAGGTTAAGTGACTGGCCCAAGGTCACACAGCTAATGTCTGAAGTCACATTTGAACTCAGGTCTTTCTGACTCCAGACCTGCCACTATATCTACTGAGCAATCTAGTTGCCTTAAAAAGAAAGACACATAGGTGGTCTCAATTCATTCCATTTAACATCAATTAGTAACTTAACCACAAGATTCTTTTTTTTAATAGAGGTTTCCTCTTTATACTTTATTGTACTGACTATGATTCAATTGCTTAATCATAGAGTCAAAGATGAGCAAAATATTTATTTATACTAAGTATTTAGGTTTATATTTTTTTATTAAAATATTAGTTTATTGGGGTAGGAACCCATTTAATCCTAGAAAAGTCAGGTCCTTTCATATCTGATATGACTATATACTCTTCTACTTTGGATTTTTTTTAAAGGTTTCAGCAATATTTACTTCTTTTATTTTTAAATTTTTTTAAATTTATTTATTTTTAGTTTCCAACATTTACTTCCATAAAGTGTTAAATTTTCTCCTCCTCCCCAAGACAACATGCAATCTAATATGGGTTCTACACATACGTTCCTATTAAACACATTTTCACATTAGTCATGTTGCATAGAAGAATGATAACAAATGGGAGAAACCATGAGAAAGAAAAAAAATAAGTAAAACAAAATAAAAAAGTATACAGTCTGCTTCACTCTGCATTCAGACTCCATGGTTCTGTCTCTGGACGTGGCTGGCATTTTCCATCATGAGTCCTGTGGAATCGTTTTAGGTCCTTGCATTGCTGAGAAGGGCTGCTTAACTTCTGATTCTAAAAAGAAAAGGTCTACATTTTTGATCCACATCATTATTATAACTTAAAAAAATTATGCAGTGAGAAAATTCAGACAATAAAATTACTCTCCACAAACATTAAATTGATTTTCTGGTGATGTGTTAGCTTTCTGGAATCCATTAGGACATGTTCATTAAGGAGTGTGTGTTGTGTACATTTCCCAATTCAATTCACTATCACTGCCTTACTGCATTAGAACCGAGTCACCAACATCAGAGGTACCATTCCATATCGTATACCTGCATAGCAGTGAGAGCACAGGGTGCCAGTCTTTCAAAAGCCCAAAAGCTGTTCCATGCTTTGTTAGTAATGCACATAAAGAAGTCAACCTGAGATTTCAGTTAGGAAACAACAGGCAATACTGTGATTTTGAAAAAGTTTGCAAAAAGGAAAAAAAAAAAAGACAATTGATTGGCCGTTCTCAAGCCATTCTAGTTTAAAAACTGCATAATGAAAATCAACATGTTTCAGATCCATTCGACCTCTTAAAGAGTCTGAGGAGAAAGTGTGGCTTAGTTAGCAGGTCTATTATCGGTACCAAAATGCAGTCAGCTGTGCCCTTCACTTTGCCCAGTTTGCTGTCAAAAGGATTACAATCTGGATGACTGTTAAGCCTCCTTTTGGCTCTGGTCAGAAACCTGGGAAGCTTTTCCAAAATGTAAGACTTGCTAACAGCTTCTTGTACATGAAAAAGCTTTGAAAAATGTAAGGCTCTACACAAAGAACAGAGATTCTTTTGGGGGCAACCCTGTGACTGAAAGAGCAGCTTAAAAGATTGTTGGTAGATGTGTTTATCTTAATGCCTCTTTTAAAAGGGGGATAACGGACACATGTGCTGGATTACCTTTATTTTTGTGAAACCCGCTCTTCACCAAAACCCAAAGTGCCCCTAGATCTGTAAAACAGTAGAAACTGGCAATAAGAAAACAATTTCTTATTTACTTCATTTGGCCTATGTAGAGTGGAAGGAGCACGGGGTGGTTTTGAGTCAATAAGTCTAGGTTCAAATCTTGACTTCACCACTTCACTTGGCCAGTTTATTTATCTGTAAAATGAGAGGAGTAGATTTCAAAATTCCCTTCCAGCTCTAAGGACTATGAAATAAAAAGTTCCATTAGAGCTTTCTCTACAAACCCTTCTATGATTATTAGAATAGCCCTAGCCAGGGTCCACGACCCTCTTAAAATTTTTTTGAGGGGGTCTCTGAGCCAAGTCAGAATAAAGAAAAAAAAAACACCCTAAAGGGAACCTTATGCACCTTCACAATAGACGAGACTTCTCCACGCAGCCTTGCCTTCATTCTGCCCAGGACATAAGCCCAAACTTGGGAACTTGTGGGGCTAAGATATGTTGAAAAGAACTTTGTTCCCCCAGCACTGGAGCAGCTGAAGCTATACCTAGCACTCTGTACCATCAGCACAAACTGAATTATACAGCTTTTTATATTTAGAAAATATCAAAATACTGACAGAATGAAGACATAAACGTTCAATGGTGAAAGTCAAGAAAAGGGAGGGGGGAAGACAAGGCCCAAAAGAAGGGGAGGACGGGGAAAAGACAAGATGATATGCTTTACACTAGATTTTCATTCCAGACCTTCCTTCCAATTAAGAGCGGTGGGGTAGAGGGGCGTGTGTGTGTGTGTGTGTGTGTGTGTGTGTGTGTGTGATGGCCTATCAGTATTAGAACAAAATAGAATAAATGAGCCAATGTAGTTTTACAACATGGAAAAAATGGGATCATCCTGAGTACTACTTTTCCTCAGTCCCTCCCTCTAAGAGTTTTTAAATGCTTTTCTTCAACACTTCCACATGAAAAGGCTGTCTGAACTTTCTAAAGGACTAAAATGTGCTCTGTGGAATGGATCAGTGAATAGCTTCTATGAGTGAATTTTTCGATTTTATAAAAGACATCAACCTTTTCCTCTAAATGTACCTTTATCACAAAAGAAATAAAAATCCTTGACCCTGAAAAAAAAATCCCATTTATTAAAGTGATCATATTTCCTCCCAGTCCCTTTCTAAATGGAAGGGCAGAGTGCCTCACTCTAGCCCCAATGAACGTAAAGTTGGTGTTTGTTGCTTTAAAAATCTTGACACTGATTATGGGCACCTGGAGTACCAGACTTGGATTAGGAAGCATCTTCTTCCTAAATTCAAATATGGCCACAGACACTTAACAGTGTGACCCTGGGCAAGTCACTGTCTGCCTCAGTTTCCTCATCTGTAAAATGAGCTGGAGAAGCAAATGGCAAATGGCTCTAGTATCTTTGCCAAGAAAACCCCAAATGAGGTCACAACGAGTCAAAGACGTCTGAAAACAACTAAACAACTCGTATCTAATTTCATAGTAGTTCATATTTACATAGTGTTTTGATTTACAGAGTGCTAGATTATCTCATCTGATGCTTGCAACAATCCTGAGACAGCTAATATCGTCATCCCCATTTTGCAGATATAGAACCTATACTGAACTGCTTGTCTTCTCAATGGGGGAGGGAAGGGTGAGAAGTGGGAAGGGAGAGAATTTAGAACTCAAAGTTTTAAAAACGAATATTAAAAATTTTTTACTTGTAACTGGGAAAAACAAAATACTTAAATAAATAGTGAAACTGGGCCTGAAGAGTTAAATGACTCCCCTAGTTTCCAACTGCAAGTGTCTGGTGTGGGATCTGAACCTCGGTCTTCCCCCACGCTGCTTCCATGTCTTTCTGCCCTGCCTCTCTCCCCACCGACTCTTCCCAATTCTAGAAGTACCGCATGGCTCATTTATTCTTTACACGAGAGAATCCCAGATAATGTGATGTCAAGGACTTCATCACATCCCTTAGAAATAATTGGAAGAGGGGCGGCTAGGTGGTGCAGTGAATAGAGAACTGGCCCTGGAGTCAGGAGTACCTGAGTTCAAATCTGGCCTCAGACACTTAACATGAAAAACTAGCCGTGTGACCTTGGGCAAGTCGCTTAACCCCAACCTGCCCTCCAAAAAAAAAAAAAAAGAAATAACTGGAAGAGCCGAATGTCACCACGTCAGCTTTGGGAATTGCTGTTTCTTCTTGGCTCCCTTCTGGCAAGGGAGGAGAAACGTCATCATTAACGTAGTCATATTTTTAGAGGGTGCTTTAAGAGTCATAAGGAACTTTCCTCCCACCACCTTTGTGAACCAGGTATGGAAAGTATCATCATTTTACAATTGAGGAAACAAGCTGAAATCTGGAGTAATTTCTCAGATGTCGCACA
>CM053596.1:179513589-179564968 GCA_028646575.1 Pseudocheirus occidentalis | reverse complement strand
AGAATTTTTTGCATTAAAGAGCTATGCATGTTTTAAGTCCATAGTTTAATCCACAAGATTGCCCTTCAATTCCCTTTAGACAGAAGCATGCTATGAGTTTTAATTTCTACTTAGAATCAGTCCCCAATCCACTACTAGCATAAAGCCCATTTAAGCAGGTATGCGGGTGGCAGCTTCCTCCTCTGCGTCAGCTCGGTTTGCGTTAATTTCTGCCAGCGTTCGCCCAAATCGAGCCCATTCATCATTGCGGGGAACAGCGATTTGCTATTAAAAGAAAGAAAATGTTTTGTGTAAGCTGAAAGAAATTAAGAGATCATCTTACCCACTATCATTTCTGTTTGTTTTCAAATAGTTTTTCCACTAAAAAATAATCATTGGCCTGAATGGCCTTTCTATAATCACAGGGACTATAACAATGACTTACAACATTTACAGGAAAAAAAGAACGGTGTTTGTGAAATGTGTTGTGACAGCGCTAGAAACGACTTCTCTATTATCACCATCAGCACAAGATACAATAATAATGATGCTTTGTAAATATAATGCCTACATAGCACTTTATGGATTTTCTTTTGCTAGGCTAACTTCTCTACTGTCTGATGACTAAGCTTTGTAGAGCACAGAGCCAACAGCAAAGGTGGAGGATGTATAAGCTAAATGCCATTAAAAAATGCTGATTCTGTGTCTTTTTACTCCTTCAAAGTTTGGCAGTTGGATAGTTAGGATTAAAATGCTTGCTACAAAGGTTGTATATTGATCATTTATATGGTATTAATTACCTTAACGAGATCAAGTCTTAGCTGAATTCAGTCTCAGTGAAAAGGAGTTGTAATATGGGAAGTAGTTTGGGGAGGAGAGAGAAGAAAGATAGAAAGAAAGAAGAAACTGTAAGTAAAGGAAATATGCACATACACTAACAAAGGTCAGATTCCTATTCCCTTCTCTGGTTTTCCTCCCTGCTCTCCTAATTCCTCCTTCTCCTCAATTTTTACTGTGAGTACTTAGAGATTTTCCTGCTAATCCTTTCCCTGCCATGGCCTTCTCAGTAAGAAACCGATGTATCTGATAATGACCAAAATAAATTGTGTTTGGTTTGGGGAAGAATGGACATTGTGGAGAGGGGAGAGAGAAAGAACGTGTTTTATTTATGACTCACAAAATTCAGTAACTCAAATCAGCAAGAAAGACAAGAATAAAATCTAGATCTTTTGACAACACTGAATATTAATTTAAATTTCATTTATCAGATTATACTATTTCCTGAATATAGGAAATATGATACTAATGTAAATCTCTCTTTCCCTACCAATGTTGTTAAATTCAGACATGGAATAATTATAGACCTGAAAAAGGAGACAGAACATCTCATTTGCTAAATTTTGCCAGCATCATTCTACCTTTCCAATTATAGTGCCAACTATGATGATTTTAAAATCAGTCTCTGGATTCTTAATTCAGTTCACACAATCACCAAATAACAGTGCTAACATTTTGGTTACCACTGAGATAATCAAACAGAAGAAAATTCTGGTGCACCACTGCCTGGTCTGATTGAATCCAGTAACAAGCAAAAAAGAGAATCTGACCTTTGTTAGTGTATGTGAATATTTCCTTTACTTCCAGTTTCTTCTTTCTTTCCATCTTCCTTCTCTTTCCTCCCTAACCTACTTCCCATATTACAACTCCTTTTCACTGAGACTGAATTCAGCTAAGACTTGATCTCGTTAAGGTAATTAATGCCATATAAATGATCAACAAACAACCTTTGTAGCAAGCATTTTAATCCTAACTATCCAACTACCAAACTTCTAAGGAGTAAAAAGACACAGAATCAGCATTTTTTAATGGCATTTAGCTTATACCTCCTCCACCTTTGCTGTTGGCCTATCTCCTCTCTGTACATTACTGTCAACACACAAACACCAGAAAACTTAGTTCTAATTCTTTATAAATTTTTCTGGTAACAGCACATTTAGTTATTAGAAATAAAATACATGATGAAAGAATTCTTTTAAATCTTACTTTATTGGGAGGTGGGGCGGTGGTGGTGTCACATTATCTATTTTATGCAACTAACTCCAGAATGAGCCAGCTGGGGGAAACTTCAGTCAGTCTGCTTAGTTTTCACAACCGCATATAGTTTTGTAAAGAGAACAAACCACCATAATGCCAGAATCACATTCAAAGAGACTTTTTGCTGTAACGCCTAAAACCCAAGTACTTGTGATAGAATTATGAAGAATGAACCACATACCTCACCCACATCATATATAACTATCTGTCCTTCAGAATCGCCTACAGCAATCTCTCTCCCAGAATGTGTCCATCTCACACGGTTAAGAGCAGGATTACCCTCCACAGAAATGCTTGCTGTCGGCACCTGAATTCATTTAAAATACAGCATTGTTAAAAGTTTCATCAGGATTTCTATAAACATGTAAAATAGTATAACTCTTCTTTCCTCTAGTCTGGCTATATTTTTGGAAAACAAACATTAAATTAGATATAGAATTTTTCCAGCATTTGTTTCTGTCAAAACATACTAGTTTTATGAATGAAATTATAACCAACCCTTGAGAGTAGCTTAAGAAAATTATTTAACTCTTTATTCAAAAAATTATTCTATAACCTAAAACTTGATTTTAAAGGAAATTTCTTCACGATCAAAGAATATTTTCCTTCTCTTTTCAAACTTCTTAAAAGAAGTGAGACGATTTAAAAATACATAGTCAAAATTCCTTTTAGGAAGACCACGGTCTAATTCTAAACTCTAAGTATGCCTTTCATGGTTTGCATCTCCATTACCCATATCCCTCAGTTTCTATAAACCACCATCGAAGGCTTCCAGTGGTATTCCAGCTTGTTCCACAGAAGGGTCAATGAATTAACTAAAGCAGCAGGGTAGGCTGCTATCACAGCAAATAACACCAAGAGAGTGACAATCAATGGGAATAACAAAACTTTTTCCCTTCTAACCAATCTGAATCAAGTAGATCGTAACTACTAACCCCTATTCTATCTATACATGACAAAAAGGGATTTCTTCACCACACAATGAAAAATGCTTGATTTCCTCAAAATCTTTTTGTATAAAAACAGTACATAAAAGAGCAATCTAATGTCAAACAAAAAGCAGTATTTGTGGTTCTCTTCCTAAGAGGTTGATGTGTAAATAAACAAAATTAGTTCTACTTGTCTAAATTTGGTTGTACTGTATAATACAAATGACCTACATTTAAAAATTATTCCCAAAATTTATCTCCAAAACTATCTGGTCAAAGATACTAAGGATGTAAGGTTAAGATTATCCTAAGAAATTTGAAAGTAAATAATCCAAAATATCAATCAAGTTGCTTTATTTCTCTGGGTCTCAGTTTTCTTATCTTAAGAAAAAAAGAAGGAAAAAAGACGGGTTTGGATTAGGTCACCTCTAAGCTCCTCTCTCCAGGCCTGAGTCTTGAATACTGCGTTACAATTATAAGCAATGGTTTACACTGCTCTGTGAATGAAAAATGTCACTAACTTTCATACTACAAAAGGTCCTTTATAAGCCATATAGTGCTCAATAAATGGATCATCATCACCACCACCATCATCATCATCATCAATAATTTTTTACATTATTAGAGACTATTATAACCCTCAAATTATTCTCCTCTTGCCTATAAATAACTTGGCTCTGGGGAAGCAAAAACAATTAAAACGTAAAGGCCTAGAAGTTAAATCATTGGCCGCAGAGAGGAGTCCTCAGAAAATAGATGAGAACATGCAGGAGGCTAGGATATGTACATACATCACAAAAAGCTCTGCTCTTAGTGGCAACGCTAACATTTGGCGCTAATGCTATAACATCATTTCATTACTGTACAGTAATGCAGAATCTTAAGAAAATTATAAGCTTCTCTTCAGCTGGTAAATTGCATATGGCTATAATTTGAGAGGAAAAAAGGAAGGGAAATCACATTTATGGTTAGATTTCGTGGCAAATTCTAGCATATAAATTAGGAGTTTGGGTGATTTTTCTATTTATTTTGGGATAAAAAAATAGTACTGTTTTCAATTACTTATAAAAAGACATTAAAACATTTTCCCTCCCAGTCAAATACAAGTAAGGCCTAGCCAGTAGTCAATGAACAATGCACAATTCTAACAGCAAGGCTAACAGTCACTTTAGAAACTCAGAATTAAGGTTAACATATAGCAACTACTGGCAACTATCAAACTTCTATGTTCCTAGTGTAAAGTACCCCAGTTGCCTTGTGAATGGAGACTTTGCCAGGGCATTAGAGACATGACAGTCCTTTTGAGAAATAAAAGGAAATTCCCCAGTGTTCTTGGCCAACATTACTTTTCCTCTCAGTTCTTCACAGCAGGCTCTTTTTTATTTAGTGTACGAAGCTTATTTGGCTTCTTTGTGATGAAACTGCAATCACATAGTCCCTTTTACATTCCTTGGGATAAAGGGAATTTCACAAATTATTCAATAAATCTCCAATTTTCTGTTTTCCAGTGCAATTTTTGTCACTTTGTTGCTCACCTCTGTGTCATTGTTGAGATTCCACAGATCCAGTCTCCCCATGCCATCTACACAGGCAAACAGGGCAGGGTGGGTGGGCGACCACATCACATCATAAACATAATCTGAATTGTCTTCAAATGAGTATAAAGGTTTGTTATTCTGAAACAGAAAAGTTGGTTTTAGCACATACAAAAATGTTTCAGTCAAGAAACAGTGAAAATATTTTATATTATCAAAAATAACACACCCTCCCTGCCCTACCAGAAAGTAAGAGAGCAGAGAAGGGGAGGGGCTTTACAGTGGGATTGCTGTTTTAGGGTTGGGGCAGGGTAAAGATGGGGAGAAAATTTGTAATTAAAAAAACGTCATGAAAATGAATGATGTAAACAAGAAAACAAATAAAATAAATAAATAAAGAATAAAACGAAGAAAATACAATTCTTATGGTTTATGCTACCATGGTATTGACTGTGGCTATGGATTAAGATTATATGGCTATGGATTACTTTATATTTACCAATTTCCACACCACCCCCCATATACACCAAGCCCTTTCTTGCATCCAAAGTATATTCAAGTTAAACAAATCAGTATATTGACCATATCTATAAATGTATGCCTCTTTTTATACTTTTAATCATCACTTCTTTGCTCAAAGGTAGGAAGCAAGCTACATCATCAGTTTTTCTGGAATCCTGACTGGTTACCACATTGATCAGAGCTCTAAAGTCTCTCAAAGTTGTTTTACAAAACAGGTTTTCTCAAATTTCTCAGACTCTATCATATTCATATAATTAAAAAAATTTTATTGCAAAATAATATTCCATTACATTTATCTCTTGATCATTCTACTATATCATGTACCACTTTTTGGGGACAAATTAAGATTTCATGATTAACTTACAGATAGCTTTGGGAAAATAAGGGTGAAGTGAGATAAAGCACAGCTAGAGTAGAAAGAGCAATGAACTAAGGAGTCAGGACACCTGGGTTTTAGTTCTACAGCGACCACTCACTAGCTCTATAAACTTGGACAGGCGGCTTAATTCTCCAGGGCTCAGTTCCTCATTTATAAAATGAGGGGAGTTGAACTAAGTAGTCTCAAAGGCCTTTTTTGACCCAATAACCTTCATTTCCCCAAATATGTTTAGGATTAGCTAGAGTATTTACTAAATACCTTCCACATGTTCAGTATCATAGTAAATAAAATGGATATTGAAATATGAGACACTGTTCTTGTCTTCAGGTAACTTATAATTTAGGTGACTGATAAGACTAACATGTGAAACAGCAGTGAACAAGAGGTTAAATGATAAAATGGTGGCCAGGGGTGAAGGCTGGCAGACATGACTATAAGTATTATAAATTCAGAGGAGTTAATGAGACCTAGGAATCAGATAGTGTATAGGAACCAAAAAGAGTATTTTTTAAAAAAATCAACTGCCCAAACATAGGAAGAGGAAGTAGCCAGATGAAAGTCCATATGAAAAAAAACATGTGGTGTGGTTGGAGAGCTGTTGGGCCAACAGTATAATATGGTAGTCGACTGGTTTAATATGGTCATAATCCCAAAACAATGCAGGTGACAGTATCACAATTAGGTGCTATCTGGAATACTGCATTTAGTTTTGGGTGCCACATTTTAGGAAGGATATTGACAAATAGTGATTCTAGAGGGTAACTAGGATAGTAAGGACCATAGACCGTGCCATATGAACATTAGTTGAAGGAATCGGATGTGTTTAACCTGGAGAGAACATGACAGAAAGGAAGACATGATTTTATGTATTTGAAAGGCTATGACATAAAAGAAGAAATAAACTTGTTACGCTTAATCCCAAATAGCAGAAGTAGGATAATTTTGGTTTCATTGCCCTTGAACAAATCATTTAGCCTCACTAGGCTTTATCTGTAAAATGAAGGTATTGGACTAAATGATTTCCAAGGAAATAAATTCTTGCGCACAGGAGGTACTTAAATTTCCTTTTAAGGAAGCACAAAAGAATGCTAGACTTGGAATAAGGAAATGTTTGGTTTGAATTCAGTCCAATGACACTATGTGACCGTGGCAAGTCATGACTCATGTCACAACTTCTGTCTCTAGTTTGTCATCTATAATAATTTTTGTTACCTCGCTTAAGAGGTTTTTTTGAGGAACCATGGAGATAATGCATATAAAATACTCCATAAAACATAAAGTGCTATATGAATATTGGTTATTATTAATTGAATAAATTTATGATGTTCTGTTATCAGGGAAGCCTGCATTGCTGGTAGTTCTTAAAGAGAGAAATACAGGGCTAGAAAAACTGGGCAATTATAGCTGTATTTTTAAGTAGTATACTCAAAGGGGAAATTAGGTGGTAGTTCTAAAGAAATGTAAAGACAATATTCCTGTGAGTCAATGATCCCTAAGCAGCTGACTCTAGCATGTCCATTTACAGCCCCTATCTCCCTCCTAAGTTCAAGTCCCACATCATGAAAGGTCTGCTGGACACTGGTCATTCCATAAGCACCTCAAACTCAACATGTCCAAAATAAAGGCCAAATCTCCCTAAATTCACTTCTCATTTGAACTTCTGTATTTCTGTCAAGTGCTGCATTAGCCTTCCAGCTACCAAAATTTGCAATCATGGAGTCACCTTCAATTCTTAAGTCTCGTTCATTCCACACAGCCAACAACTCTCACATCCACACCTCCTCTCTACCCTTGCAGCCAATGCCTCTCTGCTCACTGACTGTTGCCTAAATTAGTACAATAGTCTCTTACTTGGATCCCTTGCCTCTAATCTCTGTCCTTTCAATCTATGCTCCAGATAATTTTCAAATTGGTATTTCTGAAACACAAGCCCAAGCAGGGGACTTCTCTGTTTCAGAAACTCCTGTGGCTCCATTACCTTCAGGATAAAATATAAACTCTTCTGCTTGACATTTAAAGGCCTTCAGAATCCAGCTATCTTTCTACAATGATTCCACTCCCAACTCCTCCAACATGCACTTGATATTCTGGTCAAACTGGAGTAGTTGCTGCTCCCTATATGCAACATTTTATCTTCCATCTGTGCACCTTTGAACAGATTGCCATGTATGCATGGAATATGCCCCATTTCTCACCTCTGCCTCTTAGAATCTCTATCTTCACTTATGGCACATCTCTGCCACCCTATAGTCCCAGTCCCAGTGGTCTCCTTGGTGAGTAACCCTCCCAGACTACCATTTAAGGAAAACTGTAGCTATGTGTCTCACTTCACTTACCACTCTGCCATCATCTCTTCTTCCACTATGCCACAACATAAATGCCTTTACCTCTTCTGCTCCACCCCTTTTACATGGCTGGAACCATGATCTACTATCAAATGAACTCTACTATTGTTTTTGGACAGAATGTGTTAATGTGCTCCCCAGAGGACCCACTCAGATACGTGTACCGTGACCTATGTAAGAAGAGAGCTCCTTGAAGATAGGGCTGTCTTTGCTTTTGTAATCATATCCAAAAGCTTAGTCCCCTGCTTGACACACTGCTTAACAAATGGTTTTTCATTCATTCAAGGGCAACCTATAGGAACCTTTCCTGAATACCCTTCCTCTATCAGCTACTGGTGTTCCTCCCACCTCTTAGAAATTATTTTAAATTTATGTTGTACATATTTTGTATTTACTTGTGTACATGCCACTCAATAGCCTGTAAGGTCCTTGATGGCAAGGATTATTTCCTTCTTGGTATCCCCCATGTCTAACATCCAGTCTGGCACATAGTAAATGCTTGATAAAGGCTCAGTGAATTGGTAGCTTAATCTTTCCCTCAAACACTAGATAAAGCTCTCTGATCCTACTCATCTAACTCTGACATAATTTGCTTTGAGAAAGGTAACCAGATGAGGTGTTCCGTTTGTTTATTTTCTAATATGAAAGGGGTCACAGGAGGCATGAGAGACTGTGGACACTGTCAAACAAGAAATTCTGAGATCCGATATTCTAAGCAGTTAATGATTATCAAAAAATGTCATAGCAGTCAACTTTAAGATAGAGCTATCATTGAAGGTTTTATTCAGAGACCAAAATGTTTTGTACATACACTAAAGATTTCTTTCCCCAAAAAGTTAGCTGTATTTTAATGGCAACATGTGATGAGCACAGTTAGGGGAGAGCTCTTAAGTAATCACCAGTTTTACATGTAGAATTTTTTTTGAGAAGCTCTAATTCTCACAACAATTTAAAACCTTTAGTATTCTCTGGTTCCTGACTTCTAAGTTCAGTATTTAACAGGATCTGGGAGTTGAGCTTTTTCAGAAAAGACTCATCTCTGGAATGCCTACAACCATATAGCAGAGCTTCTGGGTCTTCAAACTTTAGGGACCAAATTTTGGCCCAAATGATTTTTGCTCCTTATTTGCACTGCTGAAAACACTTAAATAACCATGCTAGGAAAAAGAACTAATGAAAACAGTTAGATGATCTAGGACTCTTAAATTTCCTGACTAGGCAGAGATTAAAGGCTGGCTACACAAGCAGAACTACTTTAGACCAAATTAGACACAGAGCCAAATTGAGATTTCCAGGGATTATAGAAGACTTGGAGAAAGAAGAAGCAGAAAAAGAAAAAAGGGTGTGTGGGAAGAGTGAGGGAGTGCAGGAAATCTTGTTTTGATACTGGGGCTATGCCAGACTTTTCGGGGCACAAAGTTTCAACAGAACAGGATGTCTAGTACTCCCAGTTTCTCCAAACTTAAATTTGAATACTGAAAACTGTCTTGGGAGATCAAAGCTCTTAAAATAAGAAGTGTTGAATGAAATTATGTCCTTACTGCTAGAGGACATACGAAGTTTTCAATGTTTGTTAAATGCACAAAGTTGAAAATACTGGATTGAAAGTCTGGCAATGAAACTGGCATGATGTTGTTTTTGAAAAGCCAATCATTAACAAATTATTCCTCCTTGTTAAGGAGGATGGAAATTGATATTACTACAAGTTAAATATGAGAAAGCATAATTAATTACACAATCAAAATAACAGACTCTGGAATTAAGTTGGGGATCAGAGTTTAAATATTTACTTGTAAGGTTTCTCCTCAGGGCATTTTTTATAAGAGATAAGGTTGTCATTCACACATATCTAATATTCTCTTCCTCTTATACATAGCAGAACTGGTATATTAATGTGTAAATGCATATGTAGAATAGTTGAACCCTTAATATTTCTGAAGTAAATGTGATGATATATGATAGCATATTTGGTTCTATTCCTTGGGCTACACTAATACAGGAGAGTGGTATGTGGGGGGGACAATCCTTAAGGAATGGAGTGTGGTTATTAAGACACATGAGTTATTTAGAACATTAAGCTGGGCCTGTAAATCAGCAGCAGACTTAACATCACAATCTCTGAAATAAAATGAGTGACCCTTTTAATATAAAAAATAAACTAAAACAGTTTACTTGTGTACCTTTGTGAGAGAAAAACATGCTATAATCACATAAGTAAAAAGCCCTGGGTAGAGCTTGAAGGAAGAAAGATGTGTGGAGACTTTCTTTGTGACAACAGTAAAAGGTAAAACAATGTGAAGAGATAAGATAAAAAAAAACCAAAAAACAGTCAACATTCAAGTCTGTCTTTTGGTGTTGGCAGCTCCTTGTAAGGTACAGGTCTAAAGAGCTACAGGAACAATCACTGAATCTCAAGAGTTAGAAGTTTCATCAGAGGCCCTGTAGTCCAACCTGTACTTAAAGAAGAATCCTCTTTACGCCATTCCTCACAAATGTTTGCTGAATGGGAGAATTCCTCTTTGGCCTACTCAGCTAGAAGAGAGGTCTTGTTACCCTACCTACAGAGGGCAGAGTTCCATACTGGAAAAATGCGAGTTAAATCTTTGCACAGTGACCTCACGCAGGTGTGATTATACCTCAGAAGCAGAAGCCTGAAACATTCTTCAAGGCAAGATCACTTACTACTTAAAGTAATGGACTGATTAGAATTTTTCAACCTTAGAACTGATGCTGTTGAGGACAGGGAAAATTGGAGGTCTCAAATTAATGACCAATAAACAGACAGTGAAGACATATGAAACTGCTGAATTTTGGAAGTCAACCAATTCATCCAAGAAGCTGAATTAAAAGTAGGAAATGGCCTTGGAAAGCACATTATGGCCAAACCTGAATATATTACTGGAATTCAAGATTGCAAACTAATTTCTGAATTAGATTAAAAGAAAGAATCAGTAAAGGACAATGGTGTTTTATGGAATGTTTCACCTCTAGTGCTTATTTTGTGAGAAAGGAAAAAAAGGCAGAGCTAGGTGCAGCTAGGTGGCACAATGGCTAGAGTGCTAGGCCTGGTGTCAGAAAGACCTGAGTTCAAATCCATCCTGAGATATTTACTTGTTCTGTGACCCTGAGCAAGTCATTTAACCTCTGCCTGCCTCAGTTTCTTCAACTGTAAAAGGAAGTTAAGTGCACCTACCTCCCAAGGTTAATGAGAGGATCAAATGAGCACATGTACTTGTAGAGTACCTGTCATATGCTAGGCCCTTAATTCTCATCCCTCCTTCTTTCCTTCCTCTCTCATCCTTCCATAAAAGAACAGCACCCTTGGGGCAGCTAGGTGTCACAGTGAATAGAGCACTGGCCCTGGAGTCAGGAGGACCTGAGTTCAAATCTGGACTAAGACACTTGACACACTTACTAGCTGTGTGACTTTGGGCAAGTCACTTAACCTGAACTGCCCCCTTCTCTCCCCCAAAAAAGAACAGCACCCTTGGAAAGACCTAAACTCATAGCTCAGCTCTAATGGTTACAATGTGTGTAACTTGGTTAAATAACTTAATTGTACTTTAACTCAGTTTTTTTACCTGTAAATCAATACTCGACACTGCCTATCTCAAAGGATTGTTGTAAAGAAAAAGTAATTTTTAAATTGTGAACCATTAGGTTCTTGAAGAAAGAAAGAGAAAAGTGAATCTAGAACCAACCTTTCCTTATTAGCCATTCAGGATGGAAAACTCTAAAATATCTTAAAATTCTCTGCCCTTCTGAACCAAAGATACTGAATACAATATAATCTTTTCATGGTGATTCATGATCCTCATGATAAATAACCATTATAGTTCTAGGTTTTAAATATACTATGGTTGTTTTCACTTTGGGTGTTTTTCTAGTTTGTCCTTCAATGGCAGCTGATATTTGCTTTTATTATTTTAACTGCCCCAACAGTCCATATCCTTTCTAGTTTGAAGATTCTAATCTGCTACAGGTTAGTAGATAAAGAAACTTGTTAAAAATTTTGTGCAAAACAAAAGCAAAGAGGTTCTGATAAAGAGCCAAGGCCTTTTCTATGCAATAAAGCATAGGACTTGAATGCAAGGCTTTGGAACATTATTCTATGGTGCTCATAAGTCTTTCTCACAGCAATGTTCTTGAGCATGAAGGTCACTAGAAACTGGATGTCTGCATAAGTGTGGTATTAATGGATTTCCTCAGCCTATTAAGGAAAAAAACCACAACCTATACAACATATAACATGTCATTGTGTTTTATCTTAATCTAATTTAACAAATGAATATTCCCAAACAAATTTAGAGTTTAACTTCCCCATGTGGCTTATATTAGAGCACCACCTTGTGTCAAAACATTGAGAAAATGACCAGAAAACACTTGAGGTACCTTGGTTGTCCAAAGTTTCACTGTCCAGTCAAATGAAGAAGTGACAAAAAGATGTGAGAAGTCTACAGCTCCCACTGCGGCATGGCAGTGGATACCAGTTATCGGTCCTTGGTGTCCTTCAAACATCTCACTGATTCCAGCTTTGCTGTTTTAGAAAACAAAAGCCATCAGGTTTGTCTCTGCAGCTAGATCCTCTACAAACAGACAACATACACATTTAAACAACAAGCTCTGTCAAAATTTTTCTGAACTTACTGTGGGCATGACACATTGAAATAATTCTAGGAAAAGGGCAGCATGACTGATACTGGATGTTATTCTGTCCAGATTTAATGATCCTTCTAAAGCTGGAGGTGAAATCTGGGATCACAAACATTCAAGTACTGACAACATACCCCAGGAGTCCAATACCTGAACTGATGGAATAGTGAAAGGCAAAGAAGCGCTGCAGAGAAGAGACATGATTTTGGCTACTTTTAAACCTAAGAGCTCTGAAGTAAGGGTGATCTGTGTTTGAGACGAAACCTAGATACTCAATTTTATTTAAGGAAGAAATTGATAAGGTAGAGCTAGCCAATTTCAAAAAAGATGGAACAGCAGGAGAAATACTAGTCAATTGAAGATGTGTGCGTGATGTTACTGTATCAGGAGGAACAGGATAAAGTTCAAATTCAAATGAACATTGACTGAAATGCAACTGGTAATTTTTACCTTTCTATGTACATCTAACAGGTCAGTTCTAGGCATGATAGCTATAGCATTTATACTTAGGAAATGCTGAACAGCAAAATAAAACCCTTAATCTCTATCAACATAGAGAGGAAAACAATCCATCATCTTTCTTTTGGTGTGAAAGTTTACATTTTTTTAAGTTTGAAAATAATGCAGTTTTCCCACACACAGTAAGTAGGTCCATGCAAATCTCTACTAAAAAGGGGGTGTGGGGGTGGCTAGGTGACACAGTGAATAGAGCGCTGGCCCTGGAGTCAGGAGGACCTGAGTTCAAATCTGGCCTCAGACACTTGACACACTTACTAGCTGTGAGATTTTGGGCAAGTCACTTAACACCAATCGTCCTCCAAAGGAAAAAAAAAAAAAAAGCAAAAAATAAAAATTTTTTTAAAAAGGGGGTGTAGTTAGTTTGAATATGGTTATAAGGGAGGATCTCTGTTAGCAGTTGTAAAAAAAAGTTGTAAAACTTTAAAAATAAACAATAATTCAAAAGTCTCTAATCACCTCCCATGGCGACATGCTGTGTATACAGAGCCTTCTTCACTTCCAACAACAAAGTTGTTGACATCTCCAACAGGAAAGGACATAGAAGTAACAGCTACAGCTTTGGACTGCTTATGAACCAACTCCATGCTATCCTGTAGGAAAAAATAGGCAGAACTATTCAGACAACCAATAACTGTTATTTAAAAAAAAAAAAAAGATTTTTCTGATCATTGCTCTTTCAAAACCATTCTGTTCCCATTTTAATCCTACCCTTGGCAAAAGTACTGTTGCAGGTCACTGAAACTGAATATCGTGAATTTGTATGACAAACATAATCTATGCAGTTATTGTTTTTAATTATATCTTTTCATATAGCTACAAATAACAAGTCACACAGTTTTAGGACGTCATAAGCAAACTCTACCTGTGGATGGGAAAGCATGTCCAAACTCCATGAGCAAATTTTTCCGTCAGTGGAGATACTAATCAAATTGTGAGCATTCTGAGTTCCAACTACATTCACACAATACACAGGGTGCTAAAAGGGACACAAAGCAAAAAAGATTTAAATGGGTTACTTTGTAAACAAAACCTCAAACTTTCTAACTAAGGTTCAATTATAGGCATTCTCCTTTAGACCAAATCATCCTAACATATTTTTAAAGCATCTTTAATATGAAGAGTTTTGCTATTTTTTAAATCACTACACTTAAGAAAGAGTACTGTCTTGGAAGAAAAAAGGGCTTCTGGTAAAAATGGATTTTCCATAGTACAGAACGAAATGTGGCTGCTGAATGCTGATGAATCTGTACATCAAAGAATGCTTATACTACTGGGCACCTAACAACTAACGAGGGAAGACTCTTGTAGAAGACGTCTTATTTCCCTACCGTATGTGCAGCAGCTGAAAGTGGGGTTCTCTGGACCGGGGTTCTCTTATTGCTTCGATTATCCCACAATACAATTTGGCCTGAATACGTACCACCAACAACCAGATTTGGATGAAATTTTGCAAATGTAGCCGACATTACAGCTGACTGAAAATAAAAAAGGGTGACAATTTTATATTTAAGACATAAAAGTGGGGAAAAAACCTAACAGTTTACAGATAAGTTAATCCCTTCCACTACAAACAATTGAATATTTTCTTTGTTTTTTGGAAAAAATATTTTCAATTTAGTCAATTTAATGGTTCATTTCATTACAAAAGTTCATATTTTTATTTGGTATGGAAAAGTTTTTGATTTCTCTTTAGAATTTTCTTTACTTAAGAGAATACTGTAGAGAAAAAGAATATAACATTTTACATAAATATAATGAAGTAATTTCTGAATTAAAAAATATTTCACATCATTATAGTATCAAATTGTAAGATAATTAGCCCTACACTTTGTCTTGACAGTAATCTGACAGGATCAGATTATATGCTAGCTTTGATTCAGTTAAGTGATGTTTCAGAATTATGACACTATGAAAAGACTTTGTCTTATTGCAAACAGAAAAGCTTGCAAATTTTACCTTTCTACTAAATTCATTTTTAAAATCTGCATCTGTTTCCTACTTTGAACACATGTTTCTACTTAAAACTATCTAGTTCCAGCTCCTCAGGCCATATATAAGTAACTCAGTGGGGCAATAGTCTAACTGTATATTCAGTCAAACTGCATGAGAAACTTCCCATGGTAAAGACATTTTAGAAAAGCTCTCTTTTCATATAATCAATTAGAATAAAGGAAAAAACAACATTAAAGGAAAGTGTAGGTGTGATTAAACAAACAATATGAAACATGTCACAAATGTTACAAAGGGAAGACTATTTTGAACTAATTCTTAATTTTCAGTCAACATCTGTTTGCAAATACATGTGGTTTAGTAAATGCCAACCCAATGAAATCATCACGTTGACAAGAAAAAAGAAAAAGGGCATTTGTAAATTCATCACTGGAGGTTCAACATGAGGGAAGACAGTTTCTCACATCCTACCTGGCAGTGAAACACATACTCTGGGGTAGTTTTTTTGTATTTCATATTCCATACAAGGGCTACCCCATCAGGCTCATGAGGAGCATCTTCATTGTTGTTATAGGAGGCCACGAGCAATTCTGGGTACTGGTCACAAGAAATCAGACAGAAAAGAAACTTATATCAATGAAAATGGTTTTATGTTCTGACTACTTTAATTTTTACTACCAAATTAATTTGAAACTAAAAATGTCTGTTCCCTCTCCTCAGAAAGTACTACTTTCATGCTCAAATGTAGTATCCCACTACATTTATGCTTATAAGAAATGTTTAAATTATGTTTTTATGTTAAAACTGCATTTTATTCAAGCACACATTATATATTGTATTGTCTTATATTCTATTAAAATTGGTAAAAGTGGGATTCAGCTTTTACCCTGAATGATTCCCCCAAAGGATTAGTTTTCAGTCCCTTCTTCCAAAATCCAGAAAATGAGATGAATGTTTGCTTACTCTAGAACTTTGCATGAGGATTACTTTTATAAATGTATATTAATAAATCAGCAATGGTCCCTTCTGCCCTTCAATAATAATAATAGACTAAGTTGTACAAAATGAAACATGTTTTAATTATTAAATGGTATTTTGGTTTTATTTTACCTGAGATGACCAATCCAGACAACTAACAACACGATGCTTTGACCAACGTTCATCAAAAAACTGCCTGTTTAAGGACAGTTTAGCACCTGCTTGAATTTCTCTGGAATTAAAAAAAAAAACCCAAAACATAAAGGATAAGACCTTATATTAGACTTTTTCATCTATAATAATTCAACTCTTATCATACCACAGGTCTTAGCAACTAAATATTACCCTTCTTTATCTTCTAAATCTCTCCCACTGTAGTCAAAGAAGATGTTAATCTGCTCAGAAAGAGCTCTTTCTACAATTCTTGTGGAATGATCAAAGAAACTTAGAAACTCTTCAGAGTGCAGGATCTGCTGTTTTTCCTCTTCAGTGAGCTCATGAGGGGGGACTGAAAAACAAATATTTCTTTCTTGTAGATTTACTTATATCTGATAAATCACTTATAAACCAACTCTTTCCCATTAAATACCCTTTTTTTTGACAGACTCAAATAATGTCTTTTGTTGTACAATAATATCGTTCTCTTACGTAAACATGAACAAAAGTAAATCCCAATGAAATATATTTAATTTAAAAAGTGAAAATAAGACATTAAAAAAAACATTTGTACCTTCTTCTTCATCATCTTTCTTTAAAGTTTTCTCTTCTTCAGGTTCAGTGGGTGGTTTGGGGGCTACAACATCATCATCTTCTTCTTCATCTGAAAAAATAAAACCATTCCAAATAATATATTTCTAACAGAATTTTAAAAAACCCTAAAATCCTGCACAAGGCAATGCTTCATGAATTATCATATTAATACAAAAATAAAGCATTTTAAAGATGAAGCAAGGTACAAACAAAATATGCTGGTTTCTAAAATTTTGTCTTTAAAAAGAACAAAATTTTTATTTCTAATTCCATAAAAGTAAAGAGTATTAATCCGATCCTATTTTGGATAACTTTTCATATATGAGCATATAGTATATTGACAGTCATACTAAATTCTGCAGCTTTGTAAAGAGAAACAAGCAATTGCAAAGGATTCCCAATATAAAGTTTGGAAACCTTAGAGGCATTTATCATTCAACAGAGGACAAACTACTGTATAGTTTTATGGAACATGCTTATACTGTAATGTGCAGAATATAGAAAATCAAATGTCTGAAATAGCCTACAGAGTTACTTGCTTACTTGTGACTTAAAATTCCTCAATAACTAATAGATCTTCATATGGAATAACAACGGCCTAGATTAAGCTTTTGAACTGCTATTCTGAAAGGCAGATTTTGTAAAAGCTCACAGTAAGGTGACCACATTCTATTTTCTACTATTATTATTAATATAATTTCCATCATAATCATCATCTTATCTGGCAGTAAGAGTTTTAAAAGAAAATGTTTTCTCTTAATTTCAGTAAATAATATCCAACAAGGATGTAGCCTAATGACAGGCAAGGTTTATATGACTTGTATTCCATATGTCCTCTTGAATCCTGAATCAAGAAAATTACATCAAATTACTTATTCAAAATGTTGTGGAATATACAATGCCTATTTTGTCTTCCTCTGCATTCTAAAATGGATGTGTGGGAAGAACACATTCATTTTTATTGGTTAAACAGATTTCTCATCTGTCTTTAAGGGAATGGCAGCAGGAGTCTGCAGCATGCTTCATCTCAAGTAATGAGACTATTCAACAAGGGGACTCTACTTGTTCGTCATAGTCATCTCCCTGACCCATGTTCAAAGTTATCTAACACACATATACACACAACATACACAAAGAGTGGTCAAGGGATGGGAACCAGCTGCCAAGCCATGGTCCCAGCAGCCAGGCCAGCTGACTAGATAGCAGCAACCAGATGGTACTGCTGGGATTGTGTCTTTCTGCTATGAGGTGGCAATGGGATGGCATAACATTTTTCTGCCTGACTGCTTCCAATCATGTCTTTCCCCAATGGCAAGCCTGTGCAATTACCAACACTCCAGGAGGTCTACAGACAAGCCTTTACCCTGCAAACAAAATACAGCTTGTAGGCCATACCAGCTGCCAAACCACACACATAGTGTTAGGTTTAGAGAGCTCTGAAAATCTTTCTAACTCTATAGTATAGGCAATAAAAATATAACAGTATCTGTAGGAAAGAAAGCTTTAAATGACACTGCATAATGCACACAATGATACAACCTCCAACTTAATCAAAATGATAATGACGTATGCCAATCCTACATTACTTGAAATTGAGCGATTTTTACGTTCTGACAAGTTTACAGAACTAGGATAAATGGCATGAATGATTTCAATATATGCTCCTACTTTTGAACCAAATGGTGAAGGTTAAAATTTTTCCTTTCAAGGGCCTCAATCAGCCACAAAGGAAAACAGTAATCACTGTCTTTTCAGCCAGCCCAACCGCATTTGTCAGCCCTTTCTCCGTCAATGCAGCCAGAGCAATCAACCTGCCAAACATTCAGAATGGAAAAACAATCTGAAAATACAGGGTATAATGCACCTGCCAGTGAAAATGGCCATTTCAAGAAAAGCTAGTGATCTCAGTGACCCTGCTGAGGAGGCGGTGGTGCAAAGGGGAAAGAACGCGTAAAAGAATTCTTAGTGATCTCCACTCTCTTGCACATTGACACTTCCTTACAAAGCATGCCAATTACAGCTTTTGTGCTACTTAAAAAATGAAAGCTTTTTTGGGCAAAATAATCACACAGAGAAACAGAAAGACACTACTCCTTTTTAGATGAATTCTCATGTACAACGGACTATTAATCTGAAAACAGTATAACCGGTTACAGCTCTACACTGTACTGTTCAAATATAAAGCTGATATCTAGTCTTTACAGGTAGAAGTAATAAAAATTATTTAATTCCATTTAATGTAAAAGATGACAGTAGACTAGCAAAGCAAATATTTTGATATTAAAAATCCAACGTGTGGAAATATAGATTTTTAACTGTTTCACACTATTATTAATCACTACTCTAATCAATTCTGCATTTAATCTGAATTCAAAGTTGAGTTCTAAATTCAAAAGGGTTTTTGTCACCCTGAACCGGTCATTCCTTAACATTAGGAATTATGCACAGTAGCCTCCCATCCTTATCCCTTTCTCCTCCCCCAACTTTACTGCATTACACTGCTTCTAAGTACCATTTTCAATGACAGATGTCAAATTCCTGTCATAATGCATGTGGTCAGCACTTTAGTGCTAAGTGACCTCATAATCTACATATTTTAGAGAAAAGATCTTGTAGAAGATCTTCTCTCTCTCTTAACATTTAAACTGTAAATGGCATATATTATGTAGTGATCTGTATCCCTTCATATATGACACTCTCAATACCAAATGTCCATATGTATTATTGTTTGCATCTGATGATAGTACAGTAGCTACTGAAATATATGTCCTACAGATTTTAATTTTAGAATGACTATGTTTTAGAATTTATTCAGTTTTAGAATGATCTCCAGTTTAAAAAACTGTTGATTTAAAAAGCTAGTATCAGTACTAAAGTTTAGGTCTCAGAAATACTAATCTATAAAAATTAAGAAAAATAGGGAAAAGTTATTTGCCATAAGCAAAAGAAAAGTCATGAACTTAATAGTTATAAAATAGATTGGTAACATGAGTATCCATGTAAAGATTACATTTATTGAAGTATCCAATCTCACTAACTTGATTCAATTCTAATATATAAATACATAATTCTAATACATAAAGCTACTAAAAATAATATACTTCCTTCATCATATCCTAATGTTCTGGACACTAAGTGTTTATTGCTTTCTCAATTAATATATAAATAATATGTTACTAAATTCATTCTATGCTAGTCCTTGCTGTATAAGAACATATTTAAAACTTGAAAAAACTACACAGGAGTAGGAAGACTGAAAAATGGGACTGCCATGTCACATCAATTTATTGATGAATATTCATTACAATATGCTAAGTGGTTAACTCCATGCTTTTTCTGACAGGGGATCTAAGGTTATAAACTGAGCAGTAAAGAGTGCACAAAAGTAGCAGTTACTTTTAAAATGACAAATCTCTTGTCAATGAATGCTAAAACTAGGTTTAATGAACCACTGAATTTTTACTTTGAGTTAACATCAAAATTGTGATGTATTTTGGTGAGATGGAAAGAAAAGCTGTACTGTAAATTAAGCTGTACCTAGCAATAACACTACATTGTGAAGTTCCAGTTGTCTGAGTAATCTGTTGCTACAGAGTAGGTTAATCAAAGTTAAATCATCTGTGAAATGGGTGGCTTTTGTTAAGCTGAAGGTGTCTTCAGATCAGGTTTTCACATCTGTATTTCACTATACATTCAAAGCATTTTCTAATAATATACTAAAGCTAAACATACATATCCTGCCATAAAATCATTTCAAAATACTTGTGTAATACACATTAAAATTAAATATCATTTAATAACAAAATACTTCATTAAAATGAAAGTTCTCTTCAAAAAACTTATAAAGTATCTTGATTATGAATATCCCTAACCAAATATTAAATGGATTCATTCATTAAACATTTTTTATTTTATGATTCACTGAATATCTTCTGTCACAATAGTGCTAGTCTACAGTTAAGTTGAATAATTATGCATATGTGTACTCTGCTCTATATGAATGTATCACATTCTCTAGCTTTGTTGAGTACATGTACCCTACTTCAAGCTAACGCAAAACAACCTAATAACATAGAAGAGATTAAATGAAATTATTTACAATACAAAAAGGATTTACTACAGCGTTTCCTTAAATAGAATACTTCTACAGTACCTTTAAAATGTGATTCAATTTAGAAAAATTGAATTTATGTAATTTCTGTGAACACATCTAGTTCATAAAATGACATATGTAAGTATTAGGGAAGAAGCAAATAGTCCCTTACCATAAGGATGTTTTTTTCAGTTTTTAAATTATTCTACTTTTTACCTTTGAAAAATAAAAAAACCAAGTTTTTAATACAAATAGAGAATTGATTTTCCGTTAGTATTTATGAAGACAGCACTTCTTTTCTGTACCGTTTTCATCCTGAGGAATGTCATTTTTTACTTGCCTGATAATTTCCTCTTTCCATACCTCATTCTGTCAAAGCAAAAATGAATTAACAGGATCCCTATTCCTTCTAACAATGAAATTAAGCTAGTATAACTTGAGACACACACAATAGAACCAATTTCATTTGTTATCAATGATCTATTGACATATTCGACCTTTTAAGGTCACATAGTCTTCTTTAAAAAATGATTTTGTTCCTCAACAACAACAAAAAACACCCCAATCAATGGCTGACTTTTCCACTAAGAAACAGCCTACTATTTATGTTCTAATGGCAAAGCTACTTTTCTAACAATAACATAATGATGCCTTTAATGATTCTATTTCTTTTACTTAGTTACAACAGCTTATGAATTTGTTCCCAATCCCTTTCCCCACAAAAATTCAAATTTTTTTACTTTGGCTGTTAACTATTTATACCCAACCAGTGATATGGTAAAATATTTATATCTTCTTAAATAATTCATATTTCCATAACCAAATTTCTCATTTATTCAGATTAATGCTTTTATCAAGCATAATGCTCACAATGATATCATGTTCCATTATATTTTCTGAAATTCTTTACGAAGTGAAACCTTTTGATTTACTGTTATTAATATGCACTTGAATAACAGTGAAATCATGTAGAAGACCATTCAAATGAGAACCAGGACATACAGATCATTTGGCAAGCAAAACCTATGATGTAATGGAAAGTACTTTAGATCTGGAATCAGAAGTCCTAGATTTGAATTTCAATTTCTACTTGGACACTTGGTGATCTTAGACAAATCATGGGATCTGAGTTTCAATTATTTCAAGTAAAAAAAGGACAAAACTACCAACCCAAGGTTGCTGCATGCATCAAATGAGAATGTGTTACTAAGTACACTGTAAACATAAAACGCCACATAAATGTGAGTTGTAATTCCCATTGTTGTAGCCTTGCCCTTACAGAGGAATAAAAGAACAAGAGCTGCGTACAGCCTAATCCCCAAAGTTAAAAGATGCATTTGAGGGGGAAAAAAAAAAATCAAGCTCCCAGATCAATCAGAACCAATATCAATATTCATTCTCAAACTAAAACCCAAATCAGTTTTGTGATAAATGCTGTCAAACTGGTAGAGAAGAAATCCAATTAAAAAGAGCAATTTTCAAAATGGACACATGAACTTTTACAAAAGTAGAAGAAACCCAGTAAGTAAACCTAACTTTTCCAGTAGTGTATCCACTGGCAACCACTGCTAGAAGGTGGAGAGTACACAGCTCCATGTTCCTACAATGAAGCTCTTTACCTGCAGTGAGTGAAATTGACTGAGATCACATGATCCCAGTCAATTTCACTCACAGCAGGTGTTTTAAGTGAAGCACCTCAGTGCAGAAACAGCACTACCAACTCACAGAGTAAACTTGGAAGAAAGAAAGAAGATGGCCAAAGGGGGAATATAAGGAAAAGGGACAGACAAAAGAAAATTATCTTTTTAAAATGGGGGGTGGGAAATGGATCTACATAAAAAATTTTGAAAGGAAGATAGACAATGAGCTAAGGCTAACAACATTTTTGTGTCTACATTATTTTTGCACTGATTATCAAGGCTCCCCAAGTTCAGACCGATGACTTTAATTCACTGTCTCTTACACTCAAATGGAGATTTGGGCAATTTTGTTTCATGGTGAGTCTTGAAAATTTGTTATAGCTCTTAAATGGGAACCAACCAGGATAAGTTTGAGAACCACTGTATTAAAGCAATGGCTAAGCACCGTCATAGTTAAGTCTAAAGTGTTTCCATTATAAAAACCCTAATTTCAGGGTTTCTCTCTTCCCATTTCCCCCCAAGCCCCACAAATTATGCCATGAAACTTAATGTAAGAGCCCTGGACATGGAAGTAATTTTCTTTCTACATCATTTGATAACACCCTCTTTATTTCCATAGTTTAAGAATGGCCTAAGGATCATTCTACTCCAATTATGCACCTCAACCCTGTCATAGAGGAAGGACCACCTCTGCTGAAAGGAGAGTAATTTAGTGTACCACACATAGTAGGCACTCAATAAGTACTTGCTGAATGTTTGTGGCTCCTATGAAATTTGCAACATGATGTAATGAACTGAGCACTTAGATTTGGAGCCAGAAAACTTGGTTTCAAATCCCAGCTTCCTCATCTGCAAAACAAAGGGTTTGCAATAGATGATCTCTATGCTCCTTTCCAATTCTCAAATCCCATGAACATATAAGCTTACTAATCAATGCACCTATTCCATGAAGAGCAATTATAAAGTTGGTTGTGATGAGGCAGAAACACCTATGACAAAATGGTTTAAGTTCACCAATTTCATCTTTCCTTAGGGCATGGTGACTTCTACTCTCTACTTTGCTACAAACAAACAAACAAACAAACATGTTTCTGGATTCAAACTGTTCACATAACTTGGTTCTCATCTGGAAATACCTATATGTAAAATCCACTTGCTTCATTTACTCTTTATCTACTCCCTTAAATCTATACAACATTTTACAAAACACTTATGTACGCCATCTCATAATCTTGACAACACACTGATGATGTAAGGCAGGGTCAGTTTTTTTTTTTGCTTTTTGGAGGGCAATTGCGGGTAAGTGACTTGCCCAAAGTCACACAGCTACTAAGTGTGTAAAGTGTCTGAGGCCAGATTTGAACTAGTTACTATTCTCCTTTTACTAATAAGAAAAGTGAAAGTAAAAAATATTAATTTACTTGTTGAAACTAAGACTAAAACCCATATTTGTTCAAATCCAAATTATAATAATATGTTAAAAAAAACCTTATAAGGTCAGTTGAAATCAGGTTATAGTTGTTAAAAATATCTGTATTATGAAACCTATTGCCACTTTTTAAAAACAGCGTCTTTTTTTCCCTTTTATTGCAGTCACTAAGAAATTCTGAAGGAAAAAACCTACCTCACTATAATACACACCATTAAACAAATCAAAGAATCTCAGAATTGGAAGGAACCTCAGAGGTCATTTAGTATAAGCCATATTACAACAATAATACCCTCTACAACTTCCTTGAAAGTGTTATCTAGTCTCTACCTGAAGACTTCTAGTAATAGGGTACTCATTACCTAAGAGCTAACTCATTCCCTTTTTGGTTTATAGGAAATTTTTCCATACATCAAGACATCATTCATAATTCTGCCTCTGGGGTTATGTAAAAACAAATCTAATCTCTCTTCCACAGTATCGCCCTTTAATTACTCAAAGACAATTATATTCTTTTCCCTACCAAGTCTTCTTTTCTCTAGATTAAACATCCCTCAGCTCCTCTAAGTCATCAGCATATAACATTGTTTTGAGCCCCCTCACCATCCTGGTCTTCCTCTTATGGATGTACTCTAATATGTTCTAGTTCGTCCTAAAATATGGTACCCAGCTCTCAACACAATAATGTGGATGTGCCTTAAAATTTCAGAGTATCATGAGACTATGGCAGGTAGGCGGCACAGTAGATAGAGCTCTGGCCCTGGAGTCAGGAGGGCCTGAGTTTAAATCCAGCCTCAGATACTTACTAGCTGTGTGACTCTGGGCAAGTCACTTCACCCTGTTTACTTCAGTTTCCTTATTTGTAAAATGAACTAGAGAAGGAAATGGCAAACCACTCTAGTATATTTGTCAAGAAAACCCCAAAAGGGGTCAAGAAGAGTTGGACAAGAGTTGGACAAGTGACTAAATAACAATAGTGAGACTATCATATCCCTTATTCTGTGCCTTGCACATAAAAGACACTTTAAAAATGGTGAAATGAATTTAATTCTGGATACAATGTTCAGCTAACATAGCCTAAAATTGCATTAGATTTCTGTGGAAGTCATGTCACAATGATGACATATATTAAATTTATAGGAAGCTATAACTCCTGAGTCTTTTTTATTAATATATAAGAACTGTTATTTAGGCATTTTCCCCCATCCTGGAGTAAAAGAGTTGATTTTTTAAAAACCTCAATATAGGACTTACTATGTCTCCTTCAGCTTGTTGAATTTGGTTGTTGAGATTTCTTCTGATCCTTATTTTGCCATCCAACATGTTAGCTATCCCTCCCAGTTTCATGTCATCTGAAAATATCAAATTATCTGCCAGAGGAACACTGATGACCACCAAGTTTTATATATTACGGCATATATATGATTGAACACTTACATGATTTTTATATCCATGTACTTTTTCATATGATCTTACAAAATTTTAAGATATTCAAAGCTATTTAATCATAGGACAAAAATGAAAACATTTAGTCTATGTAAGAGTCTCATTCTAGTAAAAGTATTATACTACGCTTCTTTGAAGGCCAGTGTAATTATTCAAGGTCACTTGCAATAATACTTAAAAAACAGTTTAAATTTAATTTCCCTTTCAATTACTCTCCAAGTAAGATTCTAGAGACATAGACTGTATCATAGAAAGATCACTGGACTAGTAGTCATGAGGCCAGGATTCTAGTACAAGTTTTGTGAGTAATTAGTTGCATAAATGTAGTGATTTACAGTCACGTTTTCTGGAACTTGGTTTCCTCATTAGTAAAATGAAAAGATTTCACTTATTTTTTATTATTTTTTTAGGATTTCACTTATTGAACAAATATTTACTAAGCTGTTACTTAAGCAAGGATTGGTTCTAAAGACTGGAAATATAATAAGACATAGTCCCTGTTCTCAAGGAGCTTCCAAACTAAAAGTTGGGAAAACATATGGAAATAATGGATACAAGGGACATAAGTGGAAAGGAAAGATCCCCAGCAAAAGGTTATAAGTAATCTTAGGAGAAAGCACTTCTTACTTGTGGGTTGGGCTAGGTGACCTTTAATGTTACTTCTAGATCTAAGACTGCAGAATCATCAAAATAAAACTCCTTATATAGTCTTCTGAATAGCTGAATACAATTCATTGGCATCATATTAATGATCCTCATAAAAACTAAAACCATAAAAACTTATATCTTACCAGCAGGGAAATTGATACATGCAGAGGCTAAGTGGCTTTCCCAAATTACTGAGAGAAAAAGAACACAAATCTCTCAATTCGCAATACAGTAATTTATTCACTAGATCACGATGCTACTAGTGTAATTATTTAAGTCCTTTGAATAGAACCAAAAAAATACTGGGTAATCTGTACAGTTTTATTATATAGTAGCTACTTAGTCAAATCTGCTAATCAAATTAAATGTTAGAAAACACTCATATTTGCATGTCAAACATAAGTTTTAAGAATGTAACTTCATACAAACTGAATCTAATCAATATTATTATATTATGAAAGTTTACAAAAACAGCATTTAGGGTACTTCTCGTTTTGAAAATATTCAAGGTGTTTAACAAATTAATTTTTATCATCATGTCATTAAAAACAACATCACTAAGCTTTAAGTTAAATGATACTTGAAAAAGGGAGCTTTGTTTTATCTGCATTCCATTTTCTAAGCTACACATCTAATAATGTGACAGTAAAAAAGTATATTACTGATGTAGGTTATCTTGTACCCAAATTAAAGCACTGCCATTTTTATAAACACTATAAACATTTCCTGAACAAATATGGAGAACATTAAGTATTGCAGGACTTAATTTTTAAATTAAATGAGCCATAGTTTTAATTAGTATCTGTGATTTAAACCCATTTCCTTTCCCTAACCACAAAAAGGCTTTACTATGAAATTAAGTTCTTTAAGACTTTTATAAATAAAATCTATACTCTCTGTGTGACCTTACAAGTGACTCTTTTTCTAGGGGCATAATTTTTGTGCCTTTCCAGTTAACTGGAAAAGACAACTTTTGCAGATGTGAAAGCCTGCACATACCAAAAAAGAAGGTCACTAGCTCGAGACTCTCCAACAGACTAAAAGAACAGATAAAAACAATTGTGGATGAGAATTATACTAACATTTTCTAACAGAAGTTTGTATCCTAAATTTATGAGTTCTTTACTAAGTGAATTATAAGGCCAAATGGAAATAAAGACTATGATTCTCCATCCATTTTATTGTAGATAGTAAAATTTACTATGAAGTATCTGATCAGGATCATTTCTATGCATGACCTCTTTATCTCCAAAGTCCAGAAAAGTATTATTTCAGTACTTTTCAAACTAACCTACATTTCTGCCAATAAGATGTTTGTAATGGTAAAAGAAAATTTCTATGATTAATGAATAAAAATGCTTAAAGTCCAATGTTTGCTAATCAAAGATGGTTATATAAAAGCAACTTAATAGAGCACATTGCTAAAATAGTGGAGAAGGAGGGAGGAAGGTTGTACTAGATGACCTCTGAAGTCCCTTCCAGCTCTGGATCAATGACTATGAATGGATGAATCTATCATTCACCTTCACAGACAATTACAGCAAATATAAAAATGCAATTAAAATACAAATGTAACAACAGAAAACAAGTTTTATATTTTGAAAAACGTACTCAAACAGGAAGAAGAAATATCAATTAATTTACCGTTGTTAATAAAAAATATAACAAAAAGGAATATATAAATATTAATGTACTACACAAAATATGTAAAAATTACAAGGTGGACCAGTTTAAACTTCTATCAACTTCTCAATTTTAAAAATCACTATACTTCATAAACTTTCAAAATAAATCAAAACAGAATTGAAAATCCATGGGAAACACAAACATTGATATTTACCTTCTTTTGGTTGTGCCATAACTGGTGTCTGGGTCTCCTTTGTGTATGTCACAATTTCTCGGGGAGGAAAGTCAACTTGTGTAATTTTAGCCATTCCAAGTTTAATTGGTCCTCGTCTAAATAAAGTGAATACAATATATTTTTTAATACAACAAATGGCAAACATTTATCACTTCAACCCACTTTAGTTTAAGAAATTAATTATTCAAAATGTATTTTTATCCCTCATTGCTAAAAATATATATTCAAAATTTAAATAAAAAATTACTATGATCACAAATTTTAAATGAATTTAAACTGGTCTCATTTTAACAAAAACAAATAAATATAAATAAAATTGTAAGATAGTTCTGAATATTACAGAACTGCTGATTTTAAAATACACAAAATTATTTTTACTGAGTGAACAGAACAAAATAAGATTAAAAGATATTTCTTTAAGGAATGAATTTCTAGGTGAGGGGATTGAATTAGACTTATTGATTGAGGTATTTTCAAAAGAGTAATACTATTTGAAATAGTTATTTTCTAAGTGAGGGAAAGAGGACAACTGAAATTCATTCAATAGTAGGTTTGGTTTCTGTAGATTCAGAATGAAGCAAGTAACTTGAGGGGTTTTATTGAAAATATTATTTCTTATGGCTTTCATTTTGCAGAAAATTGGCAATCATGATTATTGCTAGCTTAGGTTTTTAGATTTTTAAGTATTCTTATTATTCTTCTGCCTAATCAGTATTACTGTCATCTGTACATAAGTCCAAACTGAGATACTAGCATATTTATTAAATAAATTATCTTTTGAGGACCACACATAATAAAATCAGACAGGTTCCCTAATAAAACACTTTTTCATTCCTTAAGGCAAAAGAAGAATAAAAAAATAAACACTCATTTTCTCAATGGGTCTAGAAAGACAGGGCGATGGAGAAAAAGGATAACAAATCATCTACTTTAGGGATTTGAATGAACTTCTCTGGATGTTAGGCCTCAAAATTTAGAACTGCAAGTGATTACAAACTTTTGTTTTCTAGGCTGGCATTTAACAAATTTATGAATAAGTTCTCAACAATAATGTCTTAAGTAAACCTTCCCTCAAAATAAATTATATTCTATATTTATATTCTCTTACATATAGGATGGCATAATAGATAGAACACCAGCTTTGGAGTCAGAAAGACTGCAACTTCAAGTCCTGTCTCTCATACCTAGTGGCTATATGACTGTGGGCAAGTCCCTTAACCTTTCAGTGCTCTAGGCAACTTTCTAAGACTATCAGTTGCAGAGCAGGTACAAACCCTGCATTGGTAGAGGGAATTTCCTTTACTAGTAAAATCACAGGTTCAGCCCCTATCCCTATATATGCTGCAATTCCCAGAGCACCATAGTAGTATCATTATAATATTCAAACAAGTCTCCTGTTAACAAAGGGTTTTAGATTTTTTTTTTTTTTACATAATGGCACATTTCCCAGTATTATGAAACCAAACAAAAAAATCCCTATATGATCTATGGAAATTATTGGTCAATTAAAAAACTTCTTGCAACAAACGTTTTAAGCATAGAAATTCAGTATTTGGTATGGGGTGTAAGGAAATTTAAAAAGTGTTCTCTACTGTAGGACTATAATAGTCCTAAATAAAGGAATAGATGATAAATGTGATGAAATTAAGTACTGAATGGATAAATTTAGGAAAACTTTAAGTAATCTGGAATTGCAATGATCACAATTTAAAAAAATTTATAGACTAAAAGGACAAACCATATGGGAAATTAAACCTTTAAACTTCTGAAGGGGAAACAATAGATCAAAAGTTAATTCTAAATCAGTTCCATTAGGGTCAGATTACTGACCTGAATGCATTTGGCCCTTATTACAACAAAATTAAGATATATTATCTCCTCCCTCTCCCCAATACAGTAAAATCTCATTTATCTGGCAATCTCAATATTGTAGAACAAGTGGTAAAAATTAAGAAGTAAACCATAAAGGTTTCTGAATATAAAAAAATTTATGTCACAAAACTTAGGCCCTAAGGCTTAGGTTCTCAGAATCCATTTGCTTTTATTTGACAACTGAGTTTCTTAAAGAATTCTTAATCTCACTTCCCAGACCACAAAAAGATTTGAAGCAGCAACACAAAATTGTGAAAGGGCTACTGAAAGCAGGCACACTGATGGCATCAAAAAAATGACAACTAAATGGGGAGATAAAAATGGAAAAGCTAAAAAAGTCAGACAAAGGTATTAAAAGAAAGAATAACATTTTGAGACTTTGGCAGAGGAACAAATAGCCTTAACACCTCAAAAGCCACTGGGAGCATTACCCAGATAGAGCACAAGGCAATAATTGTTTGGGATAATCCTGAATTATTTGGAAAAGGTTAAATTATATTCAGCATATAGTCTGTGCCTGGCTAGCTTTATGGCTTTGGGCAAATCATTTAGAGGGTCACTGCTTCATGCATCTCTCCCTAATTTGATTTATCTATTAACTTACATGTATTAGAGCAAACTTTAATTAGGAAGGTGATAAAATTTCAGAAACACTTACATCCAAAAAGATAAAAAAATCCCCAAACTTGTGGTCCCTTAATTATGTACAAAAATTGATTTATGTGCCAGATAAATGAGCTATCAACTGTAAAACAAACACTTTTCAATCTGTACTACTTTATATTTTATACATGAGAGTTACTTAACAAAATATCAAAATTAACTTATAAAAAATGGAAGATAAATCTATTCAATACCCCAAATCAGAATCGGAATGAAGCTGGAGAACTGATGGATCAGTATCCCAATGCAGCGTCCTGATTGGTTGTAGGCCAACCATGCAGCATTAGTAAAAAAGGTTGTAAGTTAGTGAAGCAAATAGTTTCTATGAATATGTAAAAAGCATTGTTTACTCATTGTTTAAGATATAAACTAACATTTTGGTTAGTAGAAACAAAAACAGTTAATACTCAAAGTTCATGCAGTAAAGAAAATATGGTTAAAGATTCAAACATAAAATTCAAAGCAGTTAAAAGATATATTCAATATTTTTGGAAAATCCAAATTGCACAACAGCAGATAAAAATAGCACAAAGCAAATAAGATTGGCCCAAATCCTATGTTATTTGTAAAACAAAGCAAGTTAAGGTATAAACTGTTGCATCCTTATCACACAAAAATAGTAAAAACAAACAAACAAATAAAAAAACAAAACTTAGCATAGTAACAATCTTGCCCAGAGCATTAAATGTGTGCAGGAAATTGTCATATTGGTTAAGGAAATGAGTCAACACATAAGCCTTTTGGTAAGGAAACCAAAAAAGACTATTCCACTGGGATGCTGAACTACTAGAGTTTCTAAAATGTGACCCTGCTGTAATTTACAGGTTAAGCACTGCCTTGGGCTTCTTCTATATGTCATCTGTTTTTGAAAGCAAATAAACTTAATTCAGTCTTTAAAAATTACATTAGAATATTTAAAATATAATTATATACATTATAAACACACTGTTTATATTACTTTTCTAAAAAACAAATTTAGCCTAAATTAATCTTGATTTGTTTTTGGCTCTGCTGGAAGATAAACAAAAACAATTGTCTGAATTGGCTCAAACTAGTCTAGCCAGCTATTTCAAATTCTACTAGAGAACAAAAAGACATTTCTTCATACCAGCATTCTTAAGATTATGAATGAAAGCTCAGTTATACATAGCAATATGTGAAGACCACATTCCTTATACATACATTAAACATAAACACGTGCAATCCATTAATGCTATAATTTTAGTAAAATATATTTCCGCACATTTAAAGAAAACACAAGAAGTCACATATGCATCAGTAAAGATACTATGTGATTTTGTCTATTGTATTTACCAATTTACTTGGCTTCTAAACAGAACATAAAAACTTAAATAATTAAAACTTCAGTGAAACATTTATTTTTAAAATGCATATAGCAGGCTTTGGAAACTTTCTGTAAGATAAAACTAAAGATAAACTATAAAAGTTCTTTCTCTGTAAGAAGATTCTGCATACTTTGCTGAGAGAGAGAGGAGACGACAGGGAAGATGTGCTTTGTACTAAGCAATTGAAGGCAACAAACTTGGGCTTTGTTAGACTAAAAGGGGATTTCAAGAGATGTCCTACAAGGAATGTTCTGTCTTCAGACTCTGTATAATAAAATGACTGCTATAGCTGCTATCAACAACATAAAATTTCATGTGGAGGGTGAGACAATTTTACTTTGAAATCAAATATGGTTTTAAATGGATCAAGAAGCTGACTTGAAAATGCACCTGGAAGTGAAAAGGCATTGCAAAGCAGAGATTTTGATTATAGGAGCTTACAGATGGACAAAAATGGAGAAATGAAATTCATAGATAATACAAAACTCCGTTCATAGTCAACTCTTTTAACATTTTCTCCCAACAAATCTTTGACCACAGCTACTAATAATTAGCAAAACTGATTGCCTTTCATATGGCTGCTTCTTCCCCCTTCCTCGGCGCCCCCCCCATCTCTTCTTCAAGGTTTTCCTTGAAAATGGCCACTGAGGATTAAGAAAGCCAAAAGGATGAAATGGAGAAGAAAGAGGAATGTGGGGAAGTGAAAAATTGGAACTTAAAAAATTTGATTACTGAGAGGTTTAGATTTAGGTTGAGAAACTACTTATTTATTAATAAGATACAATGTTCATTTCTATAGAGTTGCAAATTTCATTTCTCACAATCTCTTACGTTTTTCAAGGAGAAAAGAGAGATTGAAAATAGAGATTAAGGCACTTTTATCTTTTCACTTTTGATTGACTAAACTCCCCACCTATTCCTCTATAACCTGGGGAGTCTATAAAACACATCCCAAACATTTCACTCCTTTCCCTTCCCCCTGTTTTTTCCCCCCATGCAATTACAGAATCCTGGCAAACTTGCTTGATCCTTTCACTTGTTGAACTTTTGGGGCTCATAATTTTTCTTTCCATATTTCTTCTTAACATCTCTATTCTTTTACTCTATTCTCACCTTTTCACTTTCTGGTTTTTCAATGCTCATCACTCTGTCCTTTTCTATCAAAGAATGTTTTGCATACTGGCTTTTGGAAACACCATCTATCAACCAATTATCTCACTTCTCCCAATGCTAAATTCCTTTGTTTATTTTAACACTAAGACATTTGTAAAAACTAGGTGGCTATCTTTCCCTCCATTCTTTTGAGAATTTGTCTCTAAATCAAACTATAATTTTAATAAAAAGATAGCATCAGAAAGGACATCAGCATACTCTACAATGACATATTTACATGTTGAACTTCAAATTACTGGTGTTTAATATATGTAACAATCATGTCAAATATTTATTGTAACGGGAAAGAAAAATTAATATTCTATGACATGCTAACTTATTTTTCATGAGTTATGGTTCCAAGCAAATATTCATTTGTTTTACCCTAAATGTATAAGGATATTTCCTTCTAAAAATAGACACTAAATTCTCTTAGACTAATTAATGTCTCTTATAGTTTGTAGAATTCAGATTAATTAATATCTACCAAAATTAAGTGAGGTATTTCATAGGACTTATATCAGTTATAATTATGCCAATAGAAAATATACATCAAAATTCAACTTTTCAAAAATTCTCACTATTACAAAAATAATTTTTAAGATGAGTAACAGTAAAATTATTGAGACACATTTATGGGAGGGCATGGAGAGAGTTTCAGGAATGAATTATAATCTGCATCATCGTAGAGAATACTTATGTTGATGAGATGACAGATCTACTGGAGTATCTGAGTTAAGAGTGAAGCAGAAAAAGCCAACATGAAGAAGCAATTCTAAAACCTGGTCTCAGAGCCCTGCCTACCACTATGGTTTTCAAATTTTCTTTAAGATGTGTACAGAAAAATAGTTGGGTTTTTCCCTCTTTCTTCTTGGGCAACGACAAAAGAAATCTGGGAAAACTTGCTAGATAATATCACTTTTTTCTCCTTACAACAGTATATTTTTTAAAAGTTGCTATATAATTCCATGTCATTTAAATTATCTGATACTCACAAACTGTATTTCACAGTAAACATAGTATAACATACTGTTGTTAGAGAATTTATGTCCACATATTAAAAATGATAGGGTCAACAATGAGCTTAAAAATAATGCAATCATATTTCCTAAGAACACTAACAATAATAAAACATATAACTTACATATAGATTGTGCGTTTAAGTTTTGCAAAGTGCTTTATGTATACTAAGCTCCATACTATAATTATTAGTCCTATTTTACAGATGAAGTAACTGAGGTTTGAAATACTTTAAGTGACTTGCCCGTGTTAATAATGAATATCAAAGTCAGGATTTGAGAAAAGTTTTCCTGAGTGAGTTTTGCAGTCTGTCCTCAATAACATGCATCTCAAGCTATTTTTGCAACACTTCAAGAAACCTTCTATTATGTTTATTAGAGGTCACAAACTTCTCAAAAATTTTTCAAAAGTCAATTTAAAATGATTACATTTACATTATTAAATTTAAAAATTAAGAAACTAAGGAGGTAGTGAAGGTATCATTCAACTATGATAAGATGACAAAATTCCTACTCCCTAAATCAGAAACTGAAAACCAATTTTAAATGTAATATTTATATAAGAGGTATGCTTGCATAATACATCAAATGCACACATTTACAAAGCGTAATAAATTTTTCCATTATTTTAGAAGGATGTTGACCATGATGATGATGATGATGATGATGATAATGATGCAAAAAAGGGAATCATTTTATTATTTGGAAATCTATTTGGTAAACAAAGGAATAATCAGATAAAATACAAAACATTGACTCCTGGGATATTATTTGCAAAGGTATCACTATTAAATATATTTGACCTTTATTACCTATAGTTTTGAACACACTAATTTGATCCAAGACAGACAGAACTATTTTATTAAATTATAACACTGCTGATTTTTAGAACTATTTCCCTTGTCTTCAGTTAGGAAGGTAAAATGATTAGTTTTACAATCATCCACTAAACGTAACCAATTTCTATAGTAAATTATTTTTAGTTGCTTAATTACCCTGCTAATTGCCTCATTTTTCCATTTTGCTCTACCCAAATGGACATGGCTAGTGGTAGGGTTCAAGTAGACAGAATAAAGTCTCAGGAGACACATTTTACTAAAGCAATTTACACACACACACACACACACACACACACGCATGCACATGCGCAATATGTATGTTCTAAGTCTAGCCAATTATGATACTACTGGGAGATTACACTTTGAACTTTGGTTAAGATTATAGAATAGTCCAGGGAAGCAACTTCATGTCACTTCAGTAGTTAGACTGTTAAAAAGAACTCTTCAAATATTTAAAGAATACTTATAGCATTCATTTTATGGATCACTCATAGCCTTTACTTCTTTTCTTCCTCCTTTTCTCCCTCACTTCTGGACCTTCACTATTTGTCTCAACTTCAATCAGGAAGGCCAAGAATGGCAAAGACCCATATTTAAATTGTTGCTATATGTCACATAAACCAAAGAATTTTTTGGGGGGGAAAAACTAATGGTTGGCAAAAAATAATAGTTTTAGATTCGCTATATATTTTTGTCATTATACTTAGCTTTAATTGCAAGAGACAGAAAGCTGCCTGCATTTTTAAATGTTTTCTGAATCTAATTAAAAGTACTAGAATACAGAATTCATATACTATATTAGGGGTCATAAAGAGAAAGGTTAAGACCAAAGTAGAAGGACCTGGAGGGTTAATACATAAAACCTAAAAGGTTCTTCAGCAGCAACTGAAATTCTTTGCTGGGAGGTTATATGTGTGCAGCAACCTAAAACAAATCTAGCTTTTGTTTGTTTTTTTATAAACTGAAGTTAAGTTCAGACAATACTAACAATGAAAAAGGTTGAGTGTTTTCTTAGCACTTATTCCTTTGTTCCTAATGCCTTGTGCAACATTTTTTTCCGCAATGAATAAAAGTAGTAAATACAACATGCTAATATTATGAGAGAATAACTTATCTATTATATGAAGAGTTTATCCCAAAAGAGACTTTCCATACTATTTTTCATTGATTCCAAAAACAGATTACACAATCAACAAGTTTTCTTAGGTGTTAAAGAAAAATATTTTAAAGTACATTCATTATCTGAACCTGTTTTTATCAAAACATAAAATGGCATGAAATCACTGCTGCTGATTTAACTCAGTATAATAAAATTAAAATATTTAAAAATAGATTTTCTCAGTTTAATACAAGCAACATTTATGCCAATCAGATTTCAAAATATCAACACTAATTTAACACTGTTATTTAGAATTCTTCTAAAGTATCAACAGTATTTGGGCAATGAAAGCATTCTATCATTAAAATATTAAAAGAAAATTACCGTACCTAGATCCCACGGCGCCATCTCCAGAGTCTTGGCTTCCAGCCTCACTTGGAGTACTCACAGATTTGGAGGATGGAGACATAGGAGGAGGGACTAAATAGTGAAATAGACAGGTATCCGCTGTTACTACTCGAAGAGGTTGTACAGCTTATGATGTTTCAAAATTAATTTAACATGAAGTAATTAACACAAAGGAAAATGGCAAACAACAAAAGAAAAGAAAAGAAAAGAAACACATGAGTGAAAATGAACAGTAGAAAAAAAGGGAAGAAAGACAAAGTTAACAATGCATGCTGGATATCCGTGCAGTTCCTTTGACATAATGCATTTGGGTTTGATATTAAAAATAAACAAACAAACAAAAAACCTAAAGACAACTATGGAAGTGCATTCTGATCTGAGCCACCACTAAACATTAGCACTAGCTTTCAAAGGAGACCATTCCTTCTATGCTAACATTTTACTTTTAAAATCACAAAATAGTTATTAACATTAACAATTACTTCTAAAATTACAACTATGAAGTAATTCTAGACCATAAAGTTTCACTTAAGTTTTATAAGAATTCTAAATCAAAGGCAATTATCCCTAATATAATCATTTTAAACAGCAAGATTCAAGTTTAAATCACTTCAGTTCTTTTTCCTTTGAAAATATAAAAATTTAGAGAAGTCATTCTAGGAACAAAATAGAAAAAAAGGAATGAATGTCTCCTTTAAAGAGTCCATTAATTTCTAGCAAAGTTGGGTAAAAAATGCAAACAAGCCATAAAGCAACATGCCTTTTAAAAGTAATGCACAACAAAAAATGACAGCATGCAACTTAAGGAAGGCAAGACTGAAGTTAACTTTCTTACCCCAGTATTCAGATTAATAACCAAAGTATACAAAGATACAGACACCCAAAATAGTTTTAATCCCTTCTTATAGAGGAATGTACATTTTTCAAATGTACAAATGCAAAAAAAAGCAAAAACTCATCCCATGAGATGGAAGTTTTCAATGCCATATTATAAAATACCAGTTGGATGTGCATATTCCAAGCAAGTGAATTTGGTAACACTCCACAATTATTACTGCAGGTAGCACAGGAGGATCATCGCTGCCATCTTCTGGTTAAATTATACCATGACGGCCCCAGAGCTCAAGTATCTTTCAGATGTTTTTCAATATGCAAATATTAACATATTTTAAATTGACTTTATATCAAATGGCTACTTCACTGTAATATTCCCTCAAATAAAAACATATTTTTTTTCAGCTATAAGGGAATTAACTAATTCTGTTACCAGAAACCAATACTGTTTGAATATTTCTTCCAAAGTTATAGTAGTCAGGAATCACTCATGCATTTTAAGCTGTTAAGTGCTTCTATAATACTTTCTTTAAGCCAGAAAGTGTTAAGAGTTTGAAGATCTAAAAATATATAGTCTACTACTGTCTTGGGTACGAAGCAGGCACAGAACAGTTACCCAAACATCTATAATACCACTGGAGTATTTACAGGAGTATACAGCATGGTAAGAGCTGCTAGGTATAAAGAAAAAAACCCAGACTAGCCCCAAAGAAGAAGTTAATGTTATCTGAAATGGGAAAGGGTCACATCAGGCAGGGTGCATTTCTAACAGTTTCTTCGCTCACTGAAATTTATGAGTTCTTGTTACCTGGCCTAGTGAAAGCAATAGTTACTTCTTTCAATAACATTCTCTCAGGGTCTCTCAAGGGACAATGAGGAAAAAAAAAACCAACACATATATATATAGATATCTACATATCTATATATATATTTGATTTCTAAAGGAGAATCATCTCTAAAGCTACTTATAAATTTACAAGGAACACTTTTAAAGAAAAGACATGGATATGTTTCACTTGTTCAATTCTTTGCAATGACTAAGACATTCTCTTTCAATTTAATAAATGCATGGTCATTTCACTTATCAATGACTACAAAAAAAATTAGGTTCAATTTGGGTTTCTAGATAGAAATATAAAACTTGAAAGGTAGCCAAAAATATTTTTCATCCAACTTCTTAAGTCATAAATTAGGAAGATATTATTATTATTTGGTAATCAAAACGTCCTAGCTAAGGGGATAAGAGGATATATCATATCTATCATCATCACCACCTCTCTGCTGAACTACTCCATACAGTTAATGGAAAGGAAGATCACTCTGAGTTTCCATAGTGGTCTCAGGAGCTTTAATCAAGTCCATTTCCACTACTGAAATGAATATTCAATAGTATGGCCATGCAAAAGAGAAATTTTACACAAAAAAGGAGAATTCTACAGAGGCAGCCATAAGAGTAGTGGATCTGAGGACTAACAAGAAAAAAAAATCAGATGCAAAAGCAGCTATCTTCCTTGTATTTCCAAATTTTAATAAGTCATTACTAAAAATATATGGAAGCTTCAATTTTCAGACATGTAGAAATATATTTGAACTTCAAGGCTAATTAGACAAAAGTTAGAAATTTATCCTCAGTGATGGCCTAGGAGTGTCCAGTTGGACTGTTTTAGCAGGGACAGGACACCATTAACATTCAGCTTTTGAGGTAAGAACTACAGTTATTAGAAGTAAGAGTAAACACTAATGATATCTCTAATAAAACAATGCCTCAATCAGATCACTTCAAACAATATCAATGAATTTCCACTTGATATGGATGTTACATATGAATTAATCCAAACTGGCCCAAAATAAAATCTAAAACAAATGGTACCATCAACCTAACTTTATGTATGTGAGTAAATCTAAGTTTCTTGTCAATTAAAAAAAAAATCCAAGCAAAGGCATCTGCTTGTGTTAGTCACTATAATGCCCTAGAACAGTGGTTCTCAACCTTCCTAATGCCATGACCCTTTAATACTCACATGTGGGCAGACCTGCCTGGGGATAGAAAGAGGAACAGTGACTTGGTTCCTAAGACCATCGCTAATACATGTTTTCCAATGGTCTTAGGCAACCCCTGTGAAAGGGTTGTTCGATCCCCAATGACCCACAGGTTGAGAACCGCTGCCCTAGAACAATAATTAAGTCAAAAATAACTCTTCACATATAGGCCATCACGAGGAATCAGAATCTAAAAACTAGGTACCTTCCTTTCTCGATTATAACCAAAAGTCAGTCACAGCCACATTGGGGTCTTTTCACATACTCTCTCTTCCTTTGTTTTCTGGCCTCTTCCTTTAAATTCCAGCTAAAACCCCACTTTCTACAAGAAGCCTTTCCCCACCCCTTTTAATATTAGCATCTTCCCTCTGTTGATTATCTCCAATTTATCCTGTATAGCCCTTGCTTGTATTAGCTGTTCCCATGCTGTCTCTCCCATTAGACCATGAGGTCCTTGAGTGCAAGGACTGTTTTTGCCTTTCTTTGTATCCCCAGCATTTAGCACAGTGCCTGGCACATAGCAGGTGACTGATATATATATAAATGCTTGTGCTCTTGACATGACTTGACCTTGGAAACAAGTCCAGCATCAGTCCTAAACCATTCAGGGATAAAATATAACATAGCTGTCTGTTAAGAAACAGTAATTAAAATTTAAAGTAACAGTTCTTAGACTGCTCCTGGGTGAAAAAAATCACTTGTATCCAATGAATGAGAATCAATTACATTGAACCTCTAAACTCTAAAAGAAAGGAAGGGGGGATGGACAGCTTTTCTTGTCTCTAAACTATGACTCACCCTCTATTTTAATTAAATATCCCATGTTTCTCCTCTCCTTCATAACTGTGTGAAACATTAATTCTTCAGTGAAGCCTCTTCAGAATAAGTTCATCAAAATTTCAGTAACCTCTCAAAATTCAGCTATGGGTATATTAAAATTCTGTAACAAGGGCTCCAAACTGTAGGAGAAAGGATGACTTGGTGTCTGCAGAGTGACTGTAGGTGATCTGGAATGTTTATGTTCACTTGGCATTGCCATTTCCATTTTAATTCATAATAGATTTTAGTCATCATGGATGAGCTCAATTAACACATTGTACTATTTGTTCAGTGGGGGCCCTGAAATGTTTTCATTAAGAAGGGGTCTTCATGCTTGAAAAAGTATGAAATGTTCTATAACAAAGATTTTGGTGATAAGGAAAATGTTCTATCTGGCTTTCTTTAAGGTCCACAGCCTTTGTCAGGCTCGCCAAAATGTAAATCTCAAATATTTAGCTTCTGCTATGCTAAAAAAGGGGAAATATAATTCAAATGTGCTATGAAAAATAAAGATTAAGGGGTCTTCCATCTCCATTTTTCTAACTATTCAGTATTCTAACACTCCTTATATCTCTTGACAACTAAGTCTGGTTTTATATAAGTTTATAAAAGTGTTACTGTGACTTGAGTTTTACATGCACATATTTACTCTCTGCCCTCCCCCAACTTATTCTCTTCATCTGAATTTCAAGCCCCTTGGGCAGGGACACAGCCTTCCAATCTGCTACTTCCTTTGTAACCACGTACAATATCCAGCAAACATAATAGCGGTTAGGAACATTTACAGAAGAAATAATTAAGCCTGTTGGTCTAGACAGTGAGAAGGCTTAATTTTACTAGTTAAAAGAAAACAAGTATTCTTTGTTACCTAAAAGTCGTTATATTTTTTTGAAAGTCATCACATAAATTAAGATTTTCTTACATTCATCAGCTTGCTTAATCACAGTTGAAAAATTTTCAAAGATAATGTGGCATTCCATGACTTATTCAGAGATAGAGAGTGAGAGAATAACTTCCTCTGATAAAAAATGGATAAACTAAGAAGCTACCCCACAAAACATTAAGTAATGCAAATTTGAACAAAAAATAAAAATTAGTCTTATTTGGAGAAAGAGCAATAAAAAACGGTCCTCTGAAAAATTTCCTTAAAGTATCAGGGAAAAAATGTGCCTTTTCAAACAATTCATAAATAATAATATAACCTAGTGACAAAACGGGTAGCCAGTTCTCCTTTCTTCAAGAGGCCTTTCCCATTCCCCCTCTCCTCACTGTTAATGGCTTCCCTCTGAAATTACCTCCCCTTTTGTACTATATACACCTTGTGGGCACACAGCTGTTTGCATGTTTATTACTTCATTAGATTGTGAGCAACCTGAGGGCAGGCACTGTGCTTCTGTTAGCACATTTGTATAGGCCACTGCAGTGCCTGAAACATGAAGAGAAGAGAAAATCTTCTCTTCCTGAAATACCCAGTTTACCTGCCCCTGCTTTCTCCACTCTCTTCTTGATGTCCTAAAGTGTAATAGTGCTTTAAATATACTTGCTACTTAATAATTTTAATTAACTCAAAACGGCTTATAGTGTATTTTTAGTTAGAATAGGGTCTCATTATGTATCATGCATAATATGTGATTACATCCTCTGTTGTGGATTGTTTGGGATCACAGAAAATTCAATAAAAATTGAATAGCACTTAAGTCCTAAAATGTAACTGACTACAATCATCTCTTTATTTTTATTTTATTTTATTTTATTTTTAATCATCTCTTTAAATAATTATGCATCGGGGCGGCTAGGTGGCACAGTGAATAGAGCACCGGCCCTGGAGTCAGGAGTACCTGAGTTCAAATCCGACCTCAGACACTTAACACAAAAAACTAGCCGTGTGACCTTGGGCAAGTCACTTAACCCCAACTGCCCTCCAAAAAAAAAAGCAAAAAAAAATAATAATAATTATGCATCACAAAATATGCCAGCATTTCTCCCCCATTTATTGAGGACCTTAAATGGAATAATGACTTAACTAAGACTTGGTGTTCAAATTTATCCCTCTCCTTTTACAACACTATCCACAAAAGAAAACTGAACACCTTGGATAGAAAAAGATAACAAAGAAATAATTTATATGTACGTTTTCTTCTACATGCATATATACAGAAATATAAATACTACAGCAATAATCTATTCATTTTCCACAAAGTTTCTTTTTTTCCATTTCCACATTAAAATAAAAATTAATTCTCTGAACTATTCCAGGTACTCTGAAAGATGCAAGGCCATACGCTATCTTTATCTTAATCATATACAATTCAGATGGCATAAAGCATAAAGTCTTTGTCTAAATACCTAAAAAAAATTCATGGGCTGACCACACAGCCCCTTACCAAAGGAAAAAAAAGAATGATTCTTTATTGTAGCTACATGTGTCTAAAGCTTTGAGGCATATAAAGGGAAACTCTCCCTACTATTTAAAAAAACTGCCAGTAAGGGTCATGAAGAAAGATGAAATGGTCACCTGAATCATGAATATATGGTTATGGCACGTTAGTTCAGAGCACAATCTTAGAGAGGATAGAGAACTCAATTAAACAATCATTTACAGAATCTATTATATGTAAACATATTAGGCACTAGAAAATAAGGATAAAATCATCCTCTGATCATACATACCTAAAATAGCTATTACCAGCAATCTCTCTCTTCCCCTTTAGAAACACTGTGCATGCAACACAAGTTGTTACAGATACACTTTGGGGGAAAGAGGAGTGGTGGTGGAAGAAAGATACCAGTAATGACTCTCCATAGTCCATACATGCATGGAAGCCTCCAGACCATGTTTGCATGGTATTCTGAAGGCATGCATTTACAAAGACATATTGTTCATAATGCTCCTTTAAAAGTCTGATAATATGCCTTGGAATGAATAGGAGTCACTGCACTCTATTCTAAGACTTGATTCTATCTTCAGAATAAAGTATACTTTTGTTTCTTACCAAAAATTTCAAAAGAATCTAGAACATTAATCTTTACTTGCTACAGTACATTTAAGCTATCCCCACATCCTTGATTTTAATCAATCAATTAAGCATTTCCTAAGTACTTAATAAGTGCCAAGTAGTATACTAGGTACTGGGGGTATAAAGACAAAAATGACAGCATTCCTAAAGCATCTATTCTATAGATATATGAATAATACTCACATATTTTGGGAGAAAGTGATAGAGAAATTTACATCTGGAGAGCTTAACAAAGGTTCTAAAACTATTCCAAAGGGGGACCAAGGGCTGATTCTGAGGAGTAATGGCTCTTGCTTTAATCTGCTTGGATCTGGATAGCTGCCTTGGCTGGAGGTCCTGGGGTGTGTGACCAGGTGCCAGAGCCTGTGGAGGCTTCATAGAGGGCACCTAACTAACAGCTCCAGCAGCTGCGAAAACCCAAGCGATTTGGGACAAAGCTCTCCCTTCTGGAAGCAGAGTTCTACTAGAGCAAAAAGCTCAAAAGTCAAGTAATTGAGTGGCAACATAAGCAAGCAAAGGAAGGAAAGCAAGCACAGCAATCCAACTTCAGATTCCTTTTTTGGGGACAAAAAGGATCAAAGCATGGAATGTCAGAAAGACAACAAACACTGTCACAACTCCGGCACCAAAAGCTTCCAAGAAAAAATATGAACTGGTTACATGCCATAGAGTAACTTAAGAAGGATTTTGAAAAGCAAATAAGAGAAGTGGAGGAAAAAGTGAGAAGAGAAATGAGAATGATGCAAGAAAATCATGAAAAGAGAGTCAACAACCTGACTGAAGAAAATAACACCTTAAAAAATAGATTAACTCAAATGGCAAAAGAGGCCCAAAAAACCATCAAGAAGAATACCTTAAAAAGCCAGATTTGTCATATGAAAAAAGAATCTCAAAATCTCACTGAAGAGAATAATTCCTTCAGAATTAGACTAGAGCCAATGGAAGCTAATGACTTCATGAGAAATCAAGATACTATTATTAAACAGATCCAAACAAATGAAAAAGTAGAAGGCAATGTGAAATATCTCAGTGGAAAAACCACTGACCTGGAAAATAGATCCAGGAGAGACAATTTAAAAATTACTGGACTATCTGAAAGCCATGATCAAAAAAAGAACCTAGAAATCATCTTTCAAGAAATTCTCAAGGAAAACTGCCCTGATGTTTTAGAACCAGAGGGCAAAATAGAGGCTGAAAGAATTCACTAATCACCTCTTGAAAAACATCCCCAAAAGAAAACTCCTAGGAATATTATAGCCAGGTTCTGGAGTTCTCAGATCAAGGAGGAAATATGACAAGCAGCCAGTAAGAAACAATTTGAATAATGTGTAAACACAATCAGGATAACACAGGATCTGGCAGCTTCTACACTGAGGGATCAAAGAGCTTGGAATATGATATTCTGGAGGTCAAAGAAGCTGGGATTAAAACCAGTAATCACCTACCCAGCAAAACTGAGTATAATGTTTCAGGGGAAAATATGGGCATTCAATGAAATGGAGGACTTTTAAACTTTCTTGATGAAAAAACCAGAGTTGAATAGAAAATCTGACATTCAGATACAAGAAGCAAGAGAAGCATGAGAGGGTAAACAGGGAAAAGAAATCATAAGGAATGTATCAAAGTTGAACTATTTACATGCCAACATGGAAAAATGATAATTTTAACTTGTGAAACTTTTCTCAGTATGAGGGATAGGTGAAGAATATAAATGTATATATATGTCGACATACATATATGTCTATATAGGAGGGTATATAGGCATATGAACACATATGTGAGTGTGTGTATATATGTGTACAAGTATACATAGAGGGCAAAGGATCAACTGAATAGGAAGGGATGATACTTAAAAGGTGAAATTGAGAGATGAGAGAGTAATATAATGAGAGGAGATGGGGAGAGAGAGAATGGGGCAAATTATCTCATATAGAAGAGGCAAGGGATAATTGTTACAATGGAGGGGAAGAAGAGGAAGGCAAAAAAGGAATGGGTCAACCTTACTCTCATTGAATTTGGCTTAGGGAGGGAATGACACACACACTAAATAGAGTATCTCGTCCTACAGGAGAGTAGGGGGGGAAGGTGATGAGAGGTGGGATGATAGAGGGGAGAGCAGATTGAGGGGGAGGATAGTTAGAAGCACACACTTTTGAAAAGGGACAGGGTCAAAGTAGAGAATAGAACAAGTGGGTGGGAGGATAGGATGGAGGGAAATATAGTCAGTCTTTCACAATATACCACTACACACACACACACACACACACACACACACACACACACACACACACACACACACACACACACTTACTTAACATGGAACTGGGAAATAAGATATACAGGCACTGGGGCATGGAGATCCGTCTTGCCCTACTGGAAAGTTGGAGCAGGGATGGGGGAGGATATAGGAGAGAGCAGATTGGGAAAGGGGATATACAGTGGGATTGCTGTTTTGGGGTGGTGGGTAGAGGAAAGATGGGGAAAAAATTTGTAACTCAAAATCTTGTGGAAATGAATGATGTAAACTAAAAATCAACTTAATTTAAATAAATTTAAATAAAATAATAAAAAACTATTCCATCTGACCAAGAGTAGAACTGAAATATGCTATTTTACTTATCGTCTTAATATTTATTATTATTCTTTTAAAACTGGGGGTGAGAGAGGTAGAAATATGATTTCTATGATTTCACTGGAGTAGGGAACTTCCAGTCAAGAAAACTCTACCAAAATAGATAAAACAACTTCCGAACTATACTGTCTTGAAGACTTGCTTGGGACACTAAAGAAGTTAAGTGACTTGCTCAGGGCTGCGTATCACAGAAGAAAGTCTTAAACCTAGGTCTTCTTGACTGATGTCAGTTTTCTATCTATCCTATCCTATTCCATGCTCCCACCGAATAACATTTTAACAGATGATAAATAAAAAATGACACTGAATGAAAAGGGAAGCAAAAGGAAACATTTGTGTATACATACACACATAAAAAAGACAGAGAGACAGAGATTTTCATATACTAATACCCAAACTTAAGATCTTTGGGAGATATTACCTCAATAACTATAAAGTCATATTGCAACTTTGTGATTAAATACATACAGATGCCTCAGTTCTTGCTATTTATTTCACTGGTCATATGAAATTAAGCCAAGGTACAGGCCAGATCCAACCCACAGGTCTGAAGTTCCTCACTTGTGTTTTACCTGGCCAAAGTGTTTTAGAATTCTTGTCTATAATCTGTAAATAATTAGTTACCCAAAGTAAATTGATTTTGTTCTTGGCTACACCTAGGTACTATAGAACACCATAAGGATTTCTTTATCATACTGATTTGGCAATAGTATGCCCCTACAGTATGAAGCCTGGGAACTACATTATATCAAGGGTTCAGTATCTGAAACTCATTTTCCCTGTAAGTTTTTAACATTCATCAGTTCTAATCAGGCATGTAAATGACCAAACATTGACATTATTTTGAGAGCCACTTTGAGGCAATAGGGGAATTAAGGGCAACTAGCCAGAGATGAAGATTTTAAGGATAACTAGACCTGCTGAAAATGTCATCATTGGAGTTACTCCAAATCCAAAACAAAATTGTAAGCCTTTAGAGAGCTGGAGCCACATGTCTAAATTACTCTGTAGCACATTCAATTAGCTGATACACTTCTATACCAGCACAATAAAAAATACTTTAAAAATGCTTTTTCACAATAATTTGACTGAGTTTTCCTCAGGTATACTTACTACCATTTCAGGATTTGTATTGGTTAGGTCTACTACAACTTTAAATAAAACAAACAGACCAGTGAAATCATTGTCCCAAGGGATACAATCTCTGTATAATCTCCCCTTATCAGGCAGGGCAAAGGAGTAAAGCTTTAAACATCTCTCTACTTCTAATCTCTTGAGTATTAGCATTGTCAGAAAATCAACCCATTACACCCCTCCTCTAGCTTTCAAGCAGGCAAAATCTCAGGCATTTTGATGCAACAGTCACTTAGCCTAATTTAACTAGAAAAGTCAGCATAATGAACTAGTGAGTCAGTATATGATGATAAATATAATTAAGTCTGCAATACTTTGAACATTTGCCCAGATATGCATGTGTTGGATACATTTTAATACATGAAGACAATTCCAAATAAATGGTATGTAAGATTAATACTCCTAGGAGACAGACACAAGGAAAATGTACCCCATGTCCCAAACCTGTTCATTCTCTTGCCAGTTTCACTTTTTAACTAAGCTAAATACACTATCTGGAATGCAGGGACATGTTTCCACTCTCACCCAGAGGAGACTCCGGTGTCAGCCCCATACTCTGCAGCAATGCTTCTGCTTCTCGCCTCTTTTTTTCAAGGTCAGATTCTTCCTGTACTGGAGCAACCGCTTCTTTCTTCTGATCAGTCTAAATTTAAAAAGAAAAAAAAATCATATTTCAACTTACTTGTGGTGTGAGGCACTTGCAACTTTTTGTGGAAAAAAATTTAATTGGGAGGCAGAGAAGGAGAAGGCAGTGACAACAATGATGACAACTCTATGTAAGCAGGGCACAAGCTCTTGCATACTCAACCAAGCTAAAAAGACTGTCTCATGTCTGGGGACCAGTCAAGACATCAAAAGGCTCATTAGCAGGAGGGTGGCTATTAAGTAACAACTCTCTGGGCTCTGGTAACAGATGAAATAAAAATTCAAACCAACTCTCAATCCTATGCAATATCTTTCACACATGTAATGATGGTGGCAAAGTAGCAGAAAAGGATGCCAAAAATCACGTTTAGACTGTCAAAAATTTAAGATATTGATAAAGGATCTAAAAATTGTGTGCTTCCTAGGCTATTTATTGAAAGAGACTAAACTCCCTTTAAACGGACACTTTTTACAAAGGTGACCAAAACACAAATAAAAAATGGTAGCGATAATGATTTACTTTATTATTTACTTTGAAATTCACAAAGTACTTTCCTCACAATAATCCTGTGAGATAAATCTATGATCTCATTAATATTCCTTCCAACAGTGGCAGAAGATAAGCCATTTGCCATAGTTTCTTAACCTGTGTGACTACTGTTCATGTCCTTTCATAAATGCTTCTAAGGATCCTACCCAACATGGGACCACAGTCCAATAATCTGCTTTCCCATAATCTGCTCACAGGATTACTATGAACCTTGGTACATGATGCGGTCTATGAGCAAGTAAAATTGACACTGAAGAAGATAAAACAAAGATGAATGATTGGATCTAATGAAATACATACAGGAGAAATCACTGTCAGAAATTATATTATTAGGCATTCACAGATCAATTGTCAAGTTAACTCAAAAAAAGGAAAATTATATTATTATTATCATTATTATTATTATTGTTACCCAGAAAGTGTTCTACCTACCTTCTCATCTCTGTAAAATCTTTATAAGAATAGTTTATGTACATACAGAGGGTATCCTTTTGCAAAGACTTTCTGCAGCAGGTCCCATCTTCAATGTCACATAACATAGAAAGGAATAATGACTACAAGAGGCCACTGTGTTTAGTTTGTTGTTCTTGTTGTTTTTTAAAGCATGGGATCTGACAGAGTAAAATGCAGCTTTAAACATTCTCTAACAAGGTGCTTCCTATGGATGCACTAAATCATACAAGATTCCCTTATACTGGCAGCCACGGAAAACTTTGTTCAACTGTCCATTATCAGTATGAAACAGGCATAAAGCAAGGCCATGGTCTTCAAAGATTATCAGAGGACATCTTAGGTAATGACCAAATGTAAATTAGATTACTTAAAAATGGAACTCCCTAGAAACTTGTTTGTGGGAGATACTGTACTGATTACATGGAATCCAAGAAGACTATAGGGATTCCTCAACTAGATGAAGAGTCACTCAAAAGAGACTGGTTTAACAATCAACAGATGAAAAACACATATTGCCCAGATTATGACATATAGCCCACTGCACTTGGTACATCAGTACACATGTTCTGAATCGGCCATTAAGAATAAATATTGAACTAGGATCAGCTGATTCACATTTGAGACACTTCCCGGCAAATGTTAATGATCTCAGTCTGATCTCTGACACAAAGGCCCACTTTTTTTTTTTTTTTGCTTTTTGGAGGGCAGTTGGGGTTAAGTGACTTGCCCAAAGTCACATGGCTAGTTATTGTGTCAAGTATCTGAGGCCGGATTTGAACTCAGGTCCTCCTGACTCCAGGGCCTGTGCTCTACTCACTATGCCACCTAGCCGCCCGTAAGGCCCACCTTTTTACACCAAGTCTCCAGGTGATATATATTACTATGAATCACAGAACAACATGGTGCCAGTAGAACAACGCAGATGAACCAAAGTGCAATGGTAAGTCATATGGTAGGCCTAATTAGATTGTAACACATTAAGAATGATGATTTCTTTATAGGGAAGCAACATGAAAAATATCAGCAAAGATGCATGACTAGAGAAAGATGTGAGCTGATCACACAAGAAGAATGACAGATAATATGATGCCTGGCAATACAAACAATATTAAAAGACTTAGAAGGCTTCTGTTACATTCAGTTGATCATCTGTGGAGGATTTATAAAAGGACCAGAATCACACAGGGTAAGAAAGCAAGAATGGAGTTAAAATTCGTACTGGTCTCCTATCAGTGAGATTACAGATTTATTTATTTTTAAAATTTATTTATTTACTTTTAGTTTTATAACATTCAGTTTCACAATCCCTTTAGTTCCAAATTTTCTCCCTCTCCCTTCCCCATGGTGGCATGCAATCCAATATGGGTTCTACAAATACCTTTACATTAAACATTAGTGAAGTTGTAAAGAAGAATTATAACCAATGGAACAAAGAACAATAAAGAAGGAACAAAACAAAAGAGAAAGCAAGTAGTTTGCTTCAATCTGCATTCAGATTCTGCAGTTCTTTCTCTGGACATAGACGTCCCTTTCCATCATGAGTCTTTTGGAGTTCTCTTAAAGTCTTACATTGATCTCAGCAAAGTTAGTCATCACAGATACGATGTTTCTGTAATTCTATACAAAATTCTCCTGGTTCTGCTCTCCTCACTCAGTATCAATTTATATGTCTCTCCATATTATTATAAAGACCGTCTGCTCATTTCTTATACCACAATAGTATTCCATTACATTCATATACCACAACTTGTTTACACAATCCTGACTCTTGGGCATCCCTTGATTTCCAATTCTTTGTCACTACAAAAAGAGCTGCTATAAATATTTTTGTACATATGGGTCCTTTTCCCACCTGTATGAGATCACAGATTTGTGAAAGTAAGTTACATGTTTTCAGGATATGAACCAAGTTTGGCATAAGAGATTAATAGATCTTTTCTGAAGTACTTTAAAAAAATGCTTTCCCTCTTCTACCAAAATAAATTTCTAGTAAGTTATAAAGGAATAAACTGAAATTTTAAAAGGTCCATATTAATTTGTTTTCCAAATATGGCAGACACTTTCATTAACATTTTCATAAAAGCAGACCTGTACAGCATTCAATTTCCAGTAAAAAGCACTGTGGAATATCTGTACACAGCTCAGGAATTGTGAATATAAAAATAATTCCAGTGTGAATTGGACATTAGAAAGAGTGCTGGAGGGGGCGGAGCCAAGATGGCAGCGTAGAAGCAGCAAGATCCCCCAGCTCCCACACCGCCACCCTAAACACCCATAAAATATGAGCCCAGACAAAGTCTAGGACTCTCAGACTCACAAAAATACAGTAAACACATCTCTTGCTGAAGGCAGCTCAGCAGCAGGGGCTCATTGAGGCAGCCGCAGAGGCTGGCCCAGCCTGAAGCCGAGACCACGGCTAGGCCCGGGCAGTGGGAAGGAGCTGAGGTGAGCCAAGCCGAGCCGCAGCCAGTCTTCAGAGGAGAGGATCTATAGCCTTCAGTACCTCCATATCTGCCAAGGCATGAGGTGGACTGGAGAGGGGCAGCTCCCCCCAAGCAGAGACCAGCCCATCCCAAAACCGCAGCCCAGTCCAAAACCAGCCAGGAGGAGCAGAGCCTCCCAAGCTGCAGCTTGAGTCTACTTCAGAGAAGATCTAAAGCACCTGCCTGAGGAGATCTTAAAATCCAGCAAACCAGGGTCAGAGACAATTAGTGAAAGTGAAACTTTGAAACTTAATTTGGGGGAGGAAAAGCAGTTCAGCCAATCTGCCACCAGGGCAAGGAAGCAGTGGGGGAAGGGAACTACTGGAACCCCCCGGTGGCCCCCAAAGGGGCTGCTTCAGAGCCTGCATTGAGAGGCCTGGATCTGGATTGTGGTCTTGGGTGGTAGTCCTGGGGTGCGCTTTCAGCAAGCCAAAGCTGGGGAGACTTGCAACACCCCCCTAACAGCTCTGGCAGCTGGGAAAACCCCAGTGATTTGGAACAGAGCTTTCCCCCTTGGAAGCAGAGTTTCAAAGAGTTAAAAAAAAAAAAACCAACCAATTAATTGACTGGCCAACATGAGGAAAAGGAAGCAAAATAAGAACAGCAATAAAACTCTACAATCCT
>CM053596.1:179456802-179513089 GCA_028646575.1 Pseudocheirus occidentalis | reverse complement strand
GGCTGGGATAGGGAGACCCTCCCTGCCCTACCAGAAAGTAAGGGAGCAGAGCAGGGGAGGGGCTCTACAGTGGGAGTGCTGTTTTAGGGTTGGGGCAGGGGCAAGACGGGGAGAAGATTTGTAATTCAAAAAAGTAATGAAAATGAATGATGTAAACAAGAAAACAAATAAAAAAATATTTTTAAAAAATTGTGACTGTAATAACAACAAAAAAAAAAAGAGTGCTGGATTTAGAGTTAAAGAATCTAGGTTCAAATCTCATTTACTACCTATATCACTTTGAGGAAATAATTTAATCTCTTTGGACCTTGGTTTCCTCATCTATAGAACAAACTTTTGATGCTCCGTGCAATGACCAATCACCAATTCCAGGGGAGGAATGATAAAGTATGCTACCCATTTCCTGATAGACAGGTCATAGACTCAAGGTATAGAACAAGGTATGTTTTTGGACATGGCCAGTAAGGATTTTGTTTTCTTTTTTCATTCTTTTTTCCCCCACTTATGGCTATCATCTCTATACTGATGATTCTCAAATCTACTGATCTGGCCTTAACCTTTCTCGCATATCCAATTGCTTATAAGACATCTCAAACTGGATGTCCTGTAGACAACTTATAATCAACGTTACCCAAAATGACTTTATTATCTTTTCTCACAAATTCTCCCTTCTTCCTAACTTCCCTATTATTGTCAAGGGTACCATTATACTCCCAGTCACTCAGGCTCACCTATGTAGGTGCAATCCTGAAGTCTTCATTCTCTTTCACTCCCTCTATCCAATGTTTCAAGTACTGTCAATTTCACCTTTGCAACATCTCTCTTATATGTTCCCTTCTCTCCTCTGACATTGCAACCACCCTGGCACAGGCCACCATCACCTTTTACCAGATGTTGGAGTAGAGAGAATATGAGAGGGCCCAAGATAAAACTTTCAGGAGCACCCAAAGTTAGGCGCCTGATATGGTCAATAAGTCAGAAAAAGAGACTGAGAAAGAGATGTCAGAGAAAACCAAGAGAGAACATCGTGACAAAAATTCAGAGAAGATCATGTACCCAAGAAAGAGAGGCCAACAGTATAAGAATAAAGTCTGAAAAAAAGGTTATCAGATGTGGCAATTAAGAGATTACTGGCAACTTTGAAGAGAGCAGTTTCAGTTGAGTAATGAGAAGGGTTGAGAAGAGAAAGGAAAGGAAATAGAGGCAACAGGCATAAACAGCTTCTTTTGGAAATTTGGATATTAAATACAGGGAATTTGTTTTCTGCTTGCTTTTTTTTTCTCCCCAGGATATAGAGTCTTGGGCATGTCTGTAGGGAGAAAGGAGAGAGCTGGTAGATGGGGGCTAAAAATAAGAACAATTTATAGAGTACTTTCCTCCAGTGATAAAAAATAAATAAGTTCATCAAACTTAAATCTATGTTTAAGATGTTTAATCTCTCATATATAAAGTAATTGCAAGGGTGAAAGAGTGCTTAACAACTGCACGGATCAAAAAAGGTCTTTGGTAGCAAGGTGGTGCTCAGATTCTATTGTGCAAACACCGATGAAAGATACAAAGACAGATGGAAGCAGAGAGGAAGTATATGGGGCAGTAAAACCAAAGGCACTGAAGGAGGATAAAATAAGGTAGGATACAGAAGGATACAGAAGACCATGAGTCTTCTAGTTTGGCCAGAGGACACAGAGGGGAACAGTTTCAGATAAGACTGGAAAGGTTGTTCAAATTCATTCAAACCCTATCAATATATATTTAAGGAAATCATCAAGGGGAAAAAAAGATTCATCAAGATAGCAGAACCATCTGAGCTTATTTTACCAACGAAATTATTAGCTTAGTCTTATATTCTGTCCCCTTCACATGAATATGTATGTCACTACCAATTCATGGTTTAATCCCATTAAATTAATTCTATGAACATGTTTCACAAACTCTCAATTGGATGCCAATCATATTACAGACAGTCCTGGAAAATTAGATGCCAATCATAACATGATCATCCTTGAAAACTGGAAAGCAATAATTGGCCATCTGTCATCTTTGGATAGATTAATCCTATAGATGATATTCTGGGATAGCTCTTCCAATTCTGAATCATGATTCTGGCAGTTGCTCATTATTTAATCAAGTAACTGGCTTAAAACTCTAACTAGCATATAACATAGCACAGAAAGTTATGCTGGATACAGGAATAACCTCAACACACATCATGAATAGAGTGACTGCTAAGGGTGAACTTAAGCGATTCCTAGTATTTATTTTTGCTACTAATTTTTCCACTGCCCTAGGCAAAGAAACAACAAGTAATAGCTATTGTATGAAGGACTTAAGGGGGAAAAAAAGGTGAACAAGAAACCAACAAGATGAAAAACCACAGTGGGGCATCTGTGAAATGAGTGCCCATGCTAATGAAACAACAAATCAACAAAAGGACCATAGAAAACAATTTTTTAATACACTGCAGATATAATATGTTGATATACCATTCAAAATATGTCACTAGCTTGTTCCCATCTATCTAAAATACACTTTCGATAAAATACAGTGATAAAAAGTACATTTGATTGGAAGCCATATAAAATCATATTGCTAGGGCTTTTTTATATATCTAGCACCTTCTTCATCAGTAAGAAATAAATAGGAATCCTCTAACAAATACTATAACATTCAGGATATGGCCATTATGACACTAATTAAGCCCATATTATCAGATTATTAGCATCTAAGATTAATAAAATATTAAGATGAGATAAATTATTTCAAAATTCAAATTAGCTGGCTTGCCATTTATTTGTACTTTGTGGATTGAATATGTTAATACAATACAAATATACATTGCTTTGTGGAAAATTGCATGTGAGCTTAACTTTTATAAGTCAAGTAATAAAATAAATTAATTAAAAGCTTGCCAATTAAAGGAAGCCAATGCTAAATCCTTTCCTTTTGGAAAGAACCCATTTAGAAAACTAATTATTCCCTAGTTTAGCTTTGTAAATGCTCATTTTTGTATATTAGGTTATTGCCCCAAAAGTCTTATGCTAGTACCTCACCAAAGCATGGAGATGACCTGGGCTCCTGAAATATGTGCAGAAGAAATACAGCCTCTGACAGATTCTACCATGATGGAAAAGCTTCAATTATAGTTCCAACAATAGATGGTGTCTAGAGGGGTGCCTCCAAGAATTGACAAAAGAAAGAATTCAGTAGCCTGGACATTGGGTGATGAATTCTCTAGTAACAGCAACCCACAAAATAAATAATAATACAAATGGATCCTTAAGTCCTGGATGGACTCCTTCTGCTTTTGTTTCTGAAGTGATGGTGAAAAGGGGATAAGAGGCTGCTAAAAACCAGAGAGCTTTTTTATCATCTACAAATATTAATTTAACTATTAGAACTCTTTGTGATCCTTAATAACCAATAATTTGGCTTATTATTGAAGAAAGTAAATCAAGTAAAACTGACATTCTCACCATAAAAGAAACCATAAGGAATTGCAGCTAAATCAAAGTATTGTACCCATGTTCTCCTTGAAGAAATAAATTACGAACCGACAGAGTAGGTTTTAATCCCTTCCCCTACCCTCCACAATTTAAGTTTATTGAGCAAAGGAACTTTTATTTTTCTTTGCATCTCCAGCATCTAGTGTAATAGTGTAATATAGATAACACTTAAATGTTAGTTGAATTTCATTTGTGGACGTCTGTGCCATAAAATAACAAGAAACATCATTTCATGGCACAGTGATCTTGCCTTTGGATGCTCATGAACAGCTCATGCAAAAATTTCATGAGGTTTATGTAGTAAGTAGCAAGATCTATTGCTGAGAAATTCTATAAAGAATACAAGATTCTCTAAATCAAATCACATGCACAATAACGCTCCATGATTTCTGTGTAAAAGTGCACAGGAGAAGAAGGCAAAAAATATTAGAAAATGTATTTTCAGATTAAAAAACAAAGACTTTTAGATTGTTGCTTCTAAAAGAATTCGAAAGTCCTGGGTACGGTAAATACTGAATATTATAAAAAGTGAAAGTAATTATATCTTAACAGATAGGAAATAACTATTTGCTGATGTGAAAGCCATTTCTGAAGCAACTGTCTGCACGCAGACTATCCACTTGCGAGAGAAAATGTCAAAATTGACACCAAATTAGAAGAATAAGGATGAAAAGATAACTACAAAGGCACCAATCTGACCTACTGAAACAAGTTCTGGAAAATGGATAAAGGAAAAGATATTGACATGGGCTATCATCATTTTTGTAGAAGTTTAAATGATGTAAAGCAATTGCCCAAATAAGCTCAGAAGTAGCCTTGGTCAGTAAGCATTTGCTGAGCATAAAGACATGGAAACCAAAGAAAACACTGAAGGGGTGCTTGGGCTCCAGACCTAAGATCATGTCTCTGGAAGCCTCCCAATTTCTCAGTAGGCCCCTGCCCTTTGAGAAAATTTTCTCTTGTCACAGATCACATTCTTTTATTAGAACAGAGGGGTGCCTGGCCCAAGGATTTTTTTTCCCTGGTTGACCCAAAGACTCTTCTTCACACCAGATTCCCAAGGTCTACTAGGCCTTTGACAATTCCCTCAGTGTCTGGTATCAACAAAGTTACCTATGCAGACTCCCTGCATTTTTCAATCTGTAGCTCCCAAAGACAACCAGACCCCTAGATTACCTAATTAGAATCCCTGGTATCCTTTCCCTTGTCTTTTTTCCGTATTTGCCCCAGCACCATACTTGCTAGTTTGCAGGTTCCCTAAGAACCCTCGTTCACTTCTATTGGCATCACAATAAACTTTTGGCCACTTGACTAAGAAAGCTTGAGTGTATTAATTTGTTCCAGGGAACTCTACGTTGGTATTCCTGGGGTCCCAGCACCCCTTTAGAACATAAACTCACTTTCAAAATGTTACAGCAGGAGATGATGGAACACTTGTACTTCATAAGACAGCAAAGTTCAATGGAAAAGAAAATGAATCTGAAGAAAGTTTGTCCTGACAGTCAACGCTGCCAGATCATCAACTAATCAATCAACAAGCATTTATCACCTGTCTGCTATGTGCCAGGCACTGTGTTAGGTTCAAGGGATAAAAATACAATAAATGAATCAATCCTTACTTGCAGGAAGTTTATATTCCAACTGGGAGAGAAAAATAAAAGTATATATAGGATAAATGGAAAGAGAATAAATAAAAAGTATTTATACTTATAAGTAAATACAAGTTAGTTTGAGAGGGAGGGCAATACAATTGAATGGATAGGAAAAGTTTCATGTAGAAGGTGGTACTTGGTGAATCTTGAAGAAAGAAAGGGATTTAAGGAGAAAGAGGTAAGGAGGGAATATATTCTCGGCATTGGCAACAGTCAGTGCAAAGGCTTATATATACGAAGTAGAAGTTCTTACAAATAAACAGAGAGAAAAAAAGCATGTGTGGCTAGGTCATAGAGTGAGAGATGGAGAAAAATGTCCATTAAGGAAAGAAAGGCAGTTTAGGGTCAGGTGATATATGGCTTTAGAAGCTAAAAAGAGGAGCTTACATTTTTTCTTAACCACTGGAACTGAACGTGTAGGTATGTAATATAGTCAGATCTATGCTTAAGGAAAATCCCTTTCCCAGCAATGTACAGGAAGAAAAGAGAAAAGAGAGAAGTAGGGAGAGACTTAAGGCAAAGAGAATAATTAGGAAATTTTTACAATAATCTAAGTGAGAGGTGATGAAAAGCCTGAACTAAGGTTTTAGCTGTATGTATAAAGAGAAGGGGTTAAGTGTGAGAAATGTTGTTGAGGGAGAAAAGAAAATACTGGAAACCGATCAGATATGTGGGGAGAAGAGCTGAGGATAACACCTAGTTTACAAACCTGGGAAACTGGAAGAGCAGAAACAGAAGTTTAGAAGATATGTGATTTTGAAAAAAAAAAAAAGGTAACTTCCATTTGGGACATACTGAGTTTGAGATGTCTCAGCAACATTCAGTTTGAAATGTCCAATTAGGCAAATGGTGATGCAGAACTGAAGGTCAGAGGAGAAACTGGAGCTGGATTTCTAGATCTATGAGTCAGCTCAATAATGATGATAATTAAACCCAAGGGATGATGAAGTCATGGATGGAGAGTACACTGAAAGTGGAGCAGAGGGCCTAAAATGGAGTAAGTATAGGTGAAATTGGGAGAAAAGCAAACAGATGAAAAATGAGACAAATCTGCCTATATTTCTATAATGACTAATTTTCACCAACTTAGGACAGTGGAATCACCACATCTGTACTCTTGACAACTTAGTACCTAATGTGCATTTGGGGAAGTGAAAATGATACGTAAGAAAATGAAGAAGGCATTGAACACCATAACAGCAACATTATGTGATGGTCACCTATGACTGATTTAGCTCTTCTCATCAATAAGACAATGATCCAAAACAATTCCAAAAGACTCATGAAGGAAAATGTTATCCATATCCAGAGAAAGAACTGATGGAGGAAGAATTGATGGAGAACTGAAGCATACTATATTTCACTTCATATTTTTCACAGTTTTTTTCTTTTGCAAACTGTTTCTTCTTTCAAAACATGACTAATAGGAAAATATGTTTTACACGACTGCACACATATAACCTATATCAAATAGCTTACCACCTTAGGGAGAGGTAAAAAAAAGGGCGTGAGAGAAAAATATGGAACTCAAAATTTTATAAAAAAGGAATGTTAAAGATTATATTTATATTGGAAAAAAAATAAAGTACTCTTAAATTTCTGTTTTGGAAAAAAAAAGAGAAAATGAGCAGGGAAGAGTTGCTGGATTATACCAAAAACATACATGCATACACGAAGATATTCATGCTAGGGGCGGCTAGGTGGTGAAGTAAATCCAGCCTCAGACACTAACACTTACTAGCCATGTGTGACCTTGGGCAAGTCACTTAACCCCAACTGCCCTGCCCTCCCCCCTCCAAAAAACAAATAAAATAAAAAAAAATATATTCATACTTGAGGAAGCAAAGTTGAAAGCACTGAGGGATCAATTTTCAATATATTTTAAAAAGGAAAAGATAGCAAATGACTGATAAGAGGAAAAATTATACATTGTTGGGATCTCTTTTAATTTCTAAGCATTTGAAAGAATAAATACAAGAAAACCAAAAGAAATGAAGAACACCTCTTGTCCAGACTACAACTGAGTAGAGCCCATTGAGATAGTCCATGGAATGTTAATCTTGGACAGGAACTACAGATTAACTATGAGGTGGACCCAGAATTAAAGAGAAGGAAGAGAGAAGCCACGCAGTGTATAAATTCCTTAACTGCAAGATCTATTTCATTCTTGTCTCTGTATCTCAAGCACTGTGCACATAATAGGCATTTAATAAATGTTTTTTGAACTGAATTGACATACATTTGGGAAAGTATTTTCAACAATCCCACAGAAAAACCTGACACAAAACCTCATCTTTTTAACAGCAATAATCTGATAACTATGTGGTTATGTACGTGAATTACCAAATACCTAAATCTCCAAAGAATAAAAATTATAGGTAAATCACAGTTTGATGGAAATGTGCAGCGTGGGTACAAATGGGCTACAGTCAACGACCAGTGATGATTTGTACATAGTAAACAGCATAAAAGACAGGTTCTTCCGAGGAATACAGGATGGGAAAAGAAAGTGGGTCCATCAACAAAGTGAGAGTAAAAAGATGGAAAGCCTAAGTGATGCATTCACTGTCTGTTTTTCAGACAGTGCTTAAGAGGCCTAAAGAGGAGACTTCAGAACACAAGGTAGATTCTTTTGAAGAAAGGAAGGTATCTGAAAAGTATGGATGAGTTACTATCTTTAATACTGGAAGGAGCACCTACATCAATGAAATGATAGATCTGTTGAGGAATTCAAGGTTTGTTTAAAGTGAGACAGATATGAAACTAGAGTTGGATTCACAAAACTAGAACTACTACAGTTTAAAATACTATGAAATTATGAAGCAAATGAATAAGCAGGTTATTCAAAACAGATTAATGTAATTAAAACATAAAAAAGCTTACTTCTTTTTTCTTTCTTTCTTCTTCCTTTCTCTTCTTCTCCTCTCTGATTTGAGCTAACCGCTGCTTCTTTCGCTCCAATTCAGCCTTCAATTCACTTTTGTCTGACATGGTTGTGACCTTAATGAAAATACAATTATTTAAAATAATCAGAATGCTGGCAATAAGTTAATTTTGCTAGCTAGATTTAGAAAAGAAACACACTTTAAACAAATGCCATCAGTAAAACAAGAGGTCTTGTAATTTCTTAAGAGATGGCAATTGAAAAGATTACAAATAAGAACAAGAAACAAAATTATTTCTATTTGAACAATGTATACATATTTTTTAAAACCAGAAAATCCTCAGCTCTTTAGCTCTCCACAATCTGACCTCCAGATACATTTTTAGACTTATTTCACATTATCCACTCTTGGGTAGAAAGGAGGATGGCATAACAGATAGGTTTAAAGTCAGCAAGACCTGGGTTCAAGTACTGTTCCTAACACACTGGCTATGTCATTTATACTCTTTGTTCTCTAGGCAGGTCTCTTAAGACTATAAACTGCCAAGCAGACATAAAACTGTGTTAATAAGAGAGTTTTTTTTGAGATAGGGGCAAAATGGGGTGGGGGTGGAAGGTAGAGAGGAGGTAGATCTCTATATCAAAGAAATCACAGGTCTGGTTCCCAGGATATCCCCTTTAGGCATGTTCCAGCCAAAGTGACCTAAGGATGCTTCCCTTTTAACTCAGTATTTCATCTTCTATCTCCATGCTTTTAAAAAAGTTAATTTTTACAAATGTTTATTATCTCTCTCCTGTTGCCAACCCCATTACAATTCAAATCTAAAACATCTATCTTCACAATAACTATGTACAGTCTAACAAAATAAATCCTCACTTTGGCCATGTCTAAATATATTCTAAATGTTCTTCTTCCTTCCTTCCTTTTTCTTTCTTTTGCTTTTTGGAGGGGGGGAAGGCAGGGCAAAAAGGGGGGGGAAAAGTTAAGTGACTTGCCCAAGGTCATAGTGCTAGTACATGTTAAGTATCTGAAGCCAGATTTTAACACAGGTCTTCCTGACTCCAGGGCTGGTACTCTACTCACTGTGCCACCTAGGCACCCATTTTTCTTTCTTTCTTAAATTCAGCTCACTACAAAGCTCATAGATTAGACCACAACAGTTACCTGCCCAAGCTCCACTTACTGGCTGTATTTTGGGTGTTCCTGGCTTACAGTGAATGTCAATGGTAACTGTTTCTCTTTGGAATAGCAACCCTGAGGGTCTTCCCCTTTCAGCTTGATCTTTTTTCCTAATTAAAGGGGCCATCCCTTGACTCACTTCTTTTTAAAATAAAAAAAAATATTTATTTACTTTTAGTTTACAACATTCAGTTCCACAATCTCGAGTTCCAAATTTTCTCCCCTTCCCCGTCACGCCCCCCCCCCATGATGACATGCAATCAAATATAAGTTCTACAAATACCTTCACATTAAACAATAGTCAAGTTGTAAAGAAGAGCTATAACCAATGAAGAGAACAATGAGAAATAAGGGACAAAACAAAATACAAAAGAGAGGGAGCAGGCAGTCTGCATTCAGACTCTGTAGTTTTTTCTCTGGATGTGGATATTCCTTTCGATCAGGAGTCTTTTGGAGTTGTCTTCTAGCATTGTATTGCTGAGAAGAGCCCAGTCTATCAGTTAATCACCTAGACTCACTTTGTAAAGAGACCTGTTCAGTGAATGGGAGTTACCTCACTCTACAAGTAAGTTCATGAAAAGGCCTCAGCCTAAAAGGGCCAAGGTCTCTCATTGCATCCTGGGTCATCTCCAGTCGTCCTGATGAATATCTGATCGCTGGATCCAGATGGCTCTGGAGGAGAAAGTGAGCTGGTGACCTTGCACAACCCTCAGTCACTCAAATAAAAGTCAACTGCAGGGGCGGCTGGGTGGCGCAGTGAATGACCCTGGAGTCAGGAGGACCCAAGTTCTAATCTGGCCTCAGACACATAACACACACACACACAAACACACACACACACACACACACACACACACACACACACACACACACACACCCTAGCCATGTGACCTTGGGCAAGTCATTTAACCCCAATTGCTCTACCTTCCCTCCTCTAAAAAGCAAAAAAAATATTAAAAAAATAAATAAAGTCAACTGTAAGTCATGTCATCATTTCTCTGATGCCAAGGTCCTCTTTGAAAACAAAGGACAAAGAGAACAACAACAAAAATATGTGTCTCACTTCTCTGGCAGGAGGTGAATGGTATAATCAATCCATCCTCAGTCCTCTAGATCCATGGTTTTATCATTTGTGTTAATCAGATTTCCAAAATCTTTCAAAGTTGTTTTTTTATAATGTTTTCATTGTGTAAATTTCTCCTAGTTCTGCTCACTTCACTGTGCATCTGATCACAGGACTTTCCCAGTTTCCATCACTTTTTATAATATAATCATATTCCATTGTATTTATACACCACAATTTAGCCCTTCCCCCATAAAAGGGCACTTCCTTAGTTTCCAACAAAAAGAGCTGCTATAAATGTCTGTATGCACATGGGCTCTTCTCTTTTATCTTTTTTGGGGCATAGTCCTACTCATAGTGTATAGTTTAACAACTTTTATTAAATAAAGTTTAATAACTTTTGGGACATGGTTTCAAATGGCTAGATCAAAGCAAAAGTCCATCAACAATGTATTAGTGTGTCAGTTTTCCTGAATTCCTCCAACATTTCTATTTTCCTTTTGCTAATCTAATGAGTGTAAAGTGGAACCTTGGAGTTGTTTTAATGTGCATTTTCCTAACTATCAGTGATTTTGCAGTAAAAAACCGCAAATATATTTTTTTACCAGTTGTTTCCCTATAAATTTTAACTACATTAGATCTATTTGTTAGTGCAGAACTGTCATAATCAAAATGATTTTGCTCTAATCATCACCTATTCCTGGAATGTACACCTTCTTCATTACTGCCTCTTGGAATTCCTAACTTCTTTCAAGGCTTAACTTGGGTATCACCTCCCACATAATTCCTTCCTCCACAACCTTAAGGGGAGTGCTCTCTTCCTCCTAAAATTTCTGGCTATCTACTTATATGTGTATATTTTTCCCTCCCATTTTCCATCTTCCACATCTCAAAAGCTCTCTATGGTTTCACCTGACCTTTCTGCCTTCAAGCCAGTCTCAGAAGGCAAGGTGAATCTCTTTCTCAATACCAACCATTCTACTTCTAACTTCAATCTTATTCTATCTTTTCTCTTCTGAGAGTTTGGTCCATTGCTCTCGCCTTCAACGCTACCAACTCTTCATGTTATGGTCCCATAGATATTCTTACCCATAAAAATAAACTTCTGAAAAAGAGCAATATATATTTGCTCCCTCCACTAACTTACTATTCTTTTACTCCTAACTTTGCACTATCCTAATAAAACTGCTCTCTCCAAGGTCATTAATTACCTCCTAATGGCTATTTCTTAGTCTTCATCCTTCTTGGTCTTTCTGCAGGAAATGACACAGGTGACAGCATCAAATAACAGCAAATGATAACTCCTTCTGGATACTCTCTCCTCTCTTGGCTTCTCTAATCCTTTTCTGGTTTGCCTTTGCTGGCTCATGATCTTCCCACCCCCTAAGAGTATGTGTGCTCTACTATTCTGTCTTTGCTCTTCTTTTCACTTTGAGTGATAATATCCATTCCCAATGTTTCAATTATATGCTTAAAGCAGATAATTCTGAAATCTACATATCAGGGCTAAGACCTTTCCATGCTCTTCAGTTCCACTTCAACTACCTGTTCAACATCTTTAACTTAATGTTTGGTGGACACTGAACTCAATATGACTCAAACAGAACTAATCATTTTAGGCTTTGTGCTCCGCTTCATAAAGGACATTCTACTGCCCTTTCCTCACTTCCATCTCATAGAACTCCAAGCTTCCTTCACAACTCAACTCAGGTACCAGCTCTTCCATGAAGACTATCCTGACCCTTCTACTTGCTAGCAATTTGTAAATTACTTTGTACTTTAAATTTTGCATTGACAAAAATAAAATGTATTTGTTCATGTTGTTGCCCCCGATAGAATGGGAAGATCTTTGAGGACAGGGATAGTTTAATTTTTTATTTTATCTCCCCAGCATCTAGCACAGTATCTGCCACTTTTCAGGCACTTAATACTTCCCGAACTGAACTGCTACCCTAGCCTCCAATCTAGCTTTCACACAGTTTTGAAAGAAACCTTCCTAATACACTGGTTTGCCCAAGTCATTTTTGTGCCGCCAACTGTGTAGAAAGAGTAAGATATAAATCACATTTAAGTAATTTCCCAATCTGACTCCTTTGTAGCTTTATTTCACTCTGCTACTTTTCTTGCTGTACCCTATGTTCCAACCAAACTAGATATTTAGCCTTCTCTTGATTCCTTCTTTCCATTTCTATCTTGATGCATTTGTGCAGAGTGACCCCTTTTTCCTTCTTTTGTGTTTCACAATGCCTAGGAAATACTGTCTTCATTTCCATAGCTAAGGAGATACCTTCTCCATGAACCTTTCTTTGATTGTAGAATTCTAGATTTAGAACTTAAAGGGACTCCTCACTGTGAGCATCCCCCAAGATTCTGTCCTCAACCCTTTTCTTCTACAATCTCTCTTGATACCTCATCAGCTCCTGTGCTTATATAAATAACTCAGATCTACATATCCAGCTTCAGTCTCTCAACTCCATATCACCAACTGACTATTAGATATTTCAGACCGGATGTCCTAGAGACATATGAAATTCAATACATTAAAAAATGAACTCATCTTTCCTTCCAAATCATCCCCTCTTCCAAACTTCTATTTTTATGTAAACCACTACCACCACCTTTCCAGTCTCTCATGTTTATAATCTTAGCATATCCTCAACTCATCATTTTGTCTCATCCTACTTATTCAATGAGTTGTCAAATCTTGCCCTTTCTATCTGCAACACATCTCTCATTGGCCCTGTTCTCTTTACTCACTCAGGTAAGACCCTAAAGTTATGTCAGGTAATTACTTCTACCTAGACTGCTGTAACAACCTCTTGATTAGTTTCTAGGTCTTCCAACTTTCACTACTGTTCTTCTTTCTAAACATGGCTGTCAGTGTTCTTCCTTAAGCACAGATGTGATCATGGTCCTTCCTTACTCAGCAACAATGGTTCTCTATTGCCTCTAAGATAAAATGTAAACTCCTAGTTTGGCTTTTTTTTTTTTTTAAAGCTTTTAAAGCCCTATAATGACCCTAAGCTACCCTTCCATTCTCAATAAATGTTATTCCTTCTCCTTCACTCTGGTCCAGTCAAACTGACTTGTTTCTCACAAATAACACTCCCAACCTCCTTATCTCCATAACTCTGCACTGGTTATCCCCAATGCCTCCTAGAATCCTTTTCTTCTTTTTCTTCTTTCAAAATACATCTCAAGTACTATATTCTATAGTGAAGCTTTTCCTGAACTCTTCAATTGCTATTCCCTTCCTTCCCAAATTATCTTGTATTAAAAAGTAGTAGAGAATGTAAGGTTCTTCTGCTGTGTTCACTGTTTGCTGAACAGAAGGAAAAAAAGAGACTGCTTAGTAAAAGCCCAAAAGGTTCATTTCTAACAAGGTATTTCCCACTTATATGTTAAGATCATACAAAATTCTTTGATAGATGCCAATCACAGGGATCATTTTATTTAATCACTTTCTGATTATAAATATCAAGAGAGGTATAAACAAGAAGCCTGTGGAGAATATCATGCACAAGGTCTTCAAAAGAAGAGGGATTCTCTATAGATGGCAAAGCCCTTTCTGAAAAATATATTGTCATTTTTTAAGTTAATAATTACATGGGTTTTTTTTTGTCATTACTATGAGTGATAGTTCTTTTTTAGTAGCATTTCTTGGTTTCTGTTGCTAGTATCTAAGAATGAGGATGATGTGAGGATGTGTTATTTTATATTTTGCTACCCTGTAGAACTAATTTATTTTTTTGTCAAGTTCCTTGAATTTCCCAGGCATACATTATCATGCTGATTTGTTTTTTTTTTATTTTGGAGGTAGGAATGCAGGGCATTGGGGTTAAGTGACTTTCCCAAGGTCACATGGCTAGTAAGTGTTAAGTTTCTAAGGCCGCATTTGAACTCAGGTCCTCCTGAGTCCAGGGCTGGTGCTCTATTCACTGTGCCACATAGCTGAACCAATCTTGCTTATTTTTTCATGTCTTATTAACACAGGGAGGATTTCTAAAACTATTTTACAGAGTAATAAAATTGGACAACTTTGTTTTATAGTTTTTCCAGAGGAAATTCTCCTACCATTTACCACTGTATATGCAGTCAGCTCAGCAGATTCTTTCTGTAATGCTAAGGATGTGCAACTATACTGCCACTAGGGATTCAGCATTTTTAAGTTGACCTGAATAACTGACATTCAGCCTACGGTGGGAAGAGAGAGATAATAAACATTATATATATATATATATATATATATATATATATATATATATATATAGTACCCCAGAGTGATTTACACAACTCTGCATTGTGTCTATTCTGTAAACTGTTGAATAATTAAGGTGGTGGGGGTGATGGGGAGAGAAGGTAGACCAGTGAGAGGTGGCTGGTTGAAGAAAAACCAAAAAGGGGGAAGAGTCCTAGGAAATGTCATATTACTTACCTTAACTGAAAGAGGAATCTATTAAAACTAGCAGGTGAGGTGAGCTCCCAGTTTGGAATAAAATGATTGGAAAAGAAAGGAGGAGTATATTCTGTGTAGAATGGCAAAACCTCTGCTTTTGAGTGGTTTGGGAGCTCTGTCCTGGGTCCTCTTCTCTTTTCTTCCTCTAAACTATTCTACTTGATCATTTCATCATCTCCCATGGGATGATCACCCCATGATGGTCACCATCATCTCTGTGCTGATGATCCTCACCTCTCTTCAGCCCTAACCTCTCTCCAGACCTCAAGACTTGCATCTCCAAACGCCTACTGGACATCTCAAACTTGATGTCCTGAAGACATTCTTAATTCAACTTATCAAAAACTGAATTCATTATCTCCACACACATTCCCCAAATCTTCCCCTCTTCCTCACTTCTTGGATGCTATCTCTACCATACTTCCAATCATGAAGGCTTACACCCTAGGCACCATCCTCAATTGCTCACTCTCTATTACCCTTCATGTACAATCTGTGGCCAAGTCCCCTAGACTTTACCTTTGCAAGAGCTCTTTTAGAGGCTTCCTTCTCTCTTCTGACACTGCAGTACCCTGACAGAAGCCCTTATCACCTCATGCCCACAGTAGTCTCCCTGTCCCTCATTCCAATCCATCCTCCACTCATCTGTTTATCTTCCTAAAATGCAGGTCTTACAAGTCCCTTTACCGCCCTCCCAACGAATAAAATATAAAATCCTTTTTGGTGGTCAGATTAAGAGTCCATCATAATCTGTCCTCCCACCTCCCACTTCGTCCCCCCCAACACACACATTTCCAGACTGCTTATATTCACCCATTATATTATTCACCCATTTACTCTGGGATCTAGTGACACTGGCCTCCTTTTTGTTTCTTATACAAGACATCACTGCATTTTCATTTCCTAATGCCTGAAATTCTCCTCCTCCTCCTTCCTTCAAATCTCACCTAAAACCCCACCTTATACAAGAGGCCTTTCCTGATTCCACTTAATGCAAATACCTTCCTTCTGTTGATTATCTCCAATTTATCTTGTATATATGTGTTTGCATGTTGTTTCCCCATTAGACTGTAAACTCCTTGAGAGAGGGTATCATTTTTTGGCTTTACTGGTATCCCCCAGGGGTTATTAAGCACAGTACCTGGAACACAGTAAGGGTTTAATAAATACTGACTGGCTCATTTAGTTGCTGAAATGAAAACCAACAAAAAATACCTCAAGATGCAAAAATTGCTAGCAAGTACAACTTATTAAGAAGGGTAAACAAAAATAAGTTGTTTTATTAAATATCACCTGAGATGGGAAAGAAGGCATCTCAAATGTAACATATGCAAAGCTGAACTTAATCTCTTTGAAACTTAATCTTTCTCTAAATTTCCCAATTTTTGTTGAAGACATCATCTTCCTAATCACCCTTATTTCTATCTCTGTCCCTCACCCCTCATATGCAATGAAGAGCTAAGTCATTTCAATTCTACTTCCACAGTACCTCTCACATCTATTCTCTTCCTTTTCATTCACATGACTACCACCCCTCTTTAGAACCTTATCTTTCACCTGGACTATGGCAAGAGGCTCCTAACTGAAGCCTTTCAGTATCTCCCCTTCCCAATCTATCTTCCACACAGCTGCCAAAATAATCTACTGAAAGCACAAGTCTGACTGTGTTGCTCCCCTGCTCAAGAAATTTCAGTGGCTCCAACTGCCTCTAGAAATGCAAAACTCCTTAGCTTGGCATTTAAAGTCCTTCACTATCCTGCTTCCAGTATTTACAGGCTTACTGTACATTACTCCCCTTAACTCGATTACCATTTCAACTAAATCGGCCTACTTGCTAGGTCCCTGTACATGACATTACATTTCCTCATTCCATATCTTTGCCAGGCTGTCTTCCACCACAGAAATGCTTCTCTCAGAAACCCCAGCTTCCTCCAAGCTCAGTTTGTGTGTCATCTTCTGCTGGAAGCCTTTCCTCATCCTCTTAACCGCTGGGGTCCTCTGCTTCAAATCCAATTATTAGGTACCTCCTTTTTTTTTTTTTTTAAATATTGCCGGTATTGAGTAGAAAGTAAGTTACAGGAGGGGTGGAGGGAGAGGAGTGTTTCGGATTTTTTTTGACCTAGCAAAATGCTTTGTCCTTTGACCCAGACCTAGCAAAATGCATTGCACTATAATAAATACTTAAGTAATAAATACTTAAAGGATTATGTTAAGGCATGGATGTATTGTCCAAGCAGGGCCTCAGGAAATAACTAAATGGGCACAGTTTATCATTACTGGTTTCAGAAAGCAACGACTAGCAGGAAATATAGGGGTATTTGCTGAGATAATTTTATATTAACAGACAATAAACTGTATTCTACTTCAAATCACTCATTTATTAAATAACAGCCAATTTTTTTGTGCTTCTCTTTAAAACTGTATTAATGCTTTTGAAAACTGTGGCTTTAAAAGTGTTTCAAAGTATTTGGGAAAATTCTACAGGAAAACACACACACAAAACTGTAATTATTGTTATACTACCAAAATGACAAGTTAGGAAAGAAAAGAAAATTCAACTACTGATTAAAGCGCAAAGGAAATTTCAGGAGGCAATACTTCCCCTTAATGGGTAAGTAAAACTCTGAACTTCAAAATGACAACCAACCATCCCCCCCAAATAACAGAAAGTATTTCCCCAGTATACGCTTAAAAAAGTAAAAACGAAACATGAAATACTTATACATGCCTGAAAACAGAAACCATATGAAAAATATTTATCCTGTTTTCATCCTTACTCCAGCTCTGTACTACACAGATGTGGTCCAGGAGTTCTAGTCCGTATAGCACTCTGACAATATGGAACCCTTCTCAGAATATTTTTAAATGTATCAAGTAAAATATAAAGGGAACTAAATATTTTAAAATAGTTATATTTCGAAAAGCAAACCAAGTTCACAGCTCAAGGTTATGAGCCTCAAGATGAATTCAGCGTCTGCTATTAACTAATGGGTAACTCCTACACTGCCTATATCCATCCAACAAAATGTCAAATTATATACGAGACATTGCACTAAATGCAGAGGAAACATCCAGCCACCAAAACCGCGGATCCTGTCCTCAGGGAGCTCTCCATCTAAGTGCATTTCTGTTTAGTAGCTAGTTTTATTTTAGCTACAGACGTGCAACTAAAATCTCACGGACACGCACAACTTGGAATCCGCGATCTCCCCAGGGGGCGCGCAGGAAAGGGGTCTCTGTGATGAACCCCCCCGGGAAAAATCTCAGGAGTTTGCCAGGCTCAAGGAGCTTCCGAAGCCCAGTCGGGCCAAGTAGGGGCTGGAGGCGCCCGATGGGGCGTTTTTACAGGGCAGGGGGCGGAGTCGGCGGGGAAAATCGGGGCGTGAGTGTCCCTGGGATGCAGCTGCAGGAACCCGGCGGTCCGAGCACCCTGTTTCCGCAGGGAGGTCCCGGGCCTGGCCCAGCATGGGCGTCTCCCCGGGGTGGTGCCCTCCTTCTCCGCAGGGCCACCCGGGGCCCAGGAAGGGCAGGCCCGATAGACAGCAGCGACCCCGTGCAGACAAGCGGGCGGCTCTCTTCCGGCCTAGCCCACGGGCTCGGGCGTGAGGGGGCTGCGGGAGGGAAAGGCCGACCCACCTGACGCGGGGGCGAGAAAGGAAGAACCCGCCGGAATGATCACGACTTGCCCGGAACTGGGTCTTCTGCCTCTGCCGCTCCCCCGACGCTGGCGGCCCCAGCGGCTTTCGCCGGTTCCTCAGCTTTCCCTATCACACAAAGAGGGATGGGCGTCGGCTACGGCCAGCGCCAAGGGACAAGTAGCTTCGCCGGGACGCGGTTGCTCGTGGGACGGAAGGGCGGAGCCTTTTCGATCTCCTGGAAATAGCCCCAAGTAAGCCACCTTCCTGAGGCGAGGAGGGAAAGGAGGAACTCGCCGCACTCAGGCCCCACCAAGTTTACAGCCTTCCAAAAGTCAGAGGAATCGCCCCAAATTTACACAATCTGGGAAGGCAACCACGGCGCTGGAAGGAGGTGATTATCTAGAAAACTACAATTCCCAGGATGACGCGGAGGCTATATATACGGGGCGCGGGGGGTTCTGGGAAATGTGTTCTTTCTCTTCCCCCTCCCCCCGTCCTCTTGTATGCTGGGATTTGTAGTATGTAAACCGTGGGTCTGCGGAGTCATCGCTCCTTAGCCTTAGCTTTTCATTGTGCTCTTAAAGAGAAATTAATAACAGCTTTCAGCACCTCTTTCGGATGTGCCCCTGTATTTTTTTTTTCTTTCGGAATTTGCTATAAATAGGAGAGGTACTGTAGCTGGTCTTCAAGCTGGAAAGACCTGAGTTCAAGTGCTGCTCCCAACCCATACTGGCAGCAGCGTGTCTCTTGACAAGTTACTTAACCTCATTGTTCTGGGCAACAGTTTTAGACTGGGGATCTCAACTTTTTTTTGTCTCATAGGCCCTTTGGCATGGGACCTCTGGGTCCCTTCTCAGAATAATGTTTTTGCTAAATTTCGGTTAGAGATGATTGAAAATAAAGAGGCAGTGTTTCCTTCTTCCAAAGTCATAAACTCCTCGAAGTCTATCCAAGGATCAGGTTAATTGCTACTTGCTAAATAATTTGAAAAATTGTTACCAACTCATTGGTAAAGCGAAAGTTCCCGAAATAAGCAACAACAATAACTTTATGTAAGGTTAAGACATATCAGATGGAGGGGACAGCCATAAGGTTAGAAAGACCTAGAGTCAAGTCCTACTTTCCCCATATGCAGGCCACCTTATCCTGTGCAAGGTGCTTAAATTTTCAGTGCTCAAAGCGATTGTCTAAGACTATAAATTGCAGAGAAGGTACAAACTTGTAATAGTGCAGGGAGGTTTGTCACCTGAGAATTCCATATTCTAGTGAAATCACAAGTTCAATACCTCTCCTTAATAAGGTTGATATTCAACAAATATGCAAATTTAAGACCTATTACAAATATCCTTTGTAAGAATGTTATCTAAAACATATAAGGAGTTATAAAGGACTCTAAAACTTATAGACTCTTAAAACTTATATAAGGACTCTAAAACTTATATGGACTTTTTCCAAGGGAAGCTGATGCTAGACAAATCTCATTCTTTTTTTTGATAGGATAACTGGACTACTACATTTTGAGACAGATATGTAATAGTTGATAATAATAGCTAATATTTATCAATAAATAACATTTATTAAACAATACCATGTTCAGGCACTGTGCTAAAGCCTGAGGATACAAAAAAAACAAAACAAAACACAGAGACAAAAGATTGTCTCTGCCCTCAAGGAGCTCATGATCTAATGGAGAAGACAACATGCAAACAAATATAGACAAAGCAAGCTTTATACAGGTTAAATAGGAAATCATTAACAGAGTGAAGGCTCTAGAATTAAGAGAGATTAGAAAAGGTTTATTGTAAAAGACAGGATTTTAGTTGGGATTTGAAGGAAGTCAGGGAAGTCAAAAGGCACTGATGAGGAGGGAGAGCATTCCACGCATGGGGGGCAACCAGAGAAAATACCCAGAGCTGAGAGATGGAGTGTCTTGCTTGTGGAACAACCAGAAGTCTAGTGTTATTGGATCAAAGAATAAATGATAGGGGGTAAGGTGTAAGAAGATTAGAAGAGTGGAAAAGAGCAAGGGCCTTGAATTCCAGGTAGAGGGTTTTATATTTGATGTTGGAGGCAATAGGGAGCTTTGGGATTTTATTGAGTAAGGGGATGACATGGTTGGATCTACGCTCTAGGAAAATCACTTTAGTGGTTGAATGGAAGATTGGTTGGAGTGGGGAGAGACTGAGGCAGACAGATCTACTGTTGTGCAGAGAATAAGAGCGCGAGATGTGGGTTCAAGATAAATTTAGGTGTGGATTTATTGATCAAGTGCTCGACTACCTGGAGTGTACAAATCAGGCAGTCCTTTTTGAGCGTTATAGACTTGCTTTTATAGGCCAAAACCACAAAAGCAGAAGCATGACAACAGAAGCAAAAAGAGCAGCCATTGGTTACCTCTATAGTCCAGGGCTAATTTTGAAATATGGTGTGAGGGTACAGGAGTGCAGTCTTCCTGTGACTCAGGTGTCCCTTGGAAGAACAGGGGTAGTCGGTTCTTTCCAGAACAGGGTAGCAGGTCATCGGGTATGGGGGAACTGGAAAGTCCCAGGATAAGCTTGGGTCATATTCCAGGCAGAGGGTGTGGAGACCTTGTTTGGTTAACGGAACAGGACAGGGTCTCTATGTTGCGCCATAACTCTGAGTTGCACTTTGTACACTCATAATGATTCAAGGAAAGAAATATATAGAGAGAATAATAATAGGGAATTTTGCTGTGCGCAATGCCCAGTCATACCTTACAGCTGTTCTAAGCTATAACATGATATAGGATAGGAACAAAAACAGAAATAAAAAGGGGCTTAATACTGGGGCACAGGTGGGCCATGAATAGGTGGTAGGCAGGTGACCTGGGATTTGGGTTTAGGCACAACACTACCATCAAGCTATTGTAATAATAAATTTATAATATGATAAGGACCTGTATTAGAGGGGTGGCAGGATCAGAGGAGAGAAGGGGGCATATTTGCAAAAGCGAAGTTCACGCATGAGTGTAAAGTCACGCATGAGTAACTTTCCAGAAGATTGCTACTAGAAACAGCTTTTCAAGGTTCTCATTACACAGTATAGTGAACGCTCCATTTATTCAATAACAAATCAGAGCAATACATTCACAGAAAATCAAGGTACAGCATTCACAGTGTTACAGCTTATTACAGAAAATGAAAATACAGCATTCACAACAACTTATCACTAAAATGGCTACATCGTTTTTACCACAGTGGTCACATAGTTCTGAACAAAGTACAGCCATTTAGTCAATCAATCATTTAGTAACTGGAATTACTAAATAATCAGTCATTCAATCATCCTTAAGGAGTTTTGTCTCCTTAAGGGTCACAAAACACAGTAGTCAAAAATTCTCCACTCAGGGGGCACACTAAGTTACAAATCAGTCACTATTCAGTCATTATTCACTATTCAATCAGAAAACATACAGGCCATCTACTCCTCAGTCACAAGTAAATCACAGTCTTCTCAGTCAGTACACAATGTCCAAATAAAGTCTTCTTTCAGTTTGACTTGGGGTAGGCTCTCAGATTTGCTGGATTTCCTTCCATGGTCCCAGCTCCCACATGGATTCACCAAACTGTCACCTGGATTCAAAGGCAGACAGCTCCCAGTTCCTTGCCCAGCTCTCTGTGCAGTTCCTGTTCCACACTGTGGAAGCTCACAGTGTCCAGTCCACCTTAAATCCTTCAGTCTCTGTCCTTGGGAAGTCAAGGCTTAAAGCCACAAACAGACAAAATATGGACACCACAGTCATGCTTCCTCTGGCAGTTCCAGTTGGCCCTCGGAAATCTTCAGCAGCAACTCAGCTCCTCCAGCTTAACTTGGACTCAGCAAAAGTTTCAGCTGGTTCCCAGAATCAAAATCACTTCATCCAGGTTCTCAAAATAAAAATCATTCTCTATAGCCTGGGCCTCTCTTCCTCAGCCTCTAGAACCTGGCTCCAAGAAGATCTGAAATTCCAGGTAGGGCTTCACTGCACCACCTATTAGCTCCTCCTTGTTCTGCCCCTTCCTGTTACATCAGCAACAGGGGTTCATACCTTTCCTTTCTTAACAGAGACTTGATCTAATTAATTTCAAAGCAGGTGCTAAGTATCTGTTAGTTTTGCCAGTACAAAGGGATCAAATTACATTACTATTACACCTTGGCAACATATTAGATATGGAAGGTGAGAGATAGTGAGTAATCCAGAGTGGCTTCTAGATTGTGAGCCTGAGGAACTGGAAGAATAGTTTTGCCCTCTATAGTTGTTATGGGAATCTGAAGATCTTCCCTGCTTCTAGACCCTTTGATAAGCTTAAGTGACTCTGAGACCTTCCCTGATTTGAAAATATACTCTGCCCCCTAATAGGCTGAATGTGGTCACATGGAGCCTATGGCAGGAGGCTTGTTCTTCAGGAATGCCCACAACTTATTACTTTGTGATTAGGCAGTTGATCAAGAGGGTTGTGACATTCCCTGATCCAGGAGAAGGCTATATATACCCTGATGTGAGTTTTTGCTTTGGGGCTCACTTTGGAAAGAGTTGTGTGATTTGGCCAGATGAGACTCTGGGCAGCCATTGAGCCCTTCCTGCACCCCCCTCCCCCTTTGAAAACCCTGATGTTGGTGATTCCCTCTCTGGTAACTAACGAGGTCTTGGTGTAATAGTCAGAGGGCTGGAAGCCCTGTCTGCTAATCGGTTTCTTTGTCTGCGTGTAACTTCTGCTTATAACTTGTGTTTGTATTCTTTGAAGTTCAGGGTGTTGACTTTTTCCCCCTGAACTAAGTAAATGATATGTGTTTGATTGATTAAAGTAAGACTGTTAACCCATCTTGAGTTGCTTTCCTTTAGAAAAGCAGATCTAAGAACCTGTGCTAACAGCCATCCTAGGTATGCTAGGGTGCTTGCTGATACAACAGTACTGGGGAAGATGGGAGTAGGGAGATTTTAGGTGAAAAGACAACAAATTCTGTTTCAGACATGTTGAGTTTAAGATGTTTTTTTTGTTGTTGTTGAGTTGTTTTTCAGTCATGTCCGACTCTTCATGACACCATTTGGGTTTTCTTGGCAAGGATAGTGGGAGTAATTTGCCATTTCCTTCTCCAACTCATTTTACAGATGAGGAAACTGAGTCAGACAGGGTTAAATGACTTGCCCAGGGTCACAAAGCTATTTAGTGTCTGAGGTCAGATTTGAACTCAGAAAGGTGAGTTGTCTTAACTCCAGACTCCTGTAAAGCCAAGCACAAGCAGATTCCCAAAAGAATGCTACCGTGAACAGCTTTTAAGATTCGGATTACACAGTAATAGTGAATACTCTGTTTATTCCATTACACATCAAGATTCAGTACAATATTCACAATACAATATTCTCAGTATTACATTTTATTACAGAAAGTCACAATATAGTGTTCATAACAGCTTAACATTAGAATGGCCACACAGTTTTCACTACAGTGGCCACAATATTTAGAACAAGGAACAAAAGAAGAATCACTTGGTTTCCCTAAGGGGGAAACCCTTCTCACCTAAAGATTCAATCAATTCACAATATACCAATCTTCCACTCATGGGCAACCATTAACTTAATCAGTCACTCATCTAGCAGTCAGTCACTAAGCTAGATTCCCAGTTACTAAATATCATTAGTCCCTAATATGGTCCTTAGAAAACCACACAAACTTTCCACCCCTTGGTTTCCAGCAAACCTCAGTTTAGTCCAAGGGGAGGCCTTTTCTTCATCTTGACTCTGGGAAGTCTCTCTGATTCCCTGGATCCTCTTCCATGGTTCCAGCTCCCTCCTGAATCTGCCAAACAATCACCTGGATTCAGAAGCAGAAAGCTGACAGGTTCTGTCTGGTCCTCAGGGTAATCCCCAGCACAAGCTGAAGTTCACAGGGTGCAGCACATTTCAAACCCTTCACCACTTCTCTTGCCTGGAACTCAAGGATCAGCCAGGCCACCAACAAACAAAGTCTTATCCTGCTCATGCTTTTTCAGTCTTCCAGCAGTTCAGCTGGCTCTAGGACCCAGAAGGAATATTGGCCTTCTGGATGGCCTTCATCAGATTCTGGTCTCAGGAAAATTGCAATTCAGTGCTCAGTCAGCTTCCAGATACGGGGAGAGAAACTCTCTCTGTCTCTCTCTGTCTCTCTCTCTCTGTCTCTCTCTGTCTCTCTCTCTCTGCCTCTCTGTGTCTCTCTGTCTCTGTCTCTGTCTGTCTGTCTCTCTCTCTCTCTCTCTGTCTCTCTTTCTCTCTCTGTCTCTCTCTCTCAGCTGGCTTCAGTCTCCATGAATCTTCCTTCACTGAGGAGCCAATTCCAATTCTCTCTTTCTGTCTCTAGATTTCTTCTTTATATACAGCACTGGCCTCCTATCTCAGCCAATAGCCTTCTTCCACGTCAACAGGGAAGTTCATGCCTTCTCAACAATGGACAGGGTTCACACCTTCCATACTTAGCCCCAAGTTACTAGGTGCTACTTAGCCCTAAGTTATTAAGTGCTAAGTATATGAAAAACTGATTACTATTACAACCGGAACTTTATCCACTTTACCACCTGGCTGCCCTATTAGCTTGTCTACTGGACATCTAATTTGATAAGTCTGAAAGGCAGTTGGAGATGTGAGGTGGGAGGTCAGCAGAGAGACTGGGGTAGGAAAGGTAGATTTGAGAATCATCAGCAAAGTGATGGTCATTAAATCCATGGGAGCTGATGAGATTACCAAGTAGCATAGAGGGAAAAGAGAAGGGGGCCCAGGACAAACCCTGAGGGATACCTGTGGTTAGAGGGCATGATCTTGTTGAGGATCCTGCAGAAAAGGAGCCATCAGATAGGTAGTGATGTGTCACTATCTGTGTGACCTTGGCCAAGTCACTTAATGTCTCTAAGCCTTAATTCCCACACCTATAAAATGAGGATGATAATAATATTTGCCAACTACTACAAACTTATTCTACTTCTTGGAGTTTCAAGAATAAAGTGAGGTAGTATATGTAAAGTGAGCTAGTGATTAAGTGGGAGCTAATGAGTGATTAGTCTAAGTTGCTAATAGATGCATCTTTTTTTAAAAATAGTATTTTATTTTCTCCCAGTTACATGTGAAGACAATTTTTAACATTCATTTAAAAAAAATTTTGAGTTCCAAATTTCCTGTCTTCCTCCCTCCCCTCCCCAAATTGATATGGGTTACACATGTTCAATCATGCAAAACACATTACCACATTAGGATTTTAAAAACACATAAAAATACAGAAAGTGAAAAATCGTATGCTTTGATCTGCATTCAGATTTCATCAGTTCTTTCTCTGGAGGGAGATACATTTTTCATCATGAGTCCTTTGGAATTGTCTTGGGTTGTTATATTGCTGAGAATAAGTCATTTATAATAGTTCATAGTACAATCGTGCTGTTAGTGTGTATAATGTTCTCCTGGTTCTACTTACTTCACTTTTTATCAATTCATTTAAGTCTTTCCAGGTTTTTCTGAAATCATTCTATTCATCTTTTTTTTTTTTTTGCTTTTTGGAGGGAAGAAAGCAGGGCAGTTGGGGTTAAGTGACTTGCCCAAGGTCACACAGCTAGTAAGTGTTAAGTGAGACCGGATTTGAACTCAGGTCGTCCTGACTTCAGGACTGATGCTCTATTCACTGCACCACCTAGCCGCCCCTATTCATCATTTCTTATAGCACAGTAATATTCCATTACAATCATGTACCACAGCTTGTTCAGCCATTCCCTAATTGCTAGACAGCTCTTCAATGTCCAGTTCTTTGCTACCACAAAAAGAGCTGCTATAAATATTTTTGTACAAATAGTTCCTTCCCCCTCCTTTGAAATCTCTTTGGAATACAGACCTAATAGGAGCATCTTTGAAATGACCCTCTTGTGGTCTAGCCTGAGTGTCTAGGATCATAGACATTGAGGTGGAAAGAACCATTGGCATCACTTAGTCCAAGCTCTTCATTTTAAAAAGGAGAAAGCTGAGGCATAAAGGCATTATGTGAATCACCCAAAGTCACCCAAATAGTAAATGATAGGGCTGGGACTGAAGTCCCAGAATTCTGACCCTGAATCCAGTGGTTTTGCCATTACACAAGAACCGTCTGTCTACCTCACTGTGGACTAGATCAGTCAATACACATTTATTAAGTATCTGCTCTGTTCCAGGCACTGTGCTAAGTGCACAGCCTTCAAGAGTCATGAGAGACTTCAATTTGACTCCATCTTTGGACACTTCCTCACCATGTGACAAAGTCACCGAAACCTATGAATGCCAAAATGTCCTCATCTAAAAAATGAGAGAAGAATACCAACAACCATGTGCCTTACAGAATTGTTGTGTAGATAAAATGAACTGATGTGCATAAAGTGCTCTGCAAAGCTTAAGGTATTAAATATTATAGTTGAAGGAGATAGTGTGACATAATAGCAAGAACTTGGAATCAAGGGACCTGGATTTGAATTGAGCCTTGAACACAAACTAGTTGTGTGACCAGGAGTGAGTCATTTAATGTTTCAGTACCTTAGTTTCTTTATCTATAAAATGGAGATAATAAACTTTTAAGTACTATATGAATGTGAGTTTATTAGCTATATGGTATTCAATGAAGCCTTTATTAAGCATCAATTATATGCAAGGCACTGAGCTAGGTACTGGGAATACAAACATAAAATAGATCAGTTCCTGCCCTCAAGGAGCTTACATTCTACTGGGGAATATGATATGATTCTATATCTTGGGTGTACATCGTGAGTTCTGATGGACAGTACAGTTAGTCAACAAGCATTTATTAACTACTTTTTTATGTTCTAGGCAGTGGGTGTAGAAAGAAAGGCAAAAACATGGTCCTTGCCAGTTCATCTGACCCCAGAGTATAGCTTCTCCAACATTTTCAGTAAAAATGTTTAGCTAATTAGCTAGCATATATGAAATAGTAGGCCATAGGATCTAATCCACTTTCCCGCTTACTGCTATTGTGGTATAGCTGCCACCAGGCATCCAGCTAGCAGACTTAGATCAGCTGGTAATTGTAATTGAAAACTGACTAATTAATTACTTGAAGCAATCCCCCCTTGTTAATTTCTGATTATAAGATTTCTTACTGAAATAAACTTGGGTACCCCTGCTCTAAATACAATTACTGGGTCAATTATAATACAATGAGTGCTAAAATTTTGTAGGACAAAGTTGAAGTATTATGGAATGTCAAAAATGGAGAGTTTTTAATTTTTATTTTTAAAATTGATTTATTTACATTTAATTTACAAGATTCAGCTCCACAATTCCTTGAGTTTCAAATTTTCTCCCCTCCCTCCCTTCCTCTCCCCCTCCCCCACGGCAGCAAGGAGAGAGTTTTTAAAAGGAAATGTTCCTTAGACATTATTACTAACACTTTTGCAAGTATGGATTTTCAAAATGCTTCCTTACCCCTTCCTTCTGTGATACTTTAGTCCAGAAAAGGACAGCAGAAGACTGTGGAAATGCATATGGTTAAAGATGTTAGAACAATTAATTTCATTTTATTTACCTGCAGTTCATATCTTGTTGATTCAATGTACAAGATTATGAGAGAAAAATATAAATTCCTATTCTGAGCCAAGAAGTTTGGCTCTAAAATGGAAAAAACCCCATGGCAGTGGCAGTGAATCATGAAGTCATCTGGTAATTATACTCTCAGCATTCCTCTCCAGCTGCCATTTATAAATCCACAAGCTTTAGAGATGGATAGAATCTTAGAGATTTCTTGTCTAACTCTCTCTTTTTTCTTTTTTTGGAAGGGAGGAGGGCAGAGCAATTGGGGTTAAGTGACTTGCCCAAGGTCACATGGCTAGTAAGTATGTCAAGTGTCTGAGGCCAAATTTGAACTCAGGTCCTCCTGACTCCGGGGCTGGTGCTCTATTCACTGTGCCACCTAGCCGCCCCCAACCCTCTCATTTTACAGGTGAAAAAACTGAGGCCCAGAAAAGGGAAATGACCTCCCTAATATATTCACTGAGTTATAATAAATAGCAGAACTGGGATTTGAACCTGAGCCTTCTGATCCAAATTTCAGTGCTCTTTCCACTGTACCATATTGCATACTGTATTTTACTACATAATTGTTGCATCCTGTTTTTTAGTCCAAAAGTTGGTTTGTAACCTTTCATCACATAACCTTCACATGGTATAATTTTGTCCTCATGTTGCTTAAAAGGTAAACAGAGAAGTAGTGTATTCACCATTGGTATATGCATGCACATTTATCTCTTGGGCATTGTGAACCTAGAATTCTCAGCACACATGCGTTATCATTATTCAATTTTAATGTTTATTCATGAGTATTCAGTGCATTCTAATCTTATACCAGACAGCTTAGTAATAAAGGATTTTTAAGCAATACTGGCACAATTTTAAAGCTTCATATAATGGTCCCACCCCATTTGGGGGCAAAAATGAGCATAAATCTGTGATGATTATATGGTGAAATATAGTATCTTGCTGTATATTAAAACACAAAGCTCTAGGTTCTTCCAGCCTCTTGTCAGCTTAGACTCTGGACTTCATTCATATAAATAATTCCTGGATTTGATTTTTTTTTTGGTGTTAGATATGTCTGAGACCTTCTCATATCTAAGCATATGAAGATCACTATATTCTATATCTGGGAATAGGAGTGTACTCATTTTATAGTTTATGTAAAACTATATTTATAGTTTTATATCTGCAATATGATCAGGAAAAGAGGCAGGCTGGTTACATAACAAAAGTGAAGAAAAAAAAGATGGAGGGTCACAAAACAGTAAAAGAATCAAAGGAAGACCTCTAGCTCACTGGGTAGACCCCTAGTGAAAGATTTATGGAAGGATATGAGCAATGATCCCATGGGATGAAAAGGTATTCAGATAGGTTTCAATCTGCTTAAAGAGTTCATAGCTCCAGTAAAGGATAAAATAAGAGCTCCTTGTAAATCCTAACTTTTGGTTTTTTTAAAATCCAACTTCTATTCCATCTTCAGAAAATGAAATATTATCTAGTGTTTTCTCTTTATAGAAACACTGGCATGTATACAGTAGTGTGCTTGTAAGTGTTTAACATCTAACTTTCTGAGAAAAAGAACGTATGCACGACACACTTTTAAGGTTAATATCCATTATTAGCATTTTCTCCATTATTTGCTTAATTCTAGACACTCAATAAAACAATAAAGCAAGCCCTGATTTGTAACATTTGCTAATTTCTGAGGTGTAGCTGCTCACCCAGAAAATGTGACAATTGGCTCTCAAGGGCCAGTTGGAGCTGGCTCCAGCATGCCCCTGCATGTGTGTGCGGTTTCTGCTAACTTTGGGAACTACTTTAACTTTCCCATTTCCCATCCTTAGTCAGGGAAACTCCTCAAAGAACACCGTGCACTTGAAGTATATGTGAGCTGACCAGCAAATCTCTCATAATCTAGCAGTATTATTTTTCTCTTATCCTTATTATTGTTCTGGTCTGTATTTTTTTCCTTTGGAGTGTTTACTGTACTGTTAACTTAATATAGGTTTTTTTTCATTATTTCCTCTACTTGTCTTGATGCACATATTTTCTCTCTTAGTGTCAAAATAAGGTGATGGTGAATTATGAGCCCCTTCTGAGCTCAGCATACTTTTGTAATCTTGTAACCTTTGGCACGAAACACATATACTAGTGAATGATGGAGCACTTAAGAGTGATTCACCACTGAGCATTACAGAAAATAGGCTGACGAGTTCAAAAATTCAAGGCAAGTTCCTTCTACTCAGCATGGTGTATATACTGCGCTATCACTTTTCCCCCCCCTATTATGTGGTTAAGAAGAGAGGAGATAATGATGGTTTCTTAAAAGTTACCTATAATGCACTCAAAACTCTGTTAGGTGTAATGGTTTTAAAAGGTAGAATGAAAACACTGCTAGGAGATCAACACAAAAAGAATCATTTTCAGATAGAGCTAGTGGGGTATGTTCTCTTCTGGATACATACATGGAGTTCCCATTAACTATAATGGGAATTATATGTGTGCATCAAGGGAGCATGTCTATTCCCCCCTTCTTCTCCCAAAGGTGTTATAGAAAAATGCTGTTTCTTTCCCAGATCTTCTCCTATTGATTTTATTCACCTGTTGGGCTATACTCAGAGAGTAAGACCATGGTAAGACAGTGTGCCATTTTAAAAGTTATCCTTTTGTGTTTCTCCATTTTAGCTTTCTGATGAGGAGTACAAATTAGTGAGTAAAATATAGGACAAAATGGCATGAAGTCCAAATAGGACCCTGAGTGATCCATTTTCAGTTTGGAGGCATCAAAACCATAATGTTTCTCTTGGGCACATATCACAGTTGAGATTTCAAAATTAGTATAGAAATGAATTGATACATAGAAAAATAACTAGTATTGCTGTACATAGTGTGGAAAGTTGGATATTCAAGGGTCTTTCCAACCACGTGTTGAACAACAACATTTGAAGCCATCAATCTTAGTCATTTGCGAGGGGTCATTTTTAAAAATGAAGGATATGTAAGCACATATGTGTTGGTGAGAGGTGAGGGATGAAATAGCCCAGTCCAATTTGTTTTGAAAAGAAAAGAAGGAGGAGGAACAAGTATATAGTAAGCACTTACCATATGCCAGGCACTATGCTAATTTTGGTATTGTTGAGTAATTTTCAGTCATGCCTGATTCTTCATGACCCCATTGGAGGTTTTCTTGGCAGAGGTGCTAAAGTACTTTGCCACTTCTTTCCCCAGTTCATTTTACAGATGAGGAAACTGAGGCAAACAGGGTTAAGTGACTTGCCCAGAGTCACACAGCTAGTAAGTGTCTGAGTCTGCATTTGAATTCAGATCTTTCTGACTCCAGGGTCACACTCTGCTACCTAATGCCCAGGTAGTAAAGAAAAGGAAATGGGCATGTTAGCATTTTATAGGTGAAATTACGCAAAAATTTGTAGCCTGTTGGGAAGAACCGAAGTTAGGTAAATTGACTTGTCATTCTGATGTGGGGAAATGTTTGATTCTTTATCTGAGAATGAGAATAAGAAGTATCTGATTCATATTGGCTCTACATAATTGGTGAGTACAATTTGGCCACTGCTATGGGGGCGTAGAGGAGGATACAATAGGATATGAGTTCAGAACTAGTAAGCAAGTGTAGCATGGGACAGTGGTCCACACTATAGGCAAGTGGGCTCAAAGAGGCTAATGGTGTAGAAGAAAAGGCAGCTGCTGTTGAGGGCCAACTCAGCCAGAAAACATATTTCTAGTATTACTCAAACCAGGCAAACCAGCCAGAAGATAAACATAAAGAAGGAGATCACCATAAGGGGTTAGTGGGATAGTCAAAGTTTCAGTACCCTGGAGAGAGAAAGCTTTTCTGCAGGGGACAGGTAGGGGAGAATCTTTCTCTTCGAAGTCAAAGCAGTAGATATAATAGGCCTTTCCAGGTCCGTAGGCTAGCAAGCTGCTTGAGGAATCCAATTAGAAGAATAAGGTTTGGGGAAACATAGGACCTGAATTCAACTTTGGCCTCTGTCATATACTGCCTTGTGGGATCTTGGGTAGTCACTCTCTCTGGGGTTCAGTTTCCTCAGCTCTCAAATGAGAAAACTATACTTGATAGCTTCCAAGGTCTCTTCTAGCTAGAAAGCTATGACACTAGGAATTGTAGGAGTTAAGGTACTTGCCTTGTACAAACACTAGAGTCTAATGTCTAGAATTGTATGTTTGCATCAAGGGAGCGTGTCCATTCCCTCCTTCCTCTCCCAAAGGTGTTAGAGGAAAATACTGTTTCTTTCTGGTCTAGTCTAGAGACTAGACTCTTGTTCCCATAAATTTGAGATGCTGAAGAAACAAATTTATTAGGCTAAAATACAGCAGCTGGATTAGCCAAAACTAGTAAGGGAACTAATCCAAGGCTATGAAAACTGCAAGCAGGCATCAAGAACTTGGGAAAAGGGAAGAGGGAGCTAGGACAAGTAGGTTGAATGTATCACTGATGGACAGGATAAACTTTAAGAACTGTTGCATTTGGTAAAGCGGTTTCCTCTTTTATCTGTTACTAAAACAGCTTTCTCCACATTGTTCTGTCCAACCCTCTTGAAATGACTGAGAGGGTGGTGAGCCTTAGGATAAGAGGGAAAGGAGGAAATGTTGCTACCCTCCTCCTGCCAAAGGACCCAGGAAAACTAGGTCAAGGTGCAATGGCAGAAACTTAGAAGGAAGCCCCAGTCTACTGTGCAGTTTTAGACCTTGGCCATGGAGCCTTGCTGCCCAGGCCTAGTGGTGCAGTTCTGCATATATGTCTATACATAGACATATATGTTTGTGTACATGTGTATGTATGTATGTATACATTTGTATGTGTGTACAGTAAGTCAAACACAGTTACTAAACTCTGTGTGTGAAAGCACTGTGTTAGGGTGATGTTTAAAAACCTCAAGAGACATAATTTTATTAGTAATACCAGCATTTTAATGAAAGGATGGCCATTTGGCCATCTCTCTCTTAGACCAAAGACAATCATGGCAGTAGACTGACAGCCCTATACCCATTGGAAGAGGAGTGTTCCTGGAGGTGGCAATCAACTCTGATTGATTAGCAATTAATGAGAGAATGAATATTAAAATGAGGGGCTGAACCTATTCAAATGAACTTTGATTATATCATTTACTTCTAAATTACCCCAGCCTTGAGCAATCTATTGGAAGAATTTATCCCCATTCAAACCTGAGTAGAGCAGTGGTTTCCCCACCTGGGTAGGATCTGTTAAGAAAGTGAGTCCAGGAGTGGCTAGGTGGTGTAGTGAGTAGAGCATCAGCCCTGGAGTCAGGAGGACCTAAGTTCAAATCTGGCGTCAGACACTTGACACACTTACTAGCTGTGTGAGCTTGGGCAAGTCACTTAACCCCAATTGCCTTCCAAAAAGCAAAAAAAAAAGTTAGTCCAGTCTCATTATCATTAATGTCCTTCAAGAGACGGCATTTTTGAAATCAGAACTTTAGAAAGAAGAGGAAACTCTGTGGATCTCCCCACATCATTGGTTATTAATAATCATTTCTCTCACTCACATTTTAAAGACAACAATGTAATGGCTACTACACTCAAGGAGCTTACCTGTATGTGTGTGGCTAGATACACATATATGCATGTGTATTTATATACATAGACATATAGTATATAATATAAAGATAATAATAGCTAGGATTTACATAGAACTTTAAGGTTTATTAAGGTTTATGTACATGATCTCATTTGATCCTTAGAAAAAAGGAGATAGATATATAAGTGTCATCACTTTGTATGTGGGAAAACTAAGGTTCATATGACTTACTCAATGGCTCATGCAACTCCTAAGTATCCAAGGCAAAATTAGAACCAAATGTCTCCTGACCACAGTTCTGGGCCTTTTTTACTCTACAATGAGGCTCTCTAGTTCTAGCTAGCTGTGTGATCTTGGGGGAAGACCTATAACCTCTTTGGGCTTCAGTTTCCTAATCTGTAAAAGGAGAAAGTTGACCTATGGTGCTATCTTGGTATAAATAGAAGCCTCACTTCCCACCTCCCTTCCCCATCTGTTTTATATAAATCCCCAGTGTAGCCTATAATAGTTATTTTTTTAGAGCATGACAATATGATAAAGACCATTCATCTATATTAAAGCACCACTTTTTGCAGAGTATTTACCTTTAAATCACAAATCTGTTCGTCATAAATTATTTTCAGTTACTTAAGCACTTTCAACAAGTGTAATGACAAGGAGAGAGAGACTTCCTGCCAGAATCCAGACCCCTGCCTGAGAAGATTCAGAAATCCACTATATCTTTTTGTAGTTTGGAAATGAAATTTCTGTGGAAAGTAGAAAAAGTATTGGACTTGGAATTGGAAGGTCTGGGTTCAAATCTTGGCTTGCCTACTAACTTTTGGCATGACCCTAAATAAAACACTTGACCTCTGAAGACCTGTTTCTTCTTCTGTAAAAGGAGAAACTTGGACCAAATGATCTTTCAACTCTCTTCCATCCTCTAAATCTATGATTTCATCATTCCTCAAACATTTTTCTTTTAGCTTTTCTTTTTTTAAACTTTTCTTTTTAACAAGTTCAATAGTTCCCATTGTGTTCCAACTGTGTGTTAGCTTTTAATTATTCATTTTTCTGGGAATTTAATTTCTTCTTTAAAAAACACTGTAATCAGTCCTACTTTTAATGTATTCTGAATTCTCTGGCTGAATTTCAATACTCAGGCCTCTGGCTACAACTCTTAATGATGGTGAAGAGTTATCGACAGTCGGTATTGACATAGTCACTTAAGAAGCCTATATGTGGTCTGAAGAACACTATACAGCTTCCTTTCCTCATGTCTATTAATATAGTTTCCTGTTGACCTCACTGGGAGATTCTTGGTACTAGGACCAAGAGAAAGAACAAATAGAATATTGTTTAGCAACAAAGAAGAAATTACAACCATAGTTCTTATTCATTTACAAAGCTCTTTATCATAGCAGCCTTGTAGACAGTGCAAATATTATCCCAGTTTTACAGATAAGGTAACTAAGGTTCAAAAAGGTAACATGACTAGCCCTGTTTGGAGTTTGAGCACAAGTTTCCTGACTGCAGGTACTTTTTTTTACTCATCCTCTCCAAAAAATTGAGCTTTCTCATACTGTTTCACGAGAAGAATTTAGTTTGAAAAATTCTCTGTTGTGGATGGGACACTGGACCAGGAGACAGAAAACTAGGTTTTGGTTCTGGTCCTGCCATTTTTTAGTCATGTGATCTTGGGCAAATTATTTTATATCTCTGAAGCTCATTTTCCTCTTCCACAAAATAATGGGGATAATAATCACTGTCCTGCCTATGTCACAGGGTTGTGTGAGAAGAAAATTGTGGAAGTGCTTCATAAATTTTAAAGTATTGCTTATATGTGGGTGGCTGGGTGGTGCAGTAAATAGAGCACTGGCCCTGGAGTCAGGAGGACCTGAGTTCAAATCCAGCCTCAGATACTTAACACAAAAAACTAGCTGTGTGACCTTGGGCAAATCACTTAACCCCAATTGCCCTACCTTCCACCCCTCCAAAAAAAAGTATTACTTATATGAGTTAGTTATTAGACTATGCTATAGACCTAATATGGGATGGTAGAACTGTACTATGAATATGTGTATGTATAAATATAGATAAAATATTGGGGTTGAGTATAGCTTGCCAAGCTATTGTTCCTCAGTTGATACTATTACTGATAACAGGAGCTGATGATCATGGAGTGAACAGCTATTGAAAGTGGTAGAAAGTGCAGAGGAGAAATGAGGGATAAGCTGAGCTCAGTACAGATGACTTAAAAGTCCACTGGAATTCAAAGGACATGCTCATAGAAAATGCAAGGAAAGGTCTTTGGTTGACAATGGCATTAAAGGCATAGCATGGAGGGGCAAGTGGAATGGTCAGTTCTGTGGAAATCACAGAATATTTTAGATGGATAAGAAGGAAATGTCAACTGTGGGTCTCAGGCATTAAGTAAAATTTATAGTTACATACATTCAAAACTTCTAAGAAGGCAAAACTGTAGATGGTCAGTAAAAAGTTAAAGTTAGAATATGAATACATAGGATTACATATTTGTACCAATCACCATTTTGAATACTATTATGGATCAGATGAATGTTAAAGGTTAAGGATTTGGGAGGATGAGAGGAGAGACAACAGCTTTGCCTATGGCCCAGTAAACACACCTTTCACCACTAGATTACACTGCCTTGGAAGCACTGAAAACTTCCAAAGCCCCAGACAGGGTGAGGAACCTCTGTTCTTGAGGCCACATGTGGCCCTCTATGTCTTCAAGTGTAGCCCTTTGACTGAATCTAAACTTCACAGAACCTGCGGCCTCAAGACCTTAGGTTCCCCACCCCTGGCCCAGTTCCTCTCCTAGTAAAGACATTCGAGATTGGAATCAAGGCAATAAACATCACCTTTTTTGCATGCCATATGTTTCTAGGTATTTCCTCACCTATAAAATGGGAGAGCTGGACTAGATTATCCCTAAAGTCTTCAAATATGATCCTGTGTCATTTTGGCAAGCTGATAGAGAAGGACCTTGTAGGCATAGAGTTATGGTCTGAGATGATATATATGCATTATATATACTATCCTGTAGACAATTGCCAGATTAATTTTCCCAAGGCATAATTTTAAATGTTAGCCTCTTGCTAGAAAATCCCATTACCTACCAAATAAAATTCAAATTCCTCATCTAACATTCAGAGGCCTCTACAGTTTAGTTCCAGCCTATCTTTCTAGCTTTATTATCAGCTTCATCACATTTCATTTTACAGTTGTGCTGATTATATGATATTCCCTGAACATACTCCATGAGGGAGAAATGATATGCTGGGCAGAAGGAACAGTGGGAACAAAAGCACAGAGAACATGCTGAGCTTGAAATGCCAAAGGGTATAGATGACCAGCAGGCAGGTGGCAGCTAAGAGCTGTGATTCTGGAGAGAAGTTAATACTACACATGTAGGTTTGGAATTCTTTGGTGAAAAGGTGACAATTTAATGGATGAGGTCATCAAGGAAGAAAGGATTGAGAGAAGAGGAAGGATGAGAACAGAGTATTATGATAGAAGGACATTGCGAGAAATGCTTTCAAAGGAAAAAGATGCAGATAGATTAAATTTTAAAAGTTGAACGAAGATCTAATATGCAAATACTAGTACAAAGAAGACTGGAGTTAATGATCAATAATTTATATACTCTAGGTGATGCAGGAACAAAATACATGAAAGAAACACTGATTTTTCTTTAAAAGATGAAATAGAAATGTAATTATAGTGGGAGACCTTAATATCCTATTATCAGAATATTAAAGATCTAGTTTAATAGGAAAAGGAATAGGAATAGGAAAAGACATCAAGGTACCTGGATTTCTAGTCAAAGGACATGAGTTCAAATAATGTCTTTGCCACTTGTAACTGTGTGACTTTGAGCAAATCTCAATCTCTCTGAACCTCAGTTTTCTCATCTCTGTAATGAAGGTATTAGATTAAATGACCTCTGAGTTCCTTTTCTTCTTTATATCTGAGATCCTGTATGTGAATTGATACTGTTAGTTGTGAGGGCTTATGGAAAATTATGTCAAAATTTGGTTGTCCAGAGCAGTTCATCAGCATTGTACGTCCGTTTCATGACAGCATGCTTGCCTGGGTTCTAGATAATGGACAATGCTCATGTGCCTTCCCAGTCACCAATGGAGTGAAACAAGCCTGTATGCTTGCTCCCATGATTTTTAGCATGATCTTTTCAACTATGTTGTCAAATGCTTTCAATGAGGATGAACATGGCATCAAGGTCAGCTACTGCACTAATGGTATTCTTCAACTTGTAAAGGCTACAAGCCAAGACCAAAGTGGAGGAAGTGTTGATGCATGATCTTCTATTTGTGGATGATTGTGCACTCAATACAGCCTCTAAAGCTGAGATGCAGCAAAGTATGGATCAATTCTCTGCTGCTTGTGCTAATTTTGGCCTAACAATTAACACGAAGAAAACAGGTCCTCCATCAGCCACCACCACACCATCCATATGTGGAGCCATTGGTTATAGCAAATTGAGAAGTTTTGAATGCTGTGGATATGTTCACTTACCTTGGTAGTGTACTTTCCAGGGATGTACACGTTGATAATGAGGCTGATGTATGCATTGCCAGAGCTAGCTTAGTGTCTGGGAGGCTCTAAAGGAAATTCAGAAGGGGTATTAGACTGACTACTAAAATGAAGGTCTACAGAATCATTGTGCTGACCTCATTGTTGTATGCCAATGAAACCTGGAGAGTCTACCAGCACCATTCCAGGAAACCGAATCACTTCCATTGGAATTATCTTAGGAAGATTTTGAAGATCACTTGGCAGAATAAGGTACCAGACATATATATATACACACCAGGTGAGGCAGCTAGATGGCTCAGTGGTTAGAGTGCTGGACCTGGGGTCAGGAAGACCTCAGTTCAAATCCAGCCCCATACACTTATTAGCTGTGTGACCCTTGACAAGTCACTTAACCTCTTGGTTAAGTTTGCCTTGGATACAGGAAGGTGATTCAGTGGATAGAGCACTGGAGTCCGGAAGACCTGAGTTCAAATTTAACTTTAAATATTCACTAGCTGCATGACCCTGGGCAAGTAATTTTGCCTTAATCCTCTGGAGAAAGAAATGACAAACCACTCTAGTATCTTTGCCAAGAAAACCACACAAGGATCATGAAAAGTTGGATGTGACTGAATGACTGAACAACAGTGATGTACCAGGCACTGTGTACCATGTGCTTTACAAATACTACCTTCTTCTGTCTTCACAAAAAGCCTGGGGGCTAGGTGCTATTATTACTCCCATTTTACTGTTGAAGAAGCTGAGGTAGACAAAGGTTAATCATTTGCCCAGGGTCATTTAGCTTATGAGTGGTCGAGGCTGTGTTTGAACTGTCTTCCTGACTCTTGGTCCAGCATTCTGCCCATGTCTCCACCTGACTGCCTCTGAGAAGATATATGAACAATATAAATTAATTCAAAGAACATGAGATAGTGCAGGTAATCTCCAACAAAAAGGGGTGGTGGAGAGAGGAGCCTGCAGGAATAGGAAAGCATAAAAGTAGTATAAGCAAGGCAAAGTATTACCTGAAAGGGGGACGAAGAGTCACAAACCAATACAAAAGAAATGCAAGAAGGAAAATGCAGTTTAGCCTGTATTGTGTTAACTGCCATCTAAGAGTGTATCAGAATTGAGATCTTATTCATTTCCTAGCCTGGTCCACTCCTGGGGAAGGGGAGAACCCTGGTCCTTGCTATCTTCAGCCACCACAAATGCTGATTGGGACCAAATCCTGACTCACACTGCTGAGTAGATGTGATGGTCACAGGTGCCTCTACTGAGTCTACCACAGATCTGAGTCCTCAGAAATACACATCCTCTAGTACTTCTGACTCATGGAGCCTGAAAGGAAAAGAAAAATAGGATGTGTATTTCAGATGTGATGTCTTTGGTTCACCCACTCTATAATTATAGAGTTGTTGTTTGTCTTTTGTTCTGGGAAGGGGACCATGATGTCAGGAAGGTGATGCCATGACTTGTAAGTGAATTGGATTTAAATGAAGCTTTCTCCTCCATAGCAATCCAGGTCTAGTGGCAAGACATAGATGAGGATGACTGGAGATGGCCCCAATAGCTACAGAGGCAGAGAAGGAGAAAGAAGAGAGAGCCATGGAAAGTTTGGAACTTACCAAACACCCCCTCTAGAGTAGAATTTTGTGTATAACTACTAAGGTGATGTGAGAATTCCTAGGGCCCAGTCTTTTTGATGAATGAAGTCAGTTTAGTGGCTAGCAGCACCATTTGATGATTAAGTATGTTTGGAAAATCGTCCATGTAAAGGTATTGCAGTGAGAGATGAAATGTTGAATTTGTGAATGATTACCTCCTTTTTTTTTCCTCTCAGCATCGATGCCAAATGAGAGATTTAACAAATTTTCTGAAGCTATGAATTTATGGTAGAGGGGGAAAATGGAGTTGGGGGCAGGGGCTGAAGTGATGAAAATAGAATTGAAATCTAAAGTACACTTGGTATAGAACTGATGGTTAAGTGGTTTCGTGAATTTTTCATTTTAAAATAAGTTTTTATTGATATATTTTGGTTTTTTAAAAACACCATCATTTCTGCCACCAAAGAGCCATACCACAAAACACACAGTATTTCTAAAGACAAAAGAAAAAGAAGAGGGAAAATGAGCACAAACTGTTGAAAAAATCTGAAAATATATGCAACATACAACACTAATGAGCCTCCCACCTCTGCAGAGGAGTGGGATCGTGGTACTTCTTATATATTTTCTTTTAAGCCATAACCTATTCTTTATAGCTTTGTGACATTCATTTTACATTTATTTTTGTGATTGTTCTTTATGGTTGTTCTGTTCAGGAAGATTATTTTGGCAGCAGGATAGTGGATGGATTGGAAATAGAAAAGACTCTTAGACAGGAGGCAAGTTAGGACCAATTAAGATTGTGGCAATTTGGGGACAGAGGTGATGAGTGCCTGAACCAGGTTTGTGGCTGTGTCAGTAGAGATAAAGGGATGGATGAAATGTGTTGTGGATATAGAATGGACAAGACTTGGTAACAGATTAAATATGGCGGGAAGTGGGGTGATAGATAGAAAGAGAAGAATAAAAGAGAGCTAAGGTGGGCTGGGAAGATGGTGGTGTCCTCATTAGAAATTGGGTGGAGGAAGGGCGGGTTTAGGAAGGAAGCTAATGAGTTCTCTTTTCGATATGTTGAGTTTGAGATGCCATTAGGATACCCAGGGGAAAATTTCTAGCAGAATCCTCTGATACAGGAACAGAATTTGGGAGACAGATCATGGCTGCCTATATCAATTTGAGAATCATTTGTGTAGAGATGATGACTGAATCCAAGATGGTATATTTGATCACTAAGGAGAGAATATATTGAGAGAATACACAACATAGAGTCTTAGGGAACACCTGTGATTAGGGGACAAGAGAAAGTGGATGATCCAACAAAGAAGACTAAGAAGGAGCAGTGAAAATGGTGGGAGCATGAGGAGGGGGCAAAGTCATAGAATACAAATCAGGTGAGTATATTCAGTGTATTCAGGAGTGTTGGCAGTGAAAAAAGCTGGAAGTCATTGAAGATGACTAGAAAAGACATTAGATTTAACCATTAAGAAATGATTGGTAAGTTTCTTGGATCCCTTACCTCAAGTTATCAGAGATTCCTTGAAGCTAGCGGGCTTGTGCCAGAAGGGACTTAGATTCATAATCTCAGATCCCAACCTCTGCCATCCAGAGGTAGTAGAATACCTGAATTTCCATGGTCTTAGAACCTCCACATACTGAATTTGGGATACCTTCTTCCTCTGATTCATCTTCTGATAGTTTGGATTTCTTTGATTGAGACTAGCAGTCATCCACAGCATCATAGGAGACTTTTTTTAAATTCAATTTTTAAAAATTCAGTTCCATATAGAGTTTTTTAACATTCATTTAAAAAAAATTTGAGTTCCAAATTCTCTTTATCCCTTCAAATTCAAATTTCCCTTTCTCCCTCCTAGAGAAGGCAAGCAATTTGATATAGATTATACATGTGTAGTCATGTAAAATACATTTCTACATTAGCCGTGTTGCAAAAGAAACACAGGCTCCCCCCAAAAAAATTCAAGAAAAATAAAGTAAAAAATAAGCATACTTTAATCTACATTCGAGTTCCATCCATTTCTTTTTCTGGAGGTAGACAGTGTTTTTCATTGTAAGTCTTTTGGAATTTGTCTTGGATCATTGTATTGCTGAGAATAATTGTCATTCACGGTTGATGATCATAGAATATTACTATTACCATGTACAATGTTTTACTGGTTCTGCTCAATTCACTTTGCATCAGTTTATGTAGGTCTTTCCAGGTTTTTCTGAAACCATCCAGATTGTCATTTCTTATAGCACAATAGTATTCCATCACAATGACTTCTCTGTTTCTGTTGATTCATCCTTCTAGTCATCCAGTTTCAGAAGATAGAGTCAGTCTTGACTCTTCCCTCATCTCCTGTCAGTCTTCAAATCTTATCAATTTTGCCTCTACAGTGTCTTGCATCTGTTCCCCTCCTTTCTAACTGCAGGACTGAGTACCACCCTAATTCAGACAGGCTTTAATCACATCTTGCCTAGACTATTTCAACAACCTCTCAGATTGTCTCCCTGTATCCTCTCTGAGCTATCTTCCACAGAGATGCTGAAACACAAGGCTGATCATTCTCTTGCTGAAGAGGTTCAGTGGCTCCTTGTTGCCTCTGTAATTAAAGTACAACCTCCTTGAGACTAAAGCAATATACATGCTATCATTCTTTTTGTGTTTGGTTTTCTTTCTTTTTTCCTGTTGTTTACTCCATTGGTTACAACCCTTCTATACAACCAGACTATTGCACAATGTGAAAGTATTTTCATATCCTATACCTGATTGCCCACCAACATGGGGTGGGGGGGGGAAGAGAGGGGAGAAAAAGAGAATAATCTACCCCTCAGACATTTAACATGTACTAACTGTGTTACCTTGGGCAAGTCATTTAACCCCAACTGCCTTGCCTACTCTCCTCCAAAAAACCCCCAAAACTCAACCCCTCCAAAAAACAGAACCCAACAGCATTTTAATATATATAGCAGGTAGTTTTCCTAAACCAGTCAGGCTGAACTGTCTTTGTGCTGGATTGGAGGAAAAGTTCCTCCCTCTTCCTTTCCTAGTCTACTCATCCCTGAGGGGCAGAGTTTTCTTTTAAATATCCCGCCTTTCCCCTACAAAAATAGTGATTTGCCAGTGGTTTGAAAATGAAAGTGAGATTATTCTTACTTTGTTTGCTTATAACCCCAAGATTATTCTCTTTCTTCCTCTAACACACTGTAATTTCAGTTAAATATATGCTTTGAACTGAACAAACTGGTATATGACTGTCTATTGTGCAATAAGAAATGCTGAGCAGATGAATTTCAGAAAAACTTGGGACCACTTATATGAACTGATACAACGTGAAATGAGCAGAGCCAGGAGAACATTGTACACAGTAACAGCAATATTGTGTGATGATCAACTATGGGTGATTTACTTCTCAGCAATACAATGATCCAAGATAATTACAAAAGACTCATGATGGGAAATACTGTCCACATCTAGAGAAAGAACTGATGGACTCTGAATGCACATAGAAACATGCTATTTTCACTATTTTCATCTTATTTTTTCATGTTTTTTTCACTTTTGGTGTGTTTCTTTTTTCACAACTGTGACTAATACAGAAATATGTTGTACATGACTGAACATATGTAACATATCAAATTGCTTACTGCTTTAGGAAGAAGAGAGGAGAGGGAGGAAGAAAAATTTGGAACTAAAAATTTTGTAAAAGAATGAATGCTAAAAATTATTTTTACATGTAATTGGGAAAAATGCTATCAATACATATATATACATATATATATATATATTTATATATATATATATATGCATTGACTCCTCTATGCACCATCCTCCAACCAGTTTGCATTGACAAATCCAAATTGAGTCTATGAAGTTTTTGTATTTTAAATCTGCTTCCCTTCTGGGTTTGTACACCCTCCATTCTCAGCCTTTCCCTTAGCATTCAAGCAAACAGAGTTTGCACAGCTTAGAATGGCCACCCAGGTTTTAATAAGGTTGTCACAAAGAGACTGAGAAAAATGTTTAAAGCAATACTGTTTGCAGAAAGAGATGTTTTAAAAGTGGTCATAGTTTGCCACTGCAAGAGGGGCAAGGGAAAGCAAGGGTAGCATGGATGTTAGGGAATGGGTAAATAATGTGGGAGTAAATAGAGCAGGAATGTATCTCAGTATAGGAAAATATAGGGGGACTTCTCCAAAGCAGTCTTACCAATAACTCTTCTATCATCTGGGAGAATCCTTGGCAGTCTCTGAAATATTTGTCCACAGTTGCCTGAGATTCACCCCTATCAGTAGGAAAAACTGAGCCAGATACCTCTTAGCTCAACCCACAGTGGCAAAGTTCAGCATATTGACTTCATCTGGGTTGCCATCATGGTTTCAGTAGTTTCTATTGCCCACTTATCTGCCAAGGTTAAAGTCTCTGGTCCTCTATGTTTACTTCTTTGTGTCTCACTTGCTTAGCTTGTCTTATCTTGTCCTCCAGACCTTTTTCTAAAAGCATCCTCCTAAGGTTAGAGTCAGAGGTACTCTGGGTAGTTTGCATTCAGATGAAGTCTGGAATCCCCTTGAAGCTTAGGTAATATTGGAAAGGAGACAATTTGACTTGCACACAGTTCACCCCTCTTCCTTTGCTCTATTCCCAAGCCTTTTAGCTGAATTCCAAAAGGTTTATTTTAAATATATTTAAATGTTTAAAAGAAAATGGGAGACAGGTTGGTGGAATTACAGTGGTGTCATCATCACCAAAAATTTAAATGTGTACTTACACAAGGTGTTTTGTTAAGCATCAGTCAATAAGATTTATTAGTACCTACTATATATGAGGCACTGTGCTAAGCACTGGGGATAAGAAAAAATGGCAAAAGACAGTCCCTGCCCTTGAAGACCTCACAATCTAATGGGGGAAACAACATGTAAACAAATGTCTGCAAAGCAAGCTATGTGCGGGATAGATAGGAAGGTAAGGAAATAGCAAGGCACTAGAATTAAGAGAATTGGGAAAGATTTCTTATAAAAGGTGGAATTTTAGCTGGAACTAGAAGGAACCTGGGGGAGTCAGTAGGCAAAGTTAAGGAGGAAGGTTCCAGGCATGTGGGACAGCCAGAGAAAAGCCCTGGGACAGAGAGAGATAGAGTATCTTGTTTTTGGAACAGCCAGGGGGTCAGTGTCACTGGGTCAAAGAGTGTGTGGCCTGGAGTAAGGTGTAAGGAGACTGGAAAGGTAGGAGAATTTTAGGTTATGACAGACTTTGAATACCAAGTAGAGTACTTTGTATTTGATGCTGGAGGCAATTCAGAGCCACTGGAATTTATTGAGTAGGAGAGTCACATGGTCAAACCTTCCATGTAGGAAAATCATTTTAGTAGCTGAATGGAGGATGGATCAGAGTTAGATGGAACTTGAGGCAGGTAGACCCATGGGCAGAATATTGCAATAGTCCAGGCAAGAGGTGAGGAGGACCTATACCAGAGTGGTGACAGAATGGTGGTTGTAACTATAAGGCCTTGGGATTGGTTTCTGGTATTACTTTCGAAAATTCATCTCACCTCAGTTTATAGTCAACCCTCTTAGAAAGAAAATTAAACAGATAAACTCACTGTGTTTCAGGAATCTGGAGTCCAAGTCACATATCTACTGTTCCAGAATGTCTCTTAAAAGGATATATTAAAAGTTATATGTAGGATTAATGGAATATAAGATCTTCTCTCTCCATTAATAGACCTTTGTGACCACAAGTGTTCCCTGTTTTCCTAGGAGTAGGGGCCGTGTTCCCAGATCTAAAGGTACATTGGAATTTCAATCATTGCTGTCTTGCTACTTTGAGCTCTGGCCCAGTTCATAGCTGTGACACATCCTGAGTCCCATAGAGACCATTCTTGGAGATTTATATCACCTTGCAGGAGGAGCTTGCTTATGGGGAAGCTTGCTTACAGGAAGGCTTTCACACCTTTTGGTATTGAGCCAATTAGGCAGTGAGTCACTTTGTGATGCCTATCTGACTCTGAGCCTATTAGTTGTAAACTATATATAATATTCTGAGATGTTGGTATTTTGCTTTGGGGCTCACTCATGGGAAGAATGTTTCTTTGTGATTTGGCCAGACAAGACTCTGAGCAGCCACTGTTAAGGGGTCCCTCTATGCTTTGTGAACCCAGATGTTGGTGCTCCCTGGTTTGGTGATTATGTGTCTATTACTTTGTCTAGAGCCCCGTCTGTTGGATTCTTTCATGGATACTAACTTTTTTCTACTTACCTGTCTGCATTGTTTAATTAAAGATTATTAAACCCTTTGAATCTGTCTTTCCTTTAGAAAAACAGATGGAAGAACCTGTGCTTGCAGCCGCCCAATACACTATAACAAAATTTTCACTTGGGGCAAGCAGTGAGAAGAAACCTTAAGTGGAACCTAGTGAACAGAGAATATAACTTGGGATGCCTCATCACTCCTACCCTACTTTTGTTATTATTAGTTAACACTAAAAGGGACAATCTTAGATAAGTAGAAATAGCTTTGATTTGGAAGACTATAGCAACATACAGTCAGGAAAAAATCCTCCAGAACAGCTCCATTTGACAGTGTATACCTCTTCTACAAATCTTTGCTTTTAAAAGACTGCTTAGATACACTATATTCTTTCAAACCATGCCATTCTTCAAAACAGATACCTTTCCACATTAAGCGTGAACTCTATGTCCATTTACAAATTTTTTTTTCTCTTCAATGGTAATGGAGGTGCTCATAAAACATCTTCCTAACATAGGAATAGAAAAACTTCATTTATCTCTGAATTTGTCCAGTCATTTCAGATATCATGCAAGTGGTTGTCAAAATCAACAAGGGTTGCAAGGGCCTACAGTCCAAGAAAGATGCCAAGTCCCTCTGAGTTTCCCACGAACCTTCACAATAATCATAACATAGGTCTATCTCAGCACCTCCAATTGTTTTCTTGATACTCATGTACATAAATGGTAGGTCCTATGCAGTCTTTCTTAAACTCAGTGTTGTTTGTCATGGAGAATGCAGTTATCATCAAAGCCTCTCTGCAGTTCTGAAAGCTACCTTTATACTAACCTGATTTCAACTGGAATTTACATTCATTAGCTTTATGATCAATAGCAATCACAGAGCTATTATCCTTGCACCATGAATCAATCAAGTTAAAGGCTAGCTCTTGTATTGTGCCATGTAAGAAGGAAATTCCACAAAACAAAGGAGAGTATTCAGCTTGTTGATTTCCAGAATCATATTTTTAATTAATTTTTTTATTTAAAAAAAATTTACTTTCTTTCCCTCCCTCCAAACCCTCCACTCATTGAAGAAGAAAGAAAACTAAAACCCAAATAAAAAAATTTCAGTATTGTCCATGTTCAAAAAAATATATGTCTCAGTTTATGTCCTGAGTCCATCACCTCTTTCAGGGGCTGCTTGCTTCATCATGAATCCTCTAGAATCATGGTTAGTTAATGTATTGGTCAGGGTTCTAAAGTCTTTCAGAGTTATTTGTCTTCACAGTGTTTTTCCTATTATATAAACTGTTCTCCTAGTTCTGCTCATTTCCCTCTGCATCAGTTCATATAAGTCTTCCCAGGTATTTCTGAAGGCATCCCTGTCATCATTTTTTACAACACAGTAGTGTTCCATCATATTCATATAACGTAATTTAGTTCAGCTTAATTGATGGACACTCCTTAGTTTCTAGGTCTTAGCCACCAAAAAATGAAGTGCTATGAGTATTTGTGTATATATAAGTCCTTTCTTCTTTCTTTAATCTCTTCAGGTTATTGACCTATTAGTGGCATTTCAGGGTCAAAAGGTTACATGTGCACAGTTTAATAGTTTTTATACATAGTTCCAAATTGTTTTCCACAATGGCTGAACAAGTTCATAACTCCACCAACAGTGAATTAATGTACCTGTTTTTACCATAGCCCTTCTAGCATTTATCATTTTCCCTTATAAGCCCTTATCAAATTGGTGAGGTTGGACCCTCTGAGTAGCTTTAATTTGCACTTCTCAAATTAGCGTAGGAAGGTTATCTCCCACATCCAGTATGGGGCATCACGTGTGGCTCATGGGGAAGCAATAAAACACTTCTCTAGTCTCTTCTCCCCTTACCCTCTTCCTAGGGAGATTTTAATTTCTTCTGGGAGAAGAAACAGGAGGTTGGTTTCAGAAGATTGGCCAAACTGTTCTCCTTGAAGAGAAGGTAAATGTTGTCTGTCTCTGTAAAAACTATTAGTCAGGGATGTGATTTTCAGGTTCGAGCTAAACTTCTGATTGCTATTCATTAATGGAGAAATGAAGACTCCAAGCTCTATATCCAAGGCTTGACTTCCTTGCCAACAAATACCACTTCTGCAATGAACATATACATGGCAAATAGCAAAGAAACCCCTTTATCCAAGTTAATAGCAAAACAGAAATCAGAGAAAGTATACATAAAAGCATACATAGCAGACAATACAAAGTAAAGGAACTCTCCTGTTGGGAGAAAATCCCAGATCTCATCCAATGGAAAATTCCCCAAAGTCTCTAGGGTAGCAAGCCAGGGATAGGAATGTGATAAAGACTGCTAGCTCCTTTCATGCTGCTGACTTCCTCCCAGGGTCTTATTCTCCTTTCTCTGCAACCTTAAATGGAGTTGGCATCATTCATCTTTTCCCTTGAAGCTAGAAGCCTGAAGCACCTAGAGCAACTGCAGAACTCAAAGAGACTAAAGATAGCTGAGGTCTCCTCTTTCCCTGGTCTCACTGACTCAGCTCTGCCCTCAAGCAGGAAGGGGGCATTAATCTTCAATGAACTGTATCAATGGAACCTTTTTTCACGTTGTTATTTATAGCTTAGATTTCTTCCTCTGAAAACTGCCTGTTCATATCTTTGGGCCTTTTATCAATTGGAGAATGGCTTTTATTCTTTTATTTATTTTTTATTTTTTTGCTTTTTGGAGGGGCAATTGGCATTAAGTGACCTGCCCAAAGTCACACGGCTAGTAAGTGTGTCAAGTGTCTGAGGCCGGATTTGAACTCAGGTCCTCCTGACTCCAGGGCCAGTGCCCTACTCACTGCACCACCTAGCCGCCCCATGGCTTTTATTCTTACAAATTCAAATCAGTTCCCTATATCAGGCCTTTTTTTGGGAAATTTGTGCAATTTTTTTTTTCAGGTCTAAGTAGTCAGTCTCTCATAGAATATAGCAGGCCTATGTAAGAGAAACAGGCCATTAGATAGTTCATCATTCCTGGCTTGGCTCTCACAACTGGATCAGTAAAGAGCAGTTTTGTGGGTCCTTGCTTCTTCCTTGATCCACTGGCCTGGGTCTTAAATTCAGAAATCCATAAGAGAACATGAACTTTGGTGGATGAAGCTGGCTACAGGGTGGGGAAGGGAAGAAACAGAACTGAATCCAGGGGTAGAGCAAGACACAGGAAGAAGGGCACTTGTAGATGAAGTTGGTGCAGACTGGATTGAGAAGATCACTTTGATGGGTGGAGGTGTGAGCTGAACAAAGGAAGGACACCTATGAATAAAGTACTTACAGAGGTGGGGCAAGGAGACAGTGATGTGCCAGCTTGGGCATGAGGGCAGGAGAAGAAGCAATGGTTGCCAGTGGTTGTGTCAGGACAAATGCTTTAAGGAAAGTGCAGTCAATAACCTCTAAAAAGCACTATCCAGTTGGGGAAAGGGGCAATCAGAATACAGAAATGTTTTATATAACTGTACACATATAACCTATATCAGATTGCTCACCATCTCCAGGATGGGGGAAGGGAAGGAGGGTGGGAAGGATAGAATTTGAAACTCAAAACTTTTTTTTAAAAAATGTTAAAATTGTTTTAACAAGTAACTGGGGGAAAATAAAATTTTTTTTTAAAGATTGACATAGAAGTTTCTTCTAAAGCAGTGATCCTCAAGTGTTTAAGGTTTTGGACCATTTTGACAGGGTAAGTGCATTATAGGCGTTTAACACACCCTTTATTACCTAAAAAAGTAAGTATGATTCCCTAAATTGCCCAGTTGTGCCAGGAGAAGTTTACACACCAGGAGTGAATAGTTTGTTGCATATTAATACTGTGTATGTATGGCTGGGCAAGTCTTCAGCTTGAAATGTATAAATCAATTTGCAAACAAGTTTGGGATACTGCACACTTGCTTTTTAGCTGTTGTTGCTTTCTTTCCAGCTCAGGTCTGTAGTTAAACAACAAGGAAAGAATAATCATTATAGCCCACCTAAGTTAGCCTGTTTATTGAAAGGCCATTTTATTCCCTCTCATCATCTGGAGTTTGATCTTGGAGATGGAAATCAATTTTGTATTTGACTTCCTCTCAGGCATAAAACCTGTAACAAAAAAGCAGGCTTTTAAATGGATTCCTCTCTATTTTCCAAGATTAACACTTCATAAAAGGAATAAAGGCTGTTCACAACCAACTTTGGATAAATCCAACTAAAAAGAATCCACTTAAGTCCACTATAAAAAGAATGTCCTGATTGCTCATCTATATCCCCTATTTTCATGTTACAAATATGTGTCCTACAGCACTTTTGCTTTTGTCCATAATAAGCATATCTAGATGTGGCTAGAGCAGTCTCTGTAGGTATGTAATCCTTTCTCCAAACCACAGTCCCTGAAGATAGCACTGTATTTGAGCTATCGGTATGGCTCGATAGATGCCCCAAGGAATGACCACAAGGGGCTGATTATCCTTTAAGAATCTTTTCCAATAGTTATTTGTCTGTGTGCAGAAGCTAACATCTTCTCTTCTTTTTGTGGGAAGAAGTTGTGACAGTGAATTCAGTAGCTGTCCTAATAGTTGCTAAACTATCAGGGTGGCATGAGTCTTCACTTAGGCTGGCAGATTGCTACATGTTGGGCTCTTGTGGTCCTGCCTCAGAGAAAAGAATATAGGGAGGGTTAAGAGAGACAGAGAATGAGCTGTATGTTCTCAGGAAATGCTGTTAATCAAGGTTTGTATGTAGACTAAGCCATCTTGTACAGAACTCTATGCTGCTACTTGCCCTGGTGGCAACCCTGGAAGAAAGAGATGAATTCTTGCTTTCCCTTGTCCCCTGTCATGTGACATCTAACTGAAGACTGGACCAGACCTGGACAATGGGGTCTTTTTTCTTGCCACAATCAGACACAAAGGGAGTGGCTACACTGAAATCCATGTAAACATAGCAAAAAGGAGTCAGAGAGGAAAATGCAGTAAGGCTGATGGTTGGGGTGGGGTAAGTAAGGGTGGAGCTTGAGGGAAAGGAGGGTAAATCCTAGAAGCATTGACTCACCAGACTAGGTCTGGTCTCTTGAGCTCCTCAGTAAGTGAGGGACTTGGGAAACTCTGGGAGTTGACTAAGTTTGGCTTTGTTATTTTTTTTTCATTACAACTGAGAAATCTAGAATATTTTAATAGTTTTATACAGAATAGGAAGAAAGAAGATCCACTATGTAGTTTTTTAAAAAGCATGAGTCTAGGGAATTTGGTTGAAGGGAATGCTCTTAGTTCATAGTCATCCAAAATCTGAATATGAAGATAACCTGGTTGTTGAGAAAGTTGATCCATAAGAAAGTTTAATCTCCTGACCTAGGAATGAAAGTACTGAATTTGGGATCAGGAAGACCTGACTCCAAATCCCACCTTTGACACTAGTTAGTCATTTTAATTAATTCATATTTATTGAACACATACCATGTTCAAGGCACGGTGCTAGCAGGTGGAGATATAAAACACAAAAAATAAAATAGTTCCTGCCCTCAAGAAGCTGGCATTCTACTGGAGAACATGTACATCGATAAATATATACAAAATATATAGAATAAATGCAAAGTACTTTTGAGTGTATGGACAGGGCAACTGTGGGGACCAGGACCTAGTATGACCTTGGGCAAGGCATTTAATTTATCTAATTTCTTCTTCAGAGGAGTGATTAATCAATAAGTATTTATTATATTCCTACTATATGTCATGCATTTGGTAGATTCTGGGCTTAAAATGCAATGAATGAAACAATTGCTGATGACAAAGAGCTTCCAGACAAGAAAGAACTTCAGAGACTAAAATCCTCATTTTACAAATGAAGAAACTGAGGTCTAGGAAAGCTTAATAACTCGTATAAGGCAGCAGCCATGTGGTGTAGTGGAGAGAGTACCAGACTTAGGGTCAGGAAGATCCATCTTTCTGAGTTCAGATCTGCCCTCAGATACTTCCTATTTGAGCCACTTATTTAACCCTGTTTGCCTCAGTTTTTTTTTAATCTTTAAAATGAGGTGGAGAAGGAAATGACACACCACTCCAGTATCTTTGCCAAGAAAATCAAACGGGGTCACAAAGAGTCAGATGTAACTGAAGAATGACTGAACAATGCCACCAATCAATTTCATAAGGCTGTAGTAAATCTCAAATGAAATAATGTATGTAAAACACCTTAATAAATTACATAAATGTCTGTTATTATGATTATTACTACTTCATTTAAGGGGGTATTGCTGAAACTTCCATCTTTAAATATAACATTTAACACGTTGTACAGATGCTCCTTTGGGTTGTGGGTTTCTTTTCTCAATGACATCCTTGTTTTTGTCAGTGGAAAACAAACCTAAAACATAAAAGTCTTTTTAGAAAGAATTTTATTAAATCAATTTGGCAGAGGGGGAGAGCCAGAAAAAGGTGTGACTAGCTTCCCCTTGACCCCGAAACACTGTAGATCTCACTTTATATTGAGTTCAAACAAGGATACATGTTGAGTAGCCTACACAAAGACAATTTCAAAAAAGGGTGGTTTCTAGATAAGGTGCATAAGTTGCTTGACTTGTATTTCAGCAAGTACATTTAAACATTCAATAAAATTTGGGCCAAGTCAAAACATAAGCAGTTGGCTTAAGACAAAACACAAGTTTTGAATGGGATCCCAAGAATTCCTTGAAGTAATCTCTGGCTCCCCTGGTGATGCTCTGAGGTCAGTATGACCTATATACATCATGAGTTAAACAATATCTAGCCACACAAGGATAGATTCAGACAACATTAATAAATAAACAATAAAGTATTTTCCTCATATCCTTCACTCTAGGGGAATGTTCAAAAGAAAAAAAATACTTTCATTGGTTTATGAGTTTATGGAACAGAAATAAGAATAAATTCATTGTGTATGACAATTATTTTCTTATATATCAAGTAAATTCAATAAATAGTACTGAATCTTGAGGAATTTAATGCAGTATTAGGAGACATAAAGAAAATGTGGAAGGTTTCTCTACACAACCAAAAATATACTTTATTCTTGGGGGAAAAACATATTTGTGTATGTGTATGTATATACTTTTATAGATTCAAGTCTGTACATATATAAATTTAAGATCTAGCCAAAAAGATACGACTTGCGTGAAGCATCCCATTTCCTCTGATTGGAACTTCTTCCTCCTTCAATACAAGTTTGACCATGTCACTCCTCGTGGCTTTTTCTTGTCTCTAGAATAAAATATAAACTCTTATGTTTGGCGTTAGGGTAGCTAGGCAGCACAGAGTACTAGGCTCAAAGAAAGGAAGATTCATTTCCTGAATTCAAAAAAAATCTAGCCTCAGACACATAAGCTGTGTGACCCCAGGCAAGTCACTTAACTTTGTTTTGCCTCATTTTCCTTATCTGTCAAATGAGCTGGAGAAGGAAATGGCAAACCAGTCCAGTATCCTTGCCAAGAAAGCCCCAAATGAAGCTATGAAGAATCATTAGAAGTATATTGATATTACAATATCTTGATATTGGTTCAAGGAAAAGATTGGTGTCAATAAAAGCACAGCACAAATTCCTAAATGTAATCTGGCCTGCACTCTTTTTTCCATTCAATTGGGGGCCCAGTTCATCATCCAATCTCAGTTTCTATCCAAGATATAAGAACTGGTGAACCACCTCTGTGTACTATTTACCCAGCTTGTTCATATGACATGTTGTTTATCCACTTGTTCCAGAAACCACCTCAGCCAGAAAACATTATCTCCTTGTCAGATGTAGAGACGCAGCAGTCAAAAGGAATATAATTTTTTTTTAGAGAATTTAATAGAGGATGATGTTGGAAGGTTTTGAGGAGTATTACCTCATTCCACTGTGAGAAAAGGTAGAGGGGAAAAGCAAAATTGCAGAAAGCTTGGTAAGAGAACCAATTAAGACAAGAATTAAAGGATGAAACCAAAAGATGGACTGCAAACAGATAAAAAATGGAAAAGATCTGTAAATATTATTATATCTGTTTCTTCTGTCAATAACAGTGGAGTCACCACATTTATACTCTAACATTACAGCCCTTGGTGTTCTCTGTGAGGATTCAGATATGGTACTAAAGAGGACAAAACCAAGGAGAGCAATGGTAGCAGACCAAAGTTCGAAGAGAAAAGGTCTGTGTGGGAGGTGATACAATTTTGAGAGTTTTCAAGCAATCCATTTTCAAGCTATCTGAAAAAGAAGAGGATACTTGCTTGAAAAAAGAAGTCATGGACATTATTACTACTGGTAAAAGGTGATTAAGAAAATATCAATAACGGCCAACCCATATGCCTACTTTCCTTTTCCTACAAAATCTTTATGAGAATAATCTACACGCATACCTAGGACATCTTTGGTAAATGTATGAGAAAAGAACAGCAGGCTTTCACAAATGAAATTCTATTGTAGACTAAATCTTTACAGCTGCACAATTGACTGAAAGGTGCAGAGAATACGATATCCCACTGTGCTCATTATTTGTTGACTATAAAAAAAGCACTTGATTCAGTAGAGCAAAACACTGCCTTAAAGGCTCTCTTCCAATAAGGTGTCTCCCATGTGTATTTTAAAATTATGCAAGATTCCTTAAAAGACATGTACTAGCCCATTTTTACCTTTGAACCTTTTAGCTCAAAGCACAAGACATTTACATTACAGCAAAGCAAAAGAAGTGACAAGAAAAATTCTTGCAGTATATCCTGGGGTAGACTTCCCCACACTCCACATCACTAGGGAGAGAGGGACATAGGGATTATGTATACCAGCAACATGCATGGCTAGGGATCATGCTTGGAGAAGGCACATATGTAGGGAACATTCAGAACCATGGATCATATATGACTGAGGAATACATAGAGCCAGAGCAATGCATACTCTTAAATGAATACTGTCTCTAGAAACCTTTTCTGCATTAGACCTTGATGCCCACTTTCTTTTACTGCTTCTGAAGTCCTCTGGTAACATGGAAGGTTTACCGGCTGCTTTCCTAGAGTTCTCTGATTATCAGCAATCCTGTGATACTCTTGTCTCTGCTGAGCTGTTTTCTGCTGCCACTTGCTTGTCATAAGCTGCTATGTACCCCTTTCCCAATGGGGGAGGAGTCTATCCTCTTTTAGCTCATTGGGCTTTTTCATCCTCTTTGTGATATAGACTCCATCCTGTCACAACCAGCAGTCAGCTGCTTTTCCTTCCTTTCTGCTTCCATGATGCCAGTCATAGTACAAGGACATTTTACCCCCAGTAGGATGTTGAAAAGGATTGAATGGAACTAATACCCATTTTCTAACTATCCTCCTACTTCCAAGGTTTCTGACCTCTTTGCAGATGCAATAGTATCCATAACTTTGATAGCACTACCTTAATACCAAATGAGGTGTGTGTATGTGTGTATAATATTCTATATGACAATGATAATCATTTTTGGGGAGCATACTCTTCCATGTTAGGATAAAACATGGAAGAGTATGCTCCCCAAAAGTGACTGCCACTGTCATATAGAATATTTTGCTCAGGTGCCAAATGGAAGAAGTATTCCCCTTAGTTTGGGGGTTATTAACCTTTTGTGTATGTGTGGTGGATGCATTTGGTAGTTTGAAGAAGTCTATAGACCCTTTTTCAGAACAATGTTTTAAAATAATTGAAGAACATGCTGATTTCACTTAGAAGTTGATGAAAATAAAGATGTATTTTTTCCCCATCCTAATTTATAAACTCCCTGAAATCTGTCCATGGACCCCAGATTAAGAACTCAAAGTGCTAGTGTTTTTGAATGGTATTGTACAGATTATATTAAGCCCAAGAACTTTGCAGAACTTCCAAAATGAGATCCCTTATTATTCAAAGGAATCAGCTAGATAAAAGCAAACTTTATAGTTTTGAAGTTTTCATTTTTAAATATTTTAATATGCCTTAGACCACAAGAATTCAAACATTAAACCCTTCTTATGAGTAATGATGTGTTAATTATTATGTTATTGATGTCATAACTAAAATGCAAAGATTGAGGATATTAAAGGAAGGGCATTAGAAAAATCATAAAAGTATGCTTCTAAATGTTCTGTAATCCAGAAATCCAAAAATCTGTTTTGGAAATCAGAGTTTGGCACATTTAAAGAGAGAAGGGAAATCAAATACAGATTTCCACATTTTAACATTGTCACATTCATGCAATCTTTTGAAATTGACTTTTATTACAAACATTATTAAGCATAAAAAACTATATGTGCTTAATAGCTATTTATGATTAAATTAATTTATTCCAATGCAAAAATTATTCAGATCACTTTTAAAATATCTCCACTTCAGGATTCTCTGTACATTCTTTTTTTTTTCACTTTTAATTTTAATTTATTTTCTTGGTTACATCATTCATTTCCACAAGGTTTTGAGTTACAGATTTTCTCCCCTTTTTGCCCCTACCCCCCCA